>OX411758.1:14108481-14588057 GCA_948252205.1 Orthosia incerta
CACCTACCCTACACCTACCCTACACCTACCCTACACCTACCCTACACCTACCCTACACCTACCCTACACCTACCCTACACCTACCCTACACCTACCCTACACCTACCCTACACCTACCCTACACCTACCCTACACCTACCCTACACCTACCCTACACCTACCCTACACCTACCCTACACCTACCCTACACCTACCCTACACCTACCCTACACCTACCCTACACCTACCCTACACCTACCCTACACCTACCCTACACCTACCCTACACCTACCCTACACCTACCCTACACCTACCCTACACCTACCCTACACCTACCCTACACCTACCCTACACCTACTCTACACCTACCCTACACTTTGTTCCAAAAAACATAACCCTAATGTTTGCATTCGTCGCCAGGCACTGAGTTTCGCTTCACCCACTCAACCTTCGTTACGCTACGGAGGTCGCCGGCTCGCTCCGCTCGCCACCTCCCCCCTGCGCTGCACTCGGTCTCGTAGGCTCGCGCCACTCGGGATCCCTACGCTGAATCCATAAAAAAAAAAAAAGCCAAAACGGGGGGGGGAGGGGGCAGACGGGGGCCAAGGGGTTAAACTTTGAAAAATGGTTTGTTTGTGACTATAGCATTGCCCCTTTATATGAATCTGAAAAAAGAAATGTTCCAAGTCTCTCAACTTTCGAGATCCGCTTAAAGGGGGGTAGAAGGGGGGCGAGGGGGTCAATTTTGAAAAATGGTTTTTACTTTTCCGAGCTTCCTCTAAACGAATCCGTAAAAAATACTGAAAAAAAAAGATTAGCCAAAACGGGGGGGGGAGGGGGGAGAAGGGGGCAAGGGGGTCAACTTTGAAAACTGGTTCGTTTGTGACTAAAGCATTGCCCCTTTATATGAATCTGAAAAAATAAATGTTCCAAGTCTCTCAACTTCCGAGATCCGCTTAAAGGGGGGGAGAAGGGGGGCGAGGGGGTCAACTTTGAAAAATGGTTTTTACTTTCCCGAGCCTCCTCTAAACGAATCCGAAAAAAAAAACTGAAAAAAAAAAGATTCGCCAAAACGGGGGGGGGGGAGAAGGGGGGCAAGGGGGTCAACTTTGAAAAATGGTTTGTTTGTGACTATAGCATTGCCCCTTTATATGAATCTGAAAAAAGAAATGTTCCAATTGTTCCAACTTTCGAGATCCGCTTAAAGGGGGGGAGAAGGGGGGCTAGGGGGTCATTTTTGAAAAATGGTTTTTACTTTTGCGAGCCTCCTCTAAACGAATCCGTAAAAAACAAAAAATACGGGTACCTTAGTTTCCGAGATACGATAGAGGGGGGGAGGAGGGGGGAGGAAAAGGGGAGGTTTGGGACTTTTCCCATACTCACGGGAGTTACTTGTTTACGAATCTGTCAAAATATACCCACCTCCCCATCCACCATCTGGGAGAACAATTATGTCAATGAGTCAGTGAGTGAGTGAGTGGTAATGCAGTTTTATATAGTATAACTAGTATTTGCTTGGTGCGCGAGCTGCAAGCAGCTCGCGGCTTTGTCGTGTTTTTGAGAAGTATTCCTGAACTTACCCTACACCTACCCTACACCTACCCTACACCTACCCTACACCTACCCTACACCTACCCTACACCTACCCTACACCTACCCTACACCTACCCTACACCTACCCTACACCTACCCTACACCTACCCTACACCTACCCTACACCTACCCTACACCTACCCTACACCTACCCTACACCTACACTACACCTACCCTACACCTACCCTACACTTTGTTCCAAAAAACATAACCCTAATGTTTGCTTGTCGTCGCCAGGCACTGAGTTTCGCTTCACCCACTCAACCTTCGTTACGCTACGGAGGTCGCCGGCTCGCTTCGCTCGCCACCTCCCCCCTGCGCTGCACTCGGTCTCGTAGGTTCGCTCCACTCGGGATCCCTACGCTGAATCCGTAAAAAAAACAAAAAAAAAAGATTCGCCAAAACGGGGAGGGAAAGGGGGGCGAGGGGGTCAACTTTGAAAAATGGTTTGTTTGTGACTATAGCATTGCCCCTTTATATGAATCTGAAAAAAGAAATGTTCCAGGTCTCTCAACTTCCGAGATCCGCTTAAAGGGGGGGAAAGGGGGGCGAGGGGGTCAACTTTGAAAAATGGTTTTTACTTTTCCGAGCCTCCTCTAAACGATTCCGTAAAAAAAAAACAAAAAAAAAAGATTTGCCAAAACGGGGGGGAGGGGGGAGAAGGGGAGCAAGGGGGTGAACTTTGAAAAATGGTATGTTTGTGACTAAAGCATTGCCCCTTTATATGAATCTGAAAAAAGAAATGTTCCAAGTCTCTCAACTTCCGAGATCCACTTAAAGGGGGGGAGAAGGGGGGCGAGGGGGTCAAATTTGAAAAATGGTTTTTGCTTTTCCGAGCCTCCTCTAAACGAATCCGTAAAAAAAACATACTACGGGTACCTTAGTTTCCGAGATACGATAGAGGGGGGGAGGAGGGGGGAGGAAAAGGGGAGGTTTGGGACTTTTCCCAAACTCGCGAGAGTCACTTGTTTACGAATCTGTCAAAATATACCCACCTCCCCATCCACCATCTGGGAGAACAATTATGTCAGTGAGTGAGTGAGTGGTAATGCAGTTTTATATAATATAATAACTAGTATTTGCTTGGTGCGCGAGCTGCAAGCAGCTCGCGTGCTACACCTACCCTACACCTACCCTACACCTACCCTACACCTACCCTACACCTACCCTACACCTACCCTACACCTACCCTACACCTACCCTACACCTACCCTACACCTAAACTACACCTACCCTACACCTACCCTACACCTACCCTACACCTACCCTACACCTACCCTGAACCTACCCTACACCTACCCTACACCTACCCTACACCTACCCTACACCTACCCCACACCTACCCTACACCTACCCTACACCTACCCTACACCTACCCTACACCTACCCTACACCTAAACTACACCTACCCTACACCTACCCTACACCTACCCTACACCTACCCTACACCTACCCTGAACCTACCCTACACCTACCCTACACCTACCCTACACCTACCCTACACCTACCCCACACCTACCCTACACCTACCCTACACCTACCCTACACCTACCCTACACCTACCCTACACCTACCCTACACCTACCCTACACCTACCCTACACCTACCCTACACCTACCCTACACCTACCCTACACCTACCCTACACCTACCCTACACCTACCCTACACCTACCCTACACCTACCCTACACCTACCCTACACCTACCCTACACCTACCCTACACCTACCCTACACCTACCCTACACCTACCCTACACCTACCCTACACCTACCCTACACCTACCCTACACCTACCCTACACCTACCCTACACCTAAACTACACCTACCCTACACCTACCCTACACCTACCCTACACCTACCCTACACCTACCCTGAACCTACCCTACACCTACCCTACACCTACCCTACACCTACCCTACACCTACCCCACACCTACCCTACACCTACCCTACACCTACCCTACACCTACCCTACACCTACCCTACACCTACCCTACACCTACCCTACACCTACCCTACACCTACCCTACACCTACCCTACACCTACCCTACACCTACCCTACACCTACCCTACACCTACCCTACACCTACCCTACACCTACCCTACACCTACCCTACACCTACCCTACACCTACCCTACACCTACCCTACACCTACCCTACTCCTACCCTACACCTAACCTACACCTACCCTACACCTACCCTACACCTACCCTACACCTACCCTACACCTACCCTACACCTACCCTACACCTACCCTACACCTACCCTACACCTACCCTACACCTACCCTACACCTACCCTACACCTACCCTACACCTACCCTACACCTACCCTACACCTACCCTACACCTACCCTACACCTACCCTACACCTACCCTACACCTACCCTACACCTACCCTACACCTACCCTACACCTACCCTACACCTACCCTACACCTACCCTACACCTACCCTACACCTACCCTACACCTACCCTACACCTACCCTACACCTACCCTACACCTACCCTACACCTACCCTACACCTACCCTACACCTACCCTACACCTACCCTACACCTACCCTACACCTACCCTACACCTACCCTACACCTACCCTACACCTACCCTACACCTACCCTACACCTACCCTACACCTACCCTACACCTACCCTACACCTACCCTACACCTACCCTACACCTACCCTACACCTACCCTACACCTACCCTACACCTACCCTACACCTACCCTACACCTACCCTACACCTACCCTACACCTACCCTACACCTACCCTACACCTACCCTACACCTACCCTACACCTACCCTACACCTACCCTACACCTACCCTACACCTACCCTACACCTACCCTACACCTACCCTACACCTACCCTACACCTACCCTACACCTACCCTACACCTACCCTACACCTACCCTACACCTACCCTACACCTACCCTACACCTACCCTACACCTACCCTACACCTACCCTACACCTACCCTACACCTACCCTACACCTACCCTACACCTACCCTACACCTACCCTACACCTACCCTACACCTACCCTACACCTACCCTACACCTACCCTACACCTACCCTACACCTACCCTACACCTACCCTACACCTACCCTACACCTACCCTACACCTACCCTACACCTACCCTACACCTACCCTACACCTACCCTACACCTACCCTACACCTACCCTACACCTACCCTACACCTACCCTACACCTACCCTACACCTACCCTACACCTACCCTACACCTACCCTACACCTACCCTACACCTACCCTACACCTACCCTACACCTACCCTACACCTACCCTACACCTACCCTACACCTACCCTACACCTACCCTACACCTACCCTACACCTACCCTACACCTACCCTACACCTACCCTACACCTACCCTACACCTACCCTACACCTACCCTACACCTACCCTACACCTACCCTACACCTACCCTACACCTACCCTACACCTACCCTACACCTACCCTACACCTAACCTACACCTACCCTACACCTACCCTACACCTACCCTACACCTACCCTACACCTACCCTACACCTACCCTACACCTACCCTACACCTACCCTACAACTACCCAACACTTTGTTCCAAAAAACATAACCCTAATGTTTGCTTGTCGTCGCCAGACACTGAGTTTCGCTTCACCCACTCAACCTTCGTTACGCTACGGAGGTCGCCGGCTCGCTTCGCTCGCCACCTCCCCCCTGCGCTGCACTCGGTCTCGTAGGTTCGCTCCACTCGGGATCCCTACGCTGAATCCGTAAAAAAAATTCGCCAAAAGGGGGGGGGGAGGGGGGAGATGGGGGGCAAGGGGGTCAACTTTGAAAAATGGTTCGTTTGTGACTATAGCATTGCCCCTTTATATGAATCTGAAAAAAGAAATGTTCCAAGTCTCTCAACTTTCGAGATCCGCTTAAAGGGGGGGTGAAGGGGGGCGAGGGGGTCAACTTTGAAAAATGGTTTTTACTTTTCCGAGCCTCCTATAAACGAATCCGTAAAAAAACAACGAAAAAAAGATTCGCCAAAACGGGGGGGGAGGGGGGAGAAGGGGGGCAGGGGGGTCAACTTTGAAAACTGGTTCGTTTGTGACTATAGCATTGCCCCTTTATATGAATCTGAAAAAAGAAATGTTCCAAGTCTCTCAACTTTCGAGATCCGCTTAAAGGGGGGGCGAAGGGGGGCGAGGGGGTCAACTTTGAAAAATGGTCTTTACTTTTCCGAGCCTCCTCTAAACGAATCCGTAAAAAACAAAAAATACGGGTACCTTAGTTTCCGAGATACGATAGAGGGGGGGAGGAGGGGGGGGGAAAAGGGGAGGTTTGGCACTTTTCCCATACTCACGGGAGTTACTTGTTTACGAATCTGTCAAAATATACCCACCTCCCCCTTCACCATCTGGGAGAACAATTATGTCAATGAGTGAGTGAGTCAGTGGTAATGCAGTTTTATATATTATAACTAGTATTTGCTTGGTGCGCGAGCTGCAAGCAGCTCGCGTGTTGTTGTCCCTACACCTACCGTACACCTACCCTACACCTACCCTAAACCTACCCTACACCTACCCTAAACTTTGTTCCAAAAAACATAACCCTAATGTTTGCTTGTCGTCGCTAGGCACTGAGTTTCGCTTCACCCACTCAACCTTCGTTACGCTACGGAGGTCGCCGCCTCGCTTCGCTCGCCACCTCCCCCCTGCGCTGCACTCGGTCTCGTAGGTTCGCTCCACTCGGGATCCAAAACGGGGGTGGGGGAGAAGGGGGGCGAGGGGGTCAACTTTGAAAAATGATTCCGACTAAAGCATTGCCCCTTTATATGAATCTGAAAAAAGAAATGTTCCAAATGTTCCAACTTTCGAGATCCGCTTAAAGGGGGGGAGAAGGGGGGCGAGGGGGTCAAATTTGAAAAATGCTTTTTACTTTTCCGAGCCTCCTCTAAACGAATCCGTAAAAAAAAACAAAAAAAAAAGATTCGCCAAAACGGGGGGGAGGGGGGAGAAGGGGGGCAAGGGGGTCAACTTTGAAAACTGGTTCGTTTGTGACTATAGCATTGCCCCTTTATATGAATCTGAAAAAAGAAATGTTCCAAGTCTCTCAACTTCCGAGATCCGCTTAGAGGGGGGGAGAAGGGGGGCGAGGGGGTCAACTTTGAAAAATGGTTTTTACTTTTCCGAGCCTCCTCTAAACGAATCCGTAAAAAACAAAAAATACGGGTATCTTAGTTTCCGAGATACGATAGAGGGAGGGAGGAGGGGGGGGGAAAAGGGGAGGTTTGGCACTTTTCCCATACTCACGGGAGTTACTTGTTTACGAATCTGTCAAAATATACCCACCTCCCCATCCACCATCTGGGAGAACAATTATGTCAATGAGTCAGTCAGTGAGTGGTAATGCAGTTTTATATAATATAACTAGTATTTGCTTGGTGCGCGAGCTGCAAGCAGCTCGCGTGTTGTTGTCTCTACACCTACCCTACACCTACCCTACACCTACCCTACACCTACCCTACACAAACCCTACACCTACCCTACACCTACCCTACACCTACCCTACACCTACCCTACACCTACCCTACACCTACCCTACACCTACCCTACACCTACCCTACACCTACCCTACACCTACCCTACACCTACCCTACACCTACCCTACACCTACCCTACACCTACCCTACACCTACCCTACACCTACCCTACACCTACCCTACACCTACCCTACACCTACCCTACACCTACCCTACACCTACCCTACACCTACCCTACACCTACCCTACACCTACCCTACACCTACCCTACACCTACCCTACACCTACCCTACACCTACCCTACACCTACCCTACACCTACCCTACACCTACCCTACACCTACCCTACACCTACCCTACACCTACCCTACACCTACCCTACACCTACCCTACACCTACCCTACACCTACCCTACACCTACCCTACACCTACCCTACACCTACCCTACACCTACCCTACACCTACCCTACACCTACCCTACACCTACCCTACACCTACCCTACACCTACCCTACACCTACCCTACACCTACCCTACACCTACCCTACACCTACCCTACACCTACCCTACACCTACCCTACACCTACCCTACACCTACCCTACACCTACCCTACACCTACCTTAAACTTTGTTCCAAAAAACATAACCCTAATGTTTGCTTGTCGTCGCCAGGCACTGAGTTTCGCTTCACCCACTCAACCTTCGTTACGCTACGGAGGTCGCCGGCTCGCTTCGCTCGCCACCTCCCCCCTGCGCTGCACTCGGTCTCGTAGGTTCGCTCCACTCGGGATCCCTACGCTGAATCCGTAAAAAAAACAAAAAAAAGATTCGCAAAAACGGGGGGGGGGGGGGAGAAGGGGGGCAAGGGGGTCAACTTTGAAAACTGGTTCGTTTGTGACTATAGCATTGCCCCTTTATATGAATCTGAAAAAAGAAATGTTCCAAGTCTCTCAACTTCCGAGATCCGCTTAAAGGGGGTGAGAAGGGGGGCGAGGGGGTCAACTTTGAAAAATGGTTTTTACTTTTCCGAGCCGCCTCTAAACGATTCCGTAAAGAAAACAAAAAAAAAAGATTCGCCAAAACGGGGGGGGGGGGGTGAAGGGGGGCAAGGGGGTCAACTTTGAAAAATGGTTCGTTTGTGACTATAGCATTGCCCCTTTATATGAATCTGAAAAAAGAAATGTTCCAAATGTTCCAACTTTCGAGATCCGCTTAAAGGGGGGGAGAAGGGGGGCGAGGGGGTCAATTTTGAAAAATGGTTTTTACTTTTCCGAGCCTCCTCTAAACGAATCCGTAAAAAACAAAAAATACGGGTACCTTAGTTTCCGAGATACGATAGAGGGGGGGAGGAGGGGGGGGGGGAAAGGGGAGCTTTGGCACTTTTCCCATACTCGCGAGAGTTACTTGTTTACGAATCTGTCAAAATATACCCACCTTCCCCTCCACCATCTGGGAGAACAATTATGTCAATGAGTGAGTCAGTCAGTGAGTCAGTGAGTGGTAATGCAGTTTTATATAGTATAACTAGTATTTGCTTGGTGCGCGAGCTGCAAGCAGCTCGCGGCTTTGTCGTGTTTTTGAGAAGTATTCCTTAACCTACCCTACACCTACCCTACACCTACCCTACACCTACCCTACACCTACCCTACACCTACCCTACACCTACCCTACACCTACCCTACACCTACCCTACACCTACCCTACACCTACCCTACACCTACCCTACACCTACCCTACACCTACCCTACACCTACCCTACACCTACCCTACACCTACCCTACACCTACCCTACACCTACCCTACACCTACCCTACACCTACCCTACACCTACCCTACACCTACCCTACACCTACCCTACACCTACCCTACACCTACCCTACACCTACCCTACACCTACCCTACACCTACCCTACACCTACCCTACACCTACCCTACACCTACCCTACACCTACCCTACACCTACCCTACACCTACCCTACACCTACCCTACACCTACCCTACACCTACCCTACACCTACCCTACACCTACCCTACACCTACCCTACACCTACCCTACACCTACCCTACACCTACCCTACACCTACCCTACACCTACCCTACACCTACCCTACACCTACCCTACACCTACCCTACACTTTGTTCCAAAAAACATAACCCTAATGTTTGCTTGTCGTCGCCAGGCACTCAGTTTCGCTTCACCCACTCAACCTTCGTTACGCTACGGCGGTCGCCGGCTCGCTTCGCTCGCCACCTCCCCCCTGCGCTGCACTCGGTCTCGTAGGTTCGCTCCACTCGGGATCCCTTCGCTGCCTGGTCTACTCACACCGGACAGGTTTCGACGACCGATATTAGGTAGGGGAGGTTGGGGAGAGGAGGGTTGAAGAGGAGGACAGTGGGGAGTTTTGAAAAATGATTCCGACTAAAGCATTGCCCCTTTATATGAATCTGAAAAAAAAAAGATTCGCCAAAATGGGGAGGGGGGGTGAGAAGGGGGGCAAGGTGATCAACTTTGAAAAATGATTCCGACTAAAGCATTGCCCCTTTATATGAATCTGAAAAAAGAAATGTTCCAAGTCTCTCAACTTCCGAGATCCGCTTAAAGGGGGGGAGAAGGGGTGCGTGGGGGTCAACTTTGAACAATGGTTTTTACTTTTCCGAGCCTCCTCTAAACGAATCCGTAAAAAAAACTAAAATAAAAGATTCGCCAAAACGGGGGGGGGCGAGGGGGGAGAAGGGGGGCAAGGGTTCAACTTTGAAAACTGGTTCGTTTGTGACTATAGCATTGCCCCTTTATATGAATCTGAAAAAAGAAATGTTCCAAGTCTCTCAACTTCCGAGATCCGCTTAAAGGGGGGGAGAAGGGGGGCGAGGGAGTCAACTTTGAAAAATGGTTTTTACATTTCCGAGCCTCCTCTAAACGATACGTCAAAATAAAACAAAAAAAAAAGATTAGCCAAAACGGGGGGGAGGGGGGAGAAGGGGGGCAAGGGGGTAAACTTTGAAAAATGGTTTGTTTGTGACTATAGCATTGCCCCTTTATATGAATCTGAAAAAAGAAATGTTCCAAGTCTCTCAACTTCCGAGATCCCCTTAAAGGGGGGGAGAAGGGGGGCGAGGGGGTCAACTTTGAAAAATGGTTTTTACTTTTGCGAGCCTCCTCTAAACGAATCCGTAAAAAAAACATACTGCGGGTACCTTAGTTTCCGAGATACGATAGAGGGGGGGAGGAGGGGGGAGGAAAAGGGGAGGTTTGGGACTTTTCCCATACTCGCGAGAGTTACTTGTTTACGAATCTGTAAAAATATACCCACCTCCCCCTTCACCATCTTGGAGAACAATTATGTCAGTGAGTCAGTCAGTGGTAATGCAGTTTTATATAATATAACTAGTATTTGCTTGGTGCGCGAGCTGCAAGCAGCTCGCGTGTTGTTGTCCCTACACCTGACCTACACCTACAATACACCTACCCTACACCTACCCTACACCTACCCTACACCTACCCTACACCTACCCTATACCTACCCTACACCTACCCTACACCTACCCTAAACCTACCCTACACCTACCCTACACCTACCCTACACCTACCCTACACCTACCCTACACCTACCCTACACCTACCCTACACCTACCCTACACCTACCCTACACCTACCCTACACCTACCCTACACCTACCCTACACCTACCCTACAACTACCCTACACCTACCCTACACCTACCCTACACCTACCCTACACCTACCCTACACCTACCCTACACTTTGTTCCAAAAAACTTAACCCTAATGTTTGCTTGTCGTCGCCAGGCACTGAGTTTCGCTTCACCCACTCAACCTTCGTTACGCTACGGAGGTCGCCGGCTCGCTTCGCTCGCCACCTCCCCCCTGCGCTGCACTCGGTCTCGTAGGTTCGCTCCACTCGGGATCCACTCGGGGAGGTCGGGGAGAGGAGGGGTGTGGGGGGGGAGAGTGGGGAGTTTTGAAAAATGAATCCACCTAAAGCATTGCCCCTTTATATGAATCTGAAAAAAGAAATGTTCCAATTGTTCCAACTTTCGAGATCCGCTTAAAGGGGGGGAGAAGGGGGGGCGAGGGGGTCAACTTTGAAAAATGGTTTTTACTTTTCCGAGCCTCCTCTAAACGAATCCGTAAAAAAAACATTCTACGGGTACCTTAGTTTCCGAGTTACGATAGAAGGGGGGAGGAGGGGGGAGGAAAAGGGGAGGTTTGGGACTTTTCCCATACTCACGGGAGTTACTTGTTTACGAATCTGTCAAAATATACCCACCTCCCCATCCACCATCTGGGAGAACAATTATGTCAATGAGTGAGTCAGTGAGTGAGTCAGTGAGTGGTAATGCAGTTTTATATAGTATAACTAGTATTTGCTTGGTGCGCGAGCTGCAAGCAGCTCGCGGTTTCGTCGTGTTTTTAAGAAGTATTCCTTAACTTACCCTACACCTACCCTACACCTACCCTACACCTACCCTACACCTACCCTACACCTACCCTACACCTACCCTACACCTACCCTACACCTACCCTACACCTACCCTACACCTACCCTACACCTACCCTACACCTACCCTACACCTACCCTACACCTACCCTACACCTACCCTACACCTACCCTACACCTACCCTACACCTACCCTACACCTACCCTACACCTACCCTACACCTACCCTACACCTACCCTACACCTACCCTACACCTACCCTACACTTTGTTCCAAAAAACATAACCCTAATGTTTGCTTGTCTTCGCCAGGCACTGAGTTTCGCTTCACCCACTCAACCTTCGTTACGCTACGGAGGTCGCCGGCTCGCTTCGATCGCCACCTCCCCCCTGCGCTGCACTCGGTCTCGTAGGTTCGCTCCACTCGGGATCCCTACGCTGAATCCGTAAAAAAAACAAAGAAAAACGATTCGCCAAAACGGGGGGGGGGGAGGGGGGGGAGAAGGGGGGCAGGGGGTCAACTTTGAAAACTGGTTCGTTTGTGACTATAGCATTGCCCCTTTATATGAATATGAAAAAATAAATGTTCCAAGTCTCTCAACTTCCGAGATCCGCTTAAAGTGGGGGAGAAGGGGGGCGAGGGGGTCAACTTTGAAAAATGGTTTTTACTTTTCCGAGCCTCCTCTATACGAATCCGTAAAAAAAACAAAAAAAAAAGATTCGCCAAATCGGGGGGCGAGGGGGGAGAAGGGGGGCAAGGGGGTCAACTTTGAAAACTGGTTCGTTTGTGACTAAAGCATTGCCCCTTTATATGAATCTGAAAAAAGAAATGTTCCAAGTCTCTCAACTTTCGAGATCCGCTTAAAGGGGGGGAGAAGGGGGGCGAGGGGGTCAACTTTGAAAAATGGTTTTTACTTTTGCGAGCCTCCTCTAAACGAATCCGTAAAAAACAAAAAATACGGGTACCTTAGTTTCCGAGATACGATAGAGGGGGGGAGGAGGGGGGAGGAAAAGGGGAGGTTTGGGACTTTTCCCATACTCACGGGAGTTACTTGTTTACGAATCTGTCAAAATATACCCACCTCCCCCTCCACCATCTGGGAGAACAATTATGTCAATGAGTGAGTCAGTGAGTCAGTCAGTCAGTGGTAATGCAGTTTTATATAGTATAATAACTAGTATTCGCTTGGTGCGCGAGCTGCAAGCAGCTCGCGGCTTTGTCGTGTTTTTGAGAAGTATTCCTTAACCTACCCTACACCTACCCTACACCTACCCTACACCTACCCGACACCTACCCTACACCTACCCTACACCTCCCCTACACCTACCCTACACCTACCCTACACCTACCCTACACCTACCCTACACCTACCCTACACCTACCCTACACCTACCCTACACCTACCCTACACCTACCCTACACCTACCCTACACCTACCCTACACCTACCCTACACCTACCCTACACTTTGTTCCAAAAAACATAACCCTAATGTTTGCTTGTCGTCGCCAGGCACTGAGTTTCGCTTCACCAACTCAACCTTCGTTACGCTACGGAGGTCGCCGGCTCGCTTCGCTCGCCACCTCCCCCCGCGCTGCACTCGGTCTCGTAGGTTCGCTCCACTCGGGATCCATTCGGGGAGGTTGGGGAGAGGAGGGGTGAAGGGGGGGAGAGTGGGGAGTTTTGAAAAATGATTCCGACTCACGCATTGCCCCTTTATATGAATCTGAAAAAAGAAATGTTCCAAGTCTCTCAACTTCCGAGATCCGCTTAAAGGGGGGGGAAAGGGGGGCAAGGGGGTCAACCTTGAAAAATGGTTTTTACTTTACCGAGCCTCCTCTAAACGATTCCGTAAAAAAAACAAAAAAAAAAGATTTTCCAAAACGGGGGGGGAGGGGGGAGAAGGGGGGCAAGGGGGTCAACTTTGAAAAATGGTTCGTTTGTGACTATAGCATTGCCCCTTTCTATGAATCTGAAAAAATAAATGTTCCAAATGTTCCAACTTTCGAGATCCGCTTAAAGGGGGGGAGAAGGGGGGCGAGGGGGTCAACTTTGAAAAATGCTTTTTACTTTTCCGAGCCTCCTCTAAACGAATCCGTAAAAAAAACATTCTACGGGTACCTTAGTTTCCGAGATACGATAGAGGGGGGGAGGAGGGGGGAGGAAAAGGGGAGGTTTGGGACTTTTCCCATACTCACGGGAGTTACTTGTTTACGAATCTGTCAAAATATACCCACCTCCCCATCCACCATCTGGGAGAACAATTATGTCAATGAGTGAGTCAGTGAGTGAGTGGTAATGCAGTTTTATATAGTATAACTAGTATTTGCTTGGTGCGCGAGCTGCAAGCAGCTCGCGGTTTCGTCGTGTTTTTGAGAAGTATTCCTTAATTATTAGTAGTTGAGTAGTATTCCTTAAATTAACCCTACACCTACCCTACACCTACCCTACACCTACCCTACACCTACCCTACACCTACCCTACACCTACCCTACACCTACCCTACACCTACCCTACACCTACCCTACACCTACCCTACACCTACCCTACACCTACCCTACACCTACCCTACACCTACCCTACACCTACCCTACACCTACCCTACACCTACCCTACACCTACCCTACACCTACCCTACACCTACCCTACACCTACCCTACACCTACCCTACACCTACCCTACACCTACCCTACACCTACCCTACACCTACCCTACACCTACCCTACACCTACCCTACACCTACCCTACACCTACCCTACACCTACCCTACACCTACCCTACACCTACCCTACACCTACCCTACACCTACCCTACACCTACCCTACACCTACCCTACACCTACCCTACACCTACCCTACACCTACCCTACACCTACCCTACACCTACCCTACACCTACCCTACACCTACCCTACACCTACCCTACACCTACCCTACACCTACCCTACACCTACCCTACACCTACCCTACACCTACCCTACACCTACCCTACACCTACCCTACACCTACCCTACACCTACCCTACACCTACCCTACACCTACCCTACACCTACCCTACACCTACCCTACACCTACCCTACACCTACCCTACACCTACCCTACACCTACCTTACACCTACCCTACACTTTGTTCCAAAAAACATAACCCTAATGTTTGCTTGTCGTCGCCAGGAACTGAGTTTCGCTTCACCCACTCAACCTTCGTTACGCTACGGAGGTCGCCGGCTCGCTTCGCTCGCCACCTCCCCCCTGCGCTGCACTCGGTCTCGTAGGTTCGCTCCACTCGGGATCCCTACGCTGAATCCGTAAAAAAAACAAAACAACAAAAAGGGGGAGGGGGGAGATGGGGGGCAAGGGGGTCAACTTTGAAAAATGGATCGTTTGTGACTATAGCATTGCCCCTTTATATGAATCTGAAAAAAGAAATGTTCCAAGTCTCTTATTTCCGAGATCCGCTTAAAGGGGGGGCGAGGGGGTCAACTTTGAACAATGGTTTTTACTTTTCCGAGCCTCCTCTAAACGAATCCGTAAAAAAAACAAAAAAAAAAGATTCGCCAAAACGGGGGGGGGGAGGGGGGAGAAGGGGGGAAAAGGGGGTAAGGGGGTCAACTTTGAAAACTGGTTCGTTTGTGACTATAGCATTGCCCCTTTATATGAATCTGAAAAAAGAAATGTTCCAAGTCTCTCAACTTCCGAGATCCGCTTAAAGGGGGGGAGAAGGGGGGGCGAAGGGGTCAACTTTGAATACTGGTTTTTACTTTGCCGAGCCTCCTCGAAACGAATCCGTAAAAAAAACTGAAAAAAAAAAATCGCCAAAACGGGGGACGGGGGGGGAGATGGGGGGCAAGGGGGAAACTTTGAAAAATGGTTTGTTTGTGACTATAGCATTGCCCCTTTATATGAATCTGAAAAAAGAAATGTTCCAAGTCTCTCAACTTCCGAGATCCGCTTAAAGGGGGGGAGAAGGGGGGCGAGGGGGCCAACTTTGAAAAATGGTTTTTACTTTTCCGAGCCTCCTCTAAACGAATCCGTAAAAAAAACGAAAAAAAAAGATTCGCCAAAACGGGGGGGGAGGGGGGAGAAGGGGGGCAAGGGGGTCAACTATGAAAAATGGTTTGTTTGTGACTATAGCATTGCCCCTTTATATGAACCTGAAAAAAGAAATGTTCCAAATGTTCCAACTTTCGAGATCCGCTTAAAGGGGGGGAGAAGGGGGGCGAGGGGGTCAACTTTGAAAAATGGTTTTTACTTTTGCGAGCCTCCTCTAAACGAATCCGTAAAAAAAACATTCTACAGGTACCTTAGTTTCCGAGATACGATAGAGGGGGGGAGGAGGGGGGAGGAAAAGGGGAGGTTTGGGACTTTTCCCATACTCGCGAGAGTTACTTGTATACGAATCTGTCAAAATATACCCACCTTCCCCTCCACCATCTAGGAGAACAATTATGTCAATGAGTCAGTCAGTGAGTCAGTGAGTGGTAATGCAGTTTTATATAATATAACTAGTATTTGCTTGGTGCGCGAGCTGCAAGCAGCTCGCGTGTTGTTGACACACACCTACCCTACACCTACCCTACACCTACCCTACACCTACCCTACACCTACCCTACACCTACCCTACACCTACCCTACACCTACCCTACACCTACCCTACACCTACCCTACACCTACCCTACACCTACCCTAAACTTTGTTCCAAAAAACATAACCCTAATGTTTGCTTGTCGTCGCCAGGCACTGAGTTTCGCTTCACCCACTCAACCTTCGTTACGCTACGGAGGTCGCCGGCTCGCTTCGCTCGCCACCTCCCCCCTGCGCTGCACTCGGTCTCGTAGATTCGCTCCACTCGGGATCCCTACGCTGCCTGGTCCACTCCCACCGGACAGGTTTCGACGACCGATATTAGGTAGGGGAGGTTGGGGAGAGGAGGGGTGAAGAGAGGGGTGAAGGGGGGGAGAGTGGAAAGTTTTGAAAAATGATTCCAACTAAAGCATTACCCCTTTATATGAATCTGAAAAAAGAAATGTTCCAAGTCTCTCAACTTCCGAGATCTGCTTAGAGGGGGGGAGAAGGGGGGCGAGGGGGTCAACTTTGAAAAATGGTTATTACTTTTCCGAGCCTACTCTAAATGAATCCGTAAAAAAAACGAAAAAAAAAGATTCGCCAAAACGGGGGGGGAGGGGGGAGAAGGGGGGCAAGGGGGTCAACTTTGAAAAATGGTTTGTTTGTGACTTTAGCATTGCCCCTTTATATGAATCTGAAAAAAGAAATGTTCCAAGTCTCTCAACTTCCGAGATCCGCTTAAAGGGGGGGAGAAGGGGGGCGAGGGGGTCAAATTTGAAAAATGGTTTTTACTTTTCCGAGCCTCCTCTAAACGAATCCGTAAAAAAAACATACTACGGGTACCTTAGTTTCCGAGATACGATAGAGGGGGGGAGGAGGGGGGAGGAAAAGGGGAGGTTTGGGACTTTTCCCATACTCACGGGAGTTACTTGTTTACGAATCTGTCAAAATATACCCACCTCCCCATCCACCATCTGGGAGAACAATTATGTCAATGAGTGAGTCAGTGAGTGAGTCAGTGGTAATGCAGTTTTATATAGTATAATAATAATATCCACTAGGAATCAATTTGCAAATAATATTAACAGCCGCTGAACTTCACTCGAAAAAATCCCGCCAAAAAACTCTCCTATATTTTTTTAATTAAATGGGTTGCGTTCTGTTAAGTAGTAGTATTTCCCTGTAAAATGAGTTTGTCTTTCAGTTATACATCTAGATAATCGAGACAAATGGGAAATTGTGAGTAGGTAAGTTTTATGCATATGCATGATCATATTGATCACAGTCATTGAGGACTTTTTTTATATATGAAAGAAAATCACAGACCCAAAGGACTAGGGCAAAGTCGGTAACCAAGTTTGATACAAGTTTGTACATGCATGTTTGATGTGACTCGAAACGCAGTGATAGAGTCATAGCCATGTGACATTGACTTTTTTTTTTTTTTTTTTTTTTTTGTTTGTTCCTTACGGAACAGGCTAAGGTCTGAGACCATGCTGCCTAGTCATCAGTATTTTTCTTGAATTCATTAGTAACATTAGAATGCGGATGTAACATATTCTAATGTTTTTTGGAGTATTTGGAAGCAAATTGTATCGAGTCAGCCTTCCCAGTAAGCTTTGCGGAGGTAGTCAATACTACGATAAAATTCTCCGCTCCACTATCCCGAGATCGCTTCTGTCAATGATTTCACATATTGTCCAGTTGCGTAGACAGTTGAGACACAAAACTACACCACTTTTATATCACAATATCCACTAGGAATCAATTTGCAAATAATATTAACAGCCGCTGAAGTTCACTCGAAAAAATCCCGCCAAAAACTCCTGACATTTTTATTGTTTTATGCTGTCATTGTCAGCTGTTTGTCGTTACAAAAATAACCATATCTTCGTCTTTTGATCTTATCTTTTCACGAAAATATATTTTAATTTCGTAGCCTACTATTATTTATATGGTGACCGCGCGAAAGGCCACTTAACAATTTCGAATAGAGTTATCGATAGTTTTAGCACCATGGAATTGAGTCTTCGCACCGTAAGAATTTTCAACCGGCTTTTAAGAAAACCGTTCGGAATCACATCATATAGGAATGTTACTGGCACTGCCGTTAAAGAAGAAGTTAATACAGAGCTGCTCAACGCATTTAACCAAGATATAAGAAATGGTAAGTTATTACGACTTGTTGAACCGAAATTACATCAGCCTCAAAAACTACGATTACTACGGAACTTGTGAGTTTTCTTCCATGAAAACTAGCTTCTAACCTGAGTTTGATATAAGTTGCCTGCAATCATAGAACTGTTGAAGTCAGTCAGAGTATCCTGGTAGAAGTCAGAGTAGCCACTCCTTTTGGAATTGTGAGTTATTCTGCCTGACAGTGCTCATCAGAACAGTTCACTTAAGATCATTTATATATTTTAACTTTTCAGTTATATGTACTTACCAGTTTTTTTTAAATTATATTAGAATGGGCACTGCAACCAATCCAGCATTGCAAGATCTGGTAGTCTTGGAATAAGAATAATCTGTATGCTTTTGATGATCCTACATCCTTTTTGTCTTCACTTCTTCGAGCTTTATTTTCATTTAAAACAGCTATAACGCATAAACTTAAAAAAATTCCACCAAGTGCAACCCCATATTGTGTCCAGGCTATCTCTTTCCATTCTTGGTTGCCTGAAAGTGATTGCAAAACGCGATAAGGCTTCCTGTCATATTGTATTTGTCTTGGTGTACAATAATGTATATTTATACTTATAAATAAATAATAACAGCCGCACGGGTCGATCATCAGGTTAAGCAACACTTGACGAGGTTGGTCTGGTGGATGGGTGACCATTTCAACATACTGAGTTTCCTCCGTGCCTTTGAAAGCACGTTAAGCCGTTGGTCCCGGCTGTTATTTGAAGATCTTTGACAGTCGTTACGGGTAGTCAGAAGCTTGAGATCTGACACCAGTCTTGCCAAGGGGTACCATGTTACCCAGTTACTGGGTTGTGGAGGTCAGATAGGCAGTCGCTCCATGTAAAACACTGGTACTTAGCTGAATCTGGTTAGACTGGAAGCCGACCCCAATATAGTTGGGAATAGGCTAGGCAAATGATGATAAATAAACTATTTATTTATTTATTTTCAGCCCATTCTGTTCCACTGCAGGGCAAAGGCCTCCCTTTCTTCCTTCCATTCCTCCTGGTTTAGTGTAAACTATATATGTCTAAAAAAAAGTTGTATGTCAGTCTTGCCAAAACATATTGTATTACCCAATAACTGGGGAGCAGTGGTAGCCCAGAGGTAGTGACCCAACATACAATTTGTAGGTTGTGGGTTTGAACACATGCAGGCGCTTACTTTGTGTAAATTATTTCATCACCACTGCTCTCAAAACGGTGAAGGAAAACATTGTGAGGAAACCAGCATGTCTTAGAAAAAACCAATAATTCAAAGCCATGTGACATCAACCAATCCCCATTCCCACTCACAGAGAAGAAAGCCTACACACACAATGGATCAAATGGGAGTCTAAGTGCGGAAAAGGGGGTCCATCTATCCTATCCTAGCCAATAAATGGATTGTGGAGGTTAGAAAGGCAATTGCTCCATGTAATGCACTGGCAATCAGTAATAGTTCTCGCTAAACTTCTTGGCCTCCCTGAAGTGGGTTTTCCGATGTGCAAGGCATGGATTGGTGTTGTTTTTGTTTGAGATTTACTACGCAGCTATTAGGGAGAACTATACATCTGGCTAGACTGGAAGCCGAACCAAAACATAATTGTGAACAGGCTAGGCAGATTGAATGATTTATTGCTAACTCTTTATCTTGTCATATAGGATGATTTTTGACGTCATCGTGATGTACTTAAATGATTGTGTATCTTTCCTTCCTTTTGATAACAATGCAGCAATTTTATTAGATGGTCATCTGTTTAATTAAGGTTACACTAGTCGAAAATTCTTCCATACAAACATAGTCTAGGGATTATTCCACTGTGTGACAATGTACGTTCAAAATAAAAAGTGATATCAATTTGTCTCATCATTATCTAGCCCTGTATGGAAACAAAAAAGTGAAACTAGTAAATATTTGAAAGTTATGAGCGTCCGAAAGTTCCACATTTCGACACTAATTATAACGCATTTTTTGGGCGCGAATAAATACCATAAGGAAAATTGCAGAACGGCCACCATACAGGGATACTCGTAGATTAGTAGTTAAAAAATGCAAATAATTGTATTTTGAACAGATATGTTTAGTCGTTTTTTCATGATATCCAGACTCCCAAGGGTCTGTTTATAAAATTTCGCGCGCTCGGTTTCGTCTTAAATCATTATCCATTTCGCTACAAATTTGCAGAAGTGTGTATTCGTACGCGAACTAGCTTCCTACTGCTCATCACAGCATCTATCTCTTCCGCACGTGTTGTCGGTTGATATAAAATGCATTTTAACCCCGCGCACAAAATAGTTCAGTGCCGTTCACTAGTGTAACCTTAAGAGTCCCTAACAAATTTCAGGAGCTAAAAACAGAAAACAGCTACTTTTTAAGGGGAAATTTCTCAATAACTACAAGATATATGATAAATCTTTTAATGCAAATTTTTGCGTCACATAGTTATCTAGTAAATGTACATATTTTTGATAACTGCTCAATTTAAATTAGAAAAAATAAATGCCTAACACACGTTTTTACGTAATAACGAAACACCAGGTTTTTCAATAGCTTTTTCAGCTTACTGGTGGCAAATAACAATTTACAAAAAAATGGTGTGGACTGGGCATATAGTATACTAGTGAGCCACCAATTTGGTTTTTTAAAGTTTATTGTATTTTTACTTAGAAAAATATATTGTCCACGCGGAAAAAAAGACAATATTATCATGTGCGAAAGCGTCGCCTACGTGTAAGAATATGTTGAATATAAAAATAAATGGTTAATAATTTGAAATTTGAGGTATTTATCAATCGAATCCAATTTTTATATTTTATTTTTGAGTACTTATTTTATTTTAATAAATTGTCTAAATATTGCCTTATAAACCGTTGCGCTCGCGCATGGTATTCAGTTTCGCTTCTCTGACTAGTATATAGTTATCTGTGGTTTCGCTCAAGGGCTTGTAGTGTCGTTTATTTATTTAGTTCACCAACAATTGCATACACTGGTATAGGCAAATTAACAGAAGCCAAAAATCAGAATAATTAAATATTTATTTTTTGTCATTATATATTTTATCATATATCTTTTAGTTATTGAGAAATTTTCGCTGAATAAGTAGCTGTTTTCTGTTTTTGGCTCGTGAAACTTGTAGGGACTCTTAACTGCTTAACCCCAGAAAACAGGTATAGGTATATATTATAGGTAGTTTATAGGTGTCTTATAGGTATACATATGTATAAATATTCTATGTAAAGATTCTCCGAAAAATATTTTGCACAAGAGCTGCATCACTCCCTTGGTGTGCAATAAAGTACCTATATTTCTATCCCTTAAAGAGGTGGAAAGAAAGTACAGAATGAAATGCCTATCTAGAGTTATTTATACTTGAGCAAAACTGCTTTTTGCCTAGCCTATTTTATTAACCCTCTATGGAAAAAGAGATTCACTGAAAACAGTGAATAAAAAGCACTTTTACTCACTGTTTTGGTGTTTGAATTTAGAACACACCAATATATATTCGACGTCCATCTTAATGCTATACAACCTCCTTGCGCATAAAATACTCGATACAAACTCCTTGTGCAAAAAATATTCGACTTTCAAACTTCTTCATCGATTTAATTTTCAGTTAAGTCTGGGATGTTTAGTGAATACCTATTTGGATTGTAATTCTAATATTAATTGCATTGGTGTATAATTAATTATAATTATGTAACGTAACGAAGGTGGTCACTGGTCCCTGAAACACAGATGCTGTTACCTAGCTCAGCTTCAATTTACAAAAATGTAAAACCCTGTTTTCACATTTTTTTTAAATTTTGAAGGTATTAAAACATTTATTTATTATAATTCCTTGTGTTTTTCGCTTAAATCTTTCTTTTTCTCGTAGTCATGGTATAAAATATTGTATGCAACTCTTGAATAAAACGGATTTATATCGAGGGCCATGAATCACTCGCGTCGCTCAGGATTCTAACATTTGAATCACTCGCTATGCTCGTGATTCAATCATCATGAATACCTACGGTCGTGATTCAGTTGTTAGAATCCTTCACTTGTTCGTGATTCATATATGGCCCTCGCTTTAAACCCGTCCTTTATTCACTAGTTGCATAATATACTATTATACCATTCCCCCTCTAAAAATCTTATTTTATTCACTGAAAACAGTGTGTGTACTGTTCACACAATCACTGTTTTGGTGTTTGAATTTAGAACACACCAATATATATTCGACGTCCATCTCAATGCTATACAACCTCCTTGCGCATAAAATAGTCGATACAAACTTCTTGTGCAAAGAATATTCGACTTTCAAACTCCTTCATCGATTTAATTTTCAGGTTGTTAATATTTAGGATTTTAATAATTGTTTTATTTTAGTCTGGGATGTTTAGTGAATACTTATTTGGATTGTAATTCTGCATTGGTATTTAATTGATTATAATTATGTAACGTAACGGAGGTGGTCACTGGCCCCTGAAACACAGATGCTGTTACCTATCTCAGCTTCAATTTACAAAAAAATGTGAAATCCTGAGTTTTCACATTTTTTGTAAATTTTGAATGTAATGAAACATTTATTTATTTTTATTCCTTCTGCTTTTCGCTTAAAAAGAAAGTTTTTCTAGTAGTCATGGTATAAAATATAGTATGCAACTCTTGAATAAAACGGATTTACATCGAGAGCCATGAATCACTCGCGTCGCACAGGATTCTAACACTTGAATCGCTCGCTATGCTCGTGATTCAGTTGTTAGAATCCTCCACTTGTTCGTGAATCATCTATGGCCCTTGCTTTAAATACGTCCTTTATTCACTAGTTGCATAATATACTATTAGTACCTCGTATCTTTCAAACCACTTGATGGGTTTTTATAATTAAGACACTTAGATAGGTCTTGGCCGCCCAAGTGTTCTTAGATAAGTGCCGTTGAAAAAGAAGGAACATGGCGGATTTTGGGTGCCATATTGCAATTTTTTTTTCTTCGAAACCCATCGAGTGGGGTATCAAAATGAAGGATTTTTAGAGGTGATTACAAAAATATATACCACTTATATGTTTAAAGTCATTCGAAAAAAAAAGTATAACTAAAAACATCTGGTTTTGGCAACCAGCTCGCGAATATGATGTATCCTCCGACTGCACAGCAAGATTTTCTTCTTGTTTACATCTTTTTAGTTCGCTTTTTAAGCAGTCGGGTTTTTTTTATTTTATTAACTTTTTTTATTATCTTTTATATGAATTATAAACTTTAACTTAACACAAATAAGTAATTAAAACCATGCGTCTGGCTGACGACGGAGTTGAAAATACAAAAAATACAGAAAAGTAAAAAGCACTAGTGAAAAAGTGGGTTTGGCTGCTTGTAAAACGCTCTTTTGGAGGACATGCATTGTAAAATAATAAATAGGTATAGAATAGAATATAAGTTTATTTTCTCTCAAAAGGTACATTTCGGTAAATAGTATCTAGGTCACAGCAGATTCAAACCTTTGTGAGAGCTGGAGTCTATACTGGGTTCGAGACCTGTATGACAGATCTCCAGGCTCACACCCTTAAAATTACAAATTTATGGTGCACTTACGTACTACAACAATGTGAAAGTATCAAATTGAGAGGAAGAGACAATTATACAAAAACAAAAGGAGATGTGTCATGTCGTGTGTCTATGGAGAGTGTTGTGTCCGTGAGTGCAATATAAGACCTCACCCCAGCCCCCGTGAGCACTTACTTGCCCGAGAGTGTGTGTGTGTGTGTCTGTGTGTGACAAGGTGAAACGCGCTCTAGGATGGAGGTGAATATTTCCGGTAGGCGAAATTATTGTAAAATACTTAATATGTTTTCGGTCTCTGCATAATCCAATTTTAGTAGCCATGACGTTAATGTTTTTTTACATTTTGATCTGCACATAGGGTATATATTTAATATTTTATTAGCCTTGTTATAGACGTAGTTACTGAGGAAATGGAAACTACGTTGGGCCGAACGACAATTTGTGCGGATGGAGTGACAAACAGTATGTTTACGTCGTTGGGTGCCAAACTTGCATGGATCGTAGGGAGTCTGAGAGTGTGTGGTTAGAACAAGGTTAAGAATAAATAATTTGCGAACAGTGAGAACAGTACACGCTTCATAAAGATCGATGGTAGGTAAGCGGTAAGGTAACCGCCATCCAACCTTCAGGAGTACCCTCTGCGCACGTTCCAGCTTCAGCATGTGAGTTTTTGCAGATCCACCGCAAGTATTTATGCAATATTGTAGAAGCGATTGGCAGAGGGCGAGATATACATGTCTTAGCACCGCTGTGTCTGCAGCGTGACGAAGGGACTTAAAGATGTAGATCAACCTACGCAGTCGCGAGGTGAGTGTGTTTATGTGCACAGAGAATGATAAGCAGTGGTCAATTTGTACACCAAGATATTTGACACAATTGATGCGAGAAAGGCAGGGGCAATTACAAGTCGTAAGGTGAGGTGAAATACAAGAATGGACAATTAAGGGGCAAAGAGAGGAAGGAGGTTTCCCAACGGCATTAAAAGAAAAGGTTAGGTAATTAGTTTTGTCAACATTTAAAGTAAGCAGGTTTTGAGCCAACCAGTTGGTGACAATGTTGAGTCCGGACTGTGCATGCTGGAACACCATCTCCCAGGAATCTCCGTGGAATAGTAAGGCAGTATCATCGGCATAGGTGAAGATAGATGCATTGGGAAGTGCTAGCCTGCAGAGCTCATTTATATAAGTGAGGAAAAGGGTCGGGCCGATAATACTGCCCTGAGGGACCCCGTATGATATGGGGAGCACGTCGCTCGTCCAATCACCGATTCTGACGCATTGTCATCTACCCGTGAGGTAACTCTCAAATAGAGCAAGTTGAATATCTCTTATACCGATCCTTTCTAGTTTAGCTATAAGATTGGGGACAGATATCGTATCGAATGCTTTTGTCAGATCCAAGAAAATACCAATTACCTTCTGCTTTTTATCCAGATTTGAGAAAATGTTAGTGGTAAGGTCAAGCACAGCATTATTTGTGGAAATTCCGGAACGGAAACCATATTGAGAAGGAGAAAGAAGATGATTTTGCTCTAGGTACTTAACCAATCTGTTATTCATGAGCCTCTCAACTAATTTTGAAAGTGTAGGCAAAATTGATATAGGTCTGTAGTTATTTGTATGTACAGAATGTAGCAATTAAAAACATCACACTTAGGTACTCATATCCTTTTACATAATAACTGACAAAATGTGTACTATGTATGTACTCTGTCTACCCATTGAAGTGTACAGGCGTCAAGTTATATTATTACATAAATGTATATTGTTACATAAATGTTACATTTTTACCTACAAATTGTTATCGCTGCTTGAAAATAAATATTTTCGTAAATATATCTATAAACCGTATCGTTCTTAAATGATAACGAGTTTTCTTAGATAATACCAGTATTCTTTTATATTAGGGTATTTATTTAACAGTTGTATAAGATCATTCACATTCGTATCTTTTTAAGAAATGTAGTAAAAAAAACAAATAACATTGATACTTATTCGTACTCAAGAAATAATGTTGGGCCACTAAACTGCCTGATACTTTTATCATTCTGCAGTTTCTTTCAAGTATTCAGGTTTCAATCAAAGATACAACAAATAAAAAATTTAACTATTAAAAAACCTTTTTCACAAAAAATTAACCGACTTCCAAAGCAAAACACTAAAAAAGAATAAAAACAAATTTTGTTTCTGAAGTCATTGGTATCTATATTTTTATCGTTTTGGGACACCGACTTCCGAAACGAAAGTTATTTTTGTTCTTTTTATCGACATAAAAAAAAACGGACGTACTTAATTAGTGTTGTGCTTTGGAAGTCGGTTAATTTTTTTGTGAATAAGGTTTTTTTCTCTTTTTAGTTTTGGTAGTCCATCACTAAAAAGTGAGCAAGTTCTTTATTAGGTAAGGTACATAAAGAATTGACAAAATACTTAATAAATCAATTCGTGCTGTTTATCCAGGAATTTGGTTGTAGG
This sequence comes from Orthosia incerta, assembly GCA_948252205.1. NCBI lineage: Eukaryota > Metazoa > Arthropoda > Insecta > Lepidoptera > Noctuidae > Orthosia > Orthosia incerta. Next base: position 14,134,796 of record OX411758.1, read on the forward strand.
TTCCATATCTTGAAACCTGCTGCACCGCTTTTGATGAAACTTGTACGGTTCTCTAAGTTGAGAGATACCTAATCCAACACAAAAGAATGATCACGATCCGATTACTAATTTCGGAGATATGCGTGGACAAACATACATACAAAGAAACATATAAACACGTGTTTAGAAGCTTACATATAGTAACATATGTGAATATTGTGCAATGCCAGCAATATTACGTGTCGAATTGATAAACTCTTTTTTTTAAGTAAGTAAAAAAGAAAAAAAAACCCTATATTTATTTGAGTTATGTGAACAAATGAGCAAATGGATGAATATGCAAGAGACTGCCCAGCAGGGGTCAGTACAACTACAAATAAAATAAAAATTCTTATTAGGTGTTTTTTTAGATGGTGATAAAACACATTGTATTGTTCCCATTTTATTTATTTAAACTTTACGCACAAGTACAAATGCGGACTTAATGCCTTAGGCATGTTCTTTCTTGAGTAGAAATGCCAAATGAGGTCAGTGTTCTATGAAGTTCATAAAGATAATATTGAGTTGAAGTTCATAAAAGTTCTGGATTGGCGACCCGTAAGCCGCTGCGTTTAGAAGCCTCCCGCTAGTGGACAGGTGACGTGAAGCCTTATTGCGTAAGTGAATTCGGCAAGGCGAAGGATTTGATCCCATCAATCGACCCATCGTGCGAGATGAAAGACGCGTTATGGATTTCCAATGTGATTGGTCTATTGATGGGGACAAATCCTTCGCCTTGCCGAATTCACTTACGCAATTAGGCTGCTGGTGAGGTTGGCGGGAGTCCGATGGATGCGGGCATCACAGGATCGGGGGAGGCCTATGTTCAGCACGTCTTACGGCTGAAATGATGATGTTGATGATAGCACAAACAAAAGGCTAGGCTTAATATATCATACTACCAGACTTCAATAAGCTGGCCATCATGACTATTGGAATCAAATGTTTGCCATTCATTTTAAAACCTATTGTGTCCACGCGAGACACAATAATGGCTTTTAATTGTTTTGGTAATTATGGCACACAATCGGTGAAGAGTTCCTCACTATTTCCGATTAAAATATAACAAATGTGCAAGTCCTTAATTATGTTTGTTAATCATAGCTGTACAAACCTCAACAGCTCATCAGATGTGGATAAAGGTTGAAACACAGGTTGACCTTGGCCTAGGTTCTGACATAGGATAATTTTTGTCCTGGAATTTGCATGGTTGCTTGTCCTAAAATAAACTCTGTAATGATTCTTTTCAGGTGGAGTAGTCCCAGTATTCCGCAGAGCTCTATTGTTCCCGACGCGCGTGGCGTTACAGGATGAGTTCGGTATCTACACTTACGCTGGACTGTACCAGGCAGCTTCTGTGCTCTCGCAGGAGATATCTGCACAGTTGGGTAAGAAAACTTTCATTATCATTAACTAATCTGTAAATTCTTTACCATGTGTAATAGAAATAACCGAAAAACCTTTCAAGGTGTCATTGTACTCCATATATTTTTTTTTTTTTTTGTTACATTTTTAAATATTTTTACAAAACGAATACAAAAAAAAATTTACTTATCATTATGAATTGTATTTCTTTTTATTTATTTTTTCAAATTTGTGCCCTTAAGAGGGCTCTTCCCGGTCCGTCTTCGACGAGCATGTTCGAAAAGCTTTTTGTTTCATCTAGCGCAATGTTTGAAAAAGAGGCAAAGCGAAAATAGAGAGATAGTGAAAAATTGTGTTCGAAAATTACATAAAACTCATTCCAGGAAATACATGTTTTTGCACAAGTTTGTGAAATAAATATTTGCCATTTAGAATCTCTATTACATGTGCAAGTTTTCTATCAAAATGTTATTTATGAGTATATTATGAACGGCCAAAATTCAGGTAAGAATTGTGCAAAATTGCAGATTTTTTGAGGCTTATTCTGTTTATTTGTTTCTTCAAATTGTATTTTTTGCTTTCATAGAAACCTAGAAGTACACAAGATACCTATTAGTTCGAAAATGTCAAAGATAGATGTGTTACAATTTTACGATGCAACGGCATAATCACGTACGAGCGCTTGTATGAAAAGTATGACGGGATGGCCGCTCTTAAAAGAGACATGTAATGTGACAGAAGTTCACTATGTATTAGTGTACAAATTTCAAGCTGAGCTAATTGACTGTAAAAGGACAGACAACCCTAAGAAACACACACTCACTCTTTTATTATTGTATGCGAAAGCCGAGAAGCACAGCCTTCCTTAAGCTTAGCCATTCACAAGAATCGCCACTCAGCAGTAGCCGTCTTCTGTCTGCAATGATAATGATGAGTTAAGTCTAATATGTTATTAACTGCTGCACTAATCAACAATTTCTTTTCATTTCAGTCGGTGAATCGGAAAACACGATAGCTTATATGTGCAGCAATGACGCGTCACATATTATTGTACAGTGGGCCATATGGATGTCTGGCAATATTGGTAAGTTACACATACATAAGATAGAAAAGGATAGATGGACCCTCTTTTCCGCACTTAGAGTCCCATTAGGTTCGTTGTGCGATGTCTGGCAATATTGGTAAGTTACACATACATAAGATAGAAAAGGATAGATGGACCCTCTTTTCCGCACTTAGAGTCCCATTAGGTTCGTTGTGCGTGCATGCCTACTCTCTGTGAGAGGGAAAAGGCACGCGGGCCCAGTGCGGGTTGGTGGATGTCACTTGTCTTCGAATTTTTTGGTTCTAAGATATGCCGTTTTCCTCACGATGTTTTCCCCCAACGTTTTGTTTGAGAGCAGTGGTGATGAAATACAGACATAGCATAATAATTAAGCTATAATTTTTCCACTGCTCTCACTGCTAAATGGGTTCAGGGGTGACGGACTCGGGGACGTCCGTTGTCCCCAACACACATCAGGACCCGAGGTGGCTGCGCGTAGTGTTCCACGTGCGCCCCTCTTAGACATTGCAGGGGGAGTCTAACACCTCACTCCTCCCCAACCCGAGATCGAGGCCCGCAGAGGCGGGCCGGCACTAGCCGGGGGTTGCGGAAGTATCGTTGTTCCCGCGACCCCCAGTGTAGGTGTGAGATGGAACACCGGGGTGGTTTTTAGTCAGTACGAGTCTGATAGACCCCTCCGCCCTCCCCAGGGCGGACGACATCCAATGAGGATTTTCCACCCCGGAAAACAAAAAAAAAAGAGGATCGTCTGGCCAATTGTGTCGCGTCCTCGTTCCGTTCGTTCTATTTGGTGGTTGGTCAGTTCGCGGATTATGCGCGAACTTACCCCCACTATGGCAAAACCTTGCCAACTTACGTGCCGGGCACTATATTAGGAGAGTCCGCTCTTCCATAGCAAGACGTATTAAATACAAAGAGCAAAACGTAATATAAAAGTTTTATGCTTGTTAGGTAAATGCTAACGTGATTTGTATCATTTTTTAAATATAGGAATGTTTGTTATAAATGTATAAAGTAATTAGCTTCACCTGTATCAAATTAGCATTCATTAGAAACGTGTTAATAGATCAAAAAATACTTAACCACATTCGTTTATCGACTCAGTGACTTCTTTTTATACCTGAGGCCTTAGTGCGAGTTTTTACTCACGCTCAATCGCGTTAACGTTAACGCCAATTTGTATTGAAACTGGATAAGCGCCGTCTAGTGACGGCAAGGCGAAACCTCTTTTTTTGTATACATTTTGACATAAGAGATCGTTAACGTTATCACCAGTGAGTACGTTAAAAAACTCGCACTAAGCACACTGCTGGCTTTTCATGTATAATATTGTTTTAAAATTGAATAAAATATGGTCTAATTCAAGTAAAGGGTTTGATTGAGTTAAAATGTGATGGAAGATCTCTTAACAGTAAAGTGTTAATAAACACTTTCGTGAGCAGTAAATTATCGCCACCATGTAACCTTACCATGTCCAGTCCACATTTAAGTCATGCAGAGATAAAACATAATATTATGTAGACTAGCGGTTCCCAAAGTTGACTAGACCGCGACCTACCTAGCAAAAACTTCCAAATTCAGGACTCACCTCTTGGTTTTCGTAAAGAAAAAGGGGCATAACTATATGAATACATTGTTTAAGTTTGATCAAACAAGAAAAAATCTGTTCCAATCGAAAATTTTAATACCAATTGCATTTTTTTTTTGAGAAGGATGCATTTGTTTTCTTTTTTGTCATTACAGCTTCAGCATCAATTTAAGGTTTACTAACTACCAACTCCCAAACCAAACGCCAAATTGAATTAACATTATGTTATAGTTACTTTTAATCTCAATGTGCCTAATTTATTTCGTTGATTTAATCTTAATAATAGTATACGGGCGTTCGTTTCATCCTATTTTCAGGGCCCACCCAATATTCGCTTAAACCAACCAGTGGGTCGCGACCCATAATTTGGGAAACGCCGATGTAGACCATCAAGCGTGCTTGTTTGGGTCGCCATTAATCGACACAGCTGAGCGGCAAATGGAATGTAATAATAAAAAAAACTGGCCAAGTGTGAGTTGGACTCGCGCACGAAGGGTTCCGTACGGAACCCTAAAAATAATTTCTTGATGTCGGCTTTGTCGGGTCAGCTCTGTTGTTCCGATTTAAATGTGACGAACCATGAGTTTAGAACGCCTAACATACCTACCACCGCAGAATAACATGGGCCTCAATTAATAATTTGCCATGTTTTTTTTATCATGACCACTGGCTGGATAAATAATTTAAACTGTGTTAGTTTTTAGGGTTCCGTACCAAAATGGTAAAAAGTTAATACAAAAAATCAAAAAACCCGATTGATTAAGAAGCGAACTAAAAAGGCGTAAACAAGAAGAAAATCATGCTGTGCAATCGGAGGATACATATTCGCGAGCTAGCTGACCAAAACCAGATTTTAGTGACTTTTTTTTTTAATTACATTCATTTAAATATATAAGTAATATATATTTTAGAAATCACCTCTTAAACCCTTTATTATGACTACACGATTGGTTTTGAAAAAAGAAAATGGGCCCCCACATTAAATGTTGCCCAAAATCCGCCATTTTTTATTTTCCAATTTTAATGTAGCCGTGACACTCGCAAGGTTAACTTAAGACGAATCTATTGATGTAAGAATCATCAAAATCATAGGAACAAACATACATACAAACATAAATAGACTGATAAACACTTTACCCTCCTTCGGCATTCGGGTAAAATAGAATGGCTAAACACTTCGCCACCGGTTACCCGGTAGCGGCTAGCCGGCAACCGGAGCGTGTGAAAAGGGACTTGTGGTGTAGAACTACTAATGCTATCAACATGAAAATTGGAATAGTTTTAGATGATGTTTGCCCAACTATTTCGCAAATAATAAGGATTTTCTTTTGGCACCATTCTCTGAAAATTCGAAGTGGTGCTACTAGGGCATGTGGGGTATTATATGAAAGAGAAATATGTATATGTTTGTATATGTGTATGTATTTGTATGGTAGAGATATGCACATTCTAAAACATTTTTTTTTAGGCCTCAGTTATCAAACTTTGACGAAATATGTAAAAAATATACCGTTACCCCCTTATCTCCAAGGTTTGCATAGAGCAAAATCTGAAATTATTCTATGTGATAGAAGTTTATCTAAAGATTACAGGAAAAATAAAATGATGTCTCTATAATAGCACACTTTTTCAGAAATCATCAACAAAATTACATTGGGCCACTATCGGTCAAGAGATGGCGCTATTGGCGCTGACCTAAAACTGCAATATTATACACCGCAGTGTTAAAATTCTAACTAAATTTTAATCAAAACAATTGACGCTCGCAGTTTCCTTCCGAATTTGCCTCAGTTTGATCAGTTCTTAAAGCTCATAAAAATTATGGCTAACAAACTTCTTTTTTCTTACAGCGGTCCCCTTAACCCCACTCCATCCACCAGAGATGCTAAAATACTACCTCTTAGACAGTTCTGCTAGCCTGGTAGTTTGCACCCAAGAGTTCGAGAAAGTCCTTCGGCCAATCACGTTAGAGATGACCAAACCCCTTCTTATAACCGGAAGAGACAATGTACTGACAGCACAGTTGTACCAGCCCAATACTTCGTTCTTGAAACCTAAGGCTGAAGATAATCTGGATGACGTTGGAAGGACCAATGCTTGGTATGGGCATAATGAGGCCCTTATAATTTATACTAGTGGTAAGTACTTGAAGAATTTATTTAAATAGGATCTTCTTACTCACTCAGGGCCGGCTTTAGTGCAGGGCAACAGGGGCTCTTGCCCAGGGCCCGCCACAAGTTATTTACTTCTTTCCTAGAACTTCATTTTACCTAAATTATTAACTTATGATTTTTCGACAAAAAAAAGCTCGATAAGTTGTATTCACTTGACATTTATATTTTTTTAAATAAATGTGCATGTTTTGGTATTGTTTTAGCTAACAGTTAAATTTACACAACTTTTTGTGGTTTTTCAATAGATGCAGCTATTAAAAAAAAAAAGTAATAATATTGAAACAGGCAATCAATTTTCTGTTTACGAGGCACCATCTGTTCGATAAGTTTTTGCGTAATTATCTCTATTATGAAGAAAATTTTTAGGTTAGGCGCAGACCTAGCAGTTAGTGCAATTTCACCTACAAATGTCAACCCTGTGTTCGTTGGCATAAAGTTGAAAATAAAGTCTGCGCTTTACGAGACCTGCGTCGCCCCTTAGAATATAATATCCTTTCACTTTTTGGACTATGGAACAAAAAAATAACGGTTGTCATATAAACTGTATCCCCTTTTTTTAACCCTCACTGGGGTGAATTTCCATAGTCCTCGCCTACATTATCAAAGGAAGCTTTCGTTCTAAAATCATTATTAGTGCTGATATATCAGTCTTTTAACACTGACATATCAATACATTTTCTTCTTGTCATCTTCAGGTACAACAAGCAAACCTAAAGGCGTAATATGGTCGCACAGCATGCTACAAACCCAGATATCGTCCCTGCACTCCGCGTGGCAGTACTCTGCCAACGACGTCGTGCTACACACGTTGCCGCTACATCACATACATGGCCAGCTCAACTCTATGCTAGCGTCGCTTGCGGCTGGTGCAAGGTATGTAGTCAAGAAAATATGTTCAAAACAATTACGTGTATACTGGCTCTTATTGCCCTGCTTTTAGGCTCGCAATGAAGTTTATTTCGTACTTGTGCGGAAAAATGGCCACTTGCAATATTTACCATGTTTACTGTTTGTTTCGAGTTCCCGATATTTCGGTGCTGTTGCAAGCACCATGATCACGGATAAACTGAAGTCATTGCGGGTGGGTGTTTATGAGGAGACAAAACGGTCTATCCTCTTTCTTGTTCGTTTTTAAAAGAAAGAGGGTAGACCGTTTTGTCTCCATGGTAGAAACATGGTAAATATCCCGCTTTTAATGTTAGTGTTAGTGACCATGACAGTTTAAAAACTTATGTATTCTATTATTACTGGTTTCAGGTAAATTTATAGAATACAGTTGATAGTACAATATAACATAATTTATATTTCATATTAACAGCCTTTTTGATTTTGCCTAATTAATTTTATGCCTATTAAAACAAATATCAACATTATGTAAGTGTACGAGGGACAAAATTTTAGCCGCTACTAAGAATTTTCTCATAAGAATCGCCAATATCAGTTTAAGAATTGAAATCAGTAGTACTATTCTGTACCCATCTCACCGTGATGACTCACTTCACCTAGGGCAGTGATGGTCAAAGTACGGCCCGCGGGCCAGCTCCGGCCCGCGAAAGCATTTAATCCGGCCCGCCGACGGTTCTTCGACATAAATAGTATATGGCCCGCGATAATTATATTTGGACGTTCCAGAAGTATAAAGTAGATTCTACTTAGTAGAATAATAGACGCATAGGTAAAGGAGTAGTTCATGATTGTGTTGCTGGTCGTGGGGCGCAAAGAATCCATGGCACCAGTGAGCGAGAACAAACTGAAAGAATTCGTCAGGCGTTGAAAAACTTCACACAGAATTCGAAACTAGGTTCTGAAATTTACTTCGTCACAGCTCGAACCTGCATTCGAAAATATTATGGCAAATCAAAATCAAATTCATATGTCTCACACGCCTTCCATGGCAGGGCCCCTAATAAAAAAGTAATTGAAATTTTTAACATTTGTGCAAGTGTTTAATGCTGTTATGTTTTTATATGATTAAAAGTTTCAACAAAAAATGCGTTTTTCCTATAATTCTGGCCCTCCTCTGAAATTTCGTAAACTTTCAGCCCCCCCCCCCCCCTCCCCCCATTAAGAAAGTTTGCCCACCACTGACCGAAGTGAGCTGTCAACCCCTAGCATCGGTTGGAATGATAGCTCACTTCTAGTTCATTTTACCTAAGTCATCACAGTGAGATGTCTCCAGAATCGACGGCTGAATCAACAGCTCACCCGTCATGTTTGTTCACAAAATTAACGACGAAAATGTCTGTTGAAACCATAAATTAAAAACATTTGTCGCCACAATAAATTCAGACTCCGTGAATTACTGATGTGAAACACCAATATCTACTGCCCGATCCGAGGTCCGAACTGGAAGTCTGGACTTTGCAGAAACTGGAGCTTTAAACGTCTTTCGTTGCCGACTATACCATTACCATTTTCTTTCCTCTTCCAACAGACTCAGAATGCTACCATCCTTCGTATCCCACAACGTTTGGTCCCGTCTCCTCGGCATGGGCGAACGCGACGAGACCAAAGTCACAGTGTTCCACGGAGTTCCTGCCATGTATGCGCGCCTGGTAGACGACCATGAGAGGATGTTCGCTGATGCCAAGACTAAGGAGTACGTCAGAACTACCTTAGGTAGCAGGATGAGGCTGATGGTGGCCGGATCTGCGCCCTTGCCGAGTCAGCTGTTCTTGAAATGGGAAGAGGTTAGTTTCATATTTTTTTTCTTATTAGCTAGTTTAAAGATATTTCTACAGGAATCGTGCTGTATACCGGAATAAAATAGTAGTCTATATTTCTTTCGGGATCATCTCAATGAAAAAACATCACGTCGATCCGTTAATCTGTTGCTGCGTTATAGCGTAACATACAAACCCACTTTCGCATTTGCAATACTGAAAGAACATTAGGAAATAAAGCTAAATAAAGTAACAGTGGTCCATGGAGATCCCGCCATGGCGCGTCTGGTAGGCGACCACGAGAGAATTTTCGCGGACGGCAAGACTAAGAAGTACTCCACAAATTGTTTCAAGATTTAATTTGTAAAATTTCCCAATGGTAAATTGCTCTAACACAGTCTGACCCTGGGAAACCTGAGCCACATATGTTTTTTTTTTATCAGATCTATTCAAAAAGAGCTATTACGTATATTCTTCTTAAACAGGGACTAAACTAGCTCAAGGACTAAAAATTATTTGAATTTGGAATGTGGATATTGTTAGTAAATGTTCCAATCAGCAAAGATATGAGTCACAAACCATGCGGTTCTAAATTGTATTAAATCGCTAAAATCGATTACGACGAATGTATGTGGTGAATTGCTTATGAGCGATAGTAATTCTATTTCGGACCGCACGGGCACATTGTATTGAACAAGTGACTGGCTGTTAAACCGCGTGCAAGCCAAATAAAAAAATAAGTCTACAACTATAACGGATTTAAGATTAGTTAAGATGCACTTCCATAATTGTTTAAATATAAACATTAGCCTCTGATTATTTCTATGTTATGTCTTATGCTTCCAAATTGTATGTAAATAAATAAACGTAATTTTCTTGTTCATAAGTTGCACTTACTTAATTTTTAATAGATAGAGGGTGATAAAAAGTAGAGTGTTCACCTCGGGAGCAACACTATTTTAAGCTCGTGTGACGTACTTTGAATCCCTCGCTGCGCTTAGGTTACTACTCCAGAATACTTCACTCCGCTCTGGATTAAAAAAACACTCACGCCTTTACAATAGTTTTTTGCTTCCTAGGTAAACAATCTACTCTTATTTATACCTAGTCTTCGCTATCCCATTCCTGGGCAAAAGCTCTCCATTTCTTCCAAAAGATTTGTGCTTTCTTGTGAAAGTTTTACTTTTATTTGTTGTGCTGTAGGTCTCTAAAATCTATACTAATATTATAAAGCTTAAGAGTTTGTTTGTTTGTTTGAACGCGCTCAGGAACTACTGGTTGGAATTGAAAAAAAATTTTTGTATTGGATAGTCCATTTGATTTATCGAGGAAGGTTATAGGCTATGTAACATCACGCTACGACCAATAGGAGCGGAGCATAAATAAAAAATGTTTCAAAAACGGGCAAAAATATTTAATTATTCGTTTTTAAGAGCTTCCGTTGCGTGCGGAACGGTAGAATAAATTTTTATTACTTGTAAATTTTAACTCATATATGTATGACGTTCAAAAGTGCCGCTTACTGGTCTAATTGAAATAAATATATTAGACTTTGACTTTTGCGCTGCATAAACGGTTTAAGTTACGCAAATATCATGCATGATGGTTTCTCTTTAAAAGTTCAAAAAAAAGTCCGCGACAGTATATTTCTATCTTTTAAGATTGACTCACTATAACCGTTTTGTTATGGTAATCAAATTAGTTCATTTGCGAAGGAGTTTTATCAACATCTATACTAATATTATAAAGCTGAAGAGTTTGTTTGTTTGTAGGGTAGGTAGATAGATAGCCAGTTGATGGGAGCGAAGCCGTAGGGGTCAGCTAGTATTTCATAAACTAGCTTCTGCCAGCGGCTTCGCCCGCGTGAAAGGGCCAAAAAGTAGCTAATGTACTTTTCCAAGATATAATCTATCTCTGTGCCAAATTTCATCCAGATATGTTCACCCATTCTGGCGTGACTGAATAACAAACATACATCCATCCAAACCTTCACATTTGTAATATCAGTAAGATAGTAAATAAATGATCTTTATTTACAAGTGACAATTGCCCCATTCTGCCGCAGATATCCGGCATGCGTCTTCTCGAACGTTTCGGCATGTCTGAAGTGGGAATGGCGTTGAGCAACCCCTACCGGCCCGTGGAGGCCCGGACTGTGGGCTGTGTGGGGCTACCCTTGCCCGGGGTGGACGCCAGGATCGTCTCCGTGAGAGAGGACACTGGGGAGCTGGAGCCTTTGATTACTGTGGAGACGCCAGTGCCTGAGACACAGGTAAGTTATTTTTGGGTGTTTAAATATGTCAACCATAGGTTTATATAATTGTGATCCACAATAGTTATTTATGCTACAAGTGCGGGAAGTAGGTGTCAATCGACTCATCAGGAAATCATCTTACGCACGTGTATCATACAACATTTTACTATGCATTGTGCGAGGAAATAAAAAAAAATATCTGAACCAAGCAAGAAATTAATAAAATGGCGCTTATTCAAGGGCGCTCAGCATATCCACAGATTAACTAATAGTTCATAGTTCTACTGCGCATGTGCAAATAGCAGTCACGTCGTAACGCAAAAAGGCTCGAGCAAAATATTCATTCTGCCAAACATATTTAATGAATATTTAAAATTAATTTATTGATCAAAATCTAAATCTAGAGTAATTAAAAACGCCTTAAATGACGTTTTAATTTTGTTTTACTTTCTATATGAATGATAATCTGTACTTAACTAATTTTAAAACTTTTCTCTAATAATAAAAACTCTATGCGGCGGGCTGACGTTGGAGTTAAAAATTAAAAAAGTACAGGAAAGTAAAAAGCACTAGTAAAAAAATGTGACACTTTCCGCACAGTTTGGCTGCTTGGAAAACGCTCTTTTCGAGGACATGCATTGTAAAGTATATTTATTTATAGTACAGTACAGCAAGATAAAACAAACATACAACAGGCAGAAATCGCAGAACGCGATAAGGCGTTCTGCAATTTCTTCTAGGCTACCAAGAATGAAAAGAGATAGCCTGGACACAATATGTAGTGCAACCCCGCGCTTGGTGCAAATTTTAAGTAAAACAAATTAGTTTACCAAGTAGGTACTAAGAACAATTAGCTACTAAAATAGATACATAAATCTAAATATACAAACAAGAAAACAATACACGTTAAACAAGAACAGGATCACAGATACAAGTACCTATATAATTTATCTATCAATCTATACGAGTATTTTGTTGATGAAGTCTTTTGCAACATTGCAAACATGATTATCATTGCTCTTTCTCCAATAACTATCTGTAGCAACTCAAAAATAAACGATGTATGAATTTTTCATAATTAAAAAAAAATAAGGATCACGATAGTGTAGATTCAGGATGGCTTTATGCCTTTAATGCCATTTTTGAAATAAAAAAAACAACATCATCATCACCCTTTTTAAAGTTCCTACTGCTGGGACACAGGCATCCTCTCTGTGAGAGGGAATGGGCTGTAATCCACCACGCGGGCCCAGTGCGGGTTGGTGGATGTCACATGTCTTCGAATTTTTATTTCTAGAACATGCCGGTTTCCTCACGATGTTTTCCTTCACCGTTTTGAGAACACTGGTGGTGAAATAATTTACACTAAGTAAAACGCCAGCATGGCTTTGAACCCACGACCTACAACTTATAAGTCGCGGATGATATCACTGCGCCACCATTGCACTAAAAAAAAATCAATAATCGTAAATAGGTCAATGGCCAGCTGTAACTCCTGTTTTTGGCAAAATGTTCATCTGGCTTTCGTTGGCCAAGGACTTTCCAGAAGCATCGATATACCCGTTGCTGGACACATACCTAATTATGTACGTAATCCTCTGATATCCCAACAGATATGCCTAGACCGTCTCGATCTGGGAACAAAGGAATTCTTCGTGGAATCGGACGGGTACGACTGGCAGCCTCCCAAGCTGACCAAGCACAAGGAGATTACAAACAATGTATTCCAAGGAGAGCTGCTTATTAAGGGACCTGCTGTCTTTTCTAGGTAAGATTTAAAAGAGTTAGTCTATTTTGACACTAGGAAAGGGTGTAGGAGCTTTTGGAGGGGTGCTGAACAGGGTGTAAAGACCTTCTTTGGAAAGGGAGGATCCTCCGACCAGTGGTGTTGTGTCTGTTCCGGGCAACTGTCCAACGGCTGTTGTCGGTCTGTTGTATGAGTTCAAATCTATACTACTGAAGTAGCCATAGTACTGAAAGAAAAATATGTAATTTTAGCCCGGTATGACGCACTCCATAAAAAAAACTATGCGAGTTGAACTCGCAGACACAGGGTTCCGTTTATTTTAGTCTAATGAAACATTCATAAAATCGAGCCTTTTTTCGCGATAGAATAGACAGAAGTTCACAGTTCACCCACGTTTCGCCTTCTAGTTGTCATATTATTCTAACACGATTTTTATTAAACTAGTTTCTGCCAGTGGCTTCGCCCGCGTAAAAAGTGTTTTCTTATCCCAAAGCAGCGACCACACAGCCCCTAGACGCCTTATAACAGTCGAGCGATGTCTGTCAACACATTTATGACTTAAAGATCATATATAAGTCGGCACTCGACAATTTAGAATTAGTAGCGACCATTTCTGTGAGCCGTAAACACTAAAATAAATATTATAATGGGGGGACCATACATCGTACAATAAATTGGTTTGACTACAACAGCCAGATTTCGAGATGCCGGGAATGACATAACATTCAATTGGCGTATGCAACGGCATATAATTAGGTATTAAAACACTCGCGTGATTTGGTTGAGTTAACTACCGATGAAAAAACTGAGTCTACCTAGCCTTTTTTAAACCATGCTGGGATCGGCTATCGGTCTAAACGAAACCAGCTAAATACAAGACTTTTACAAGGAGTGAATGCCTATCTGACCTTTACAACCCAGTAACCCACCGTATACCCCATTTTAAGACTAATCTCAGTTTTTTATTCGTATATTAAACTGATATTTGAGGGGTTGCCATTTTATCGTTACATAAAATAGTGTCGTATTCTGAGTGATCGAAAGTTGATCTGAAATCGAAGAAGAACGAAAATGGTACTATTTCACGGCAAAAAAAATATACATTTGTTCAGAAAGTAGCGGGCCTTATTTAATTTCTACTAATTTATGTCAGGCTTCATTCTATCGATCGCTTTTATTTTATTGTTGATTTCTTATTTATTACAATAAAGTGTATGTAATATAAGTATTAAAACTGTTTTAATTAAATAAACTACGTTTATATTCATACCACATTTATTTACACCAATTGAGCGATTGACTGCTGCGCTGCGTGGCGCGGGTTCGATTCCCGCATGGAACAAATATTTGTATGTCCTACAGATAGTTTTCCGGCTCTGGGTGTTTGTGTATGTGAGTTTATATGTTTGTAAACGCACCCACGTTACAGGAAGAAACTCCTAGTGTGGAACAACGCTCATTAAAAAAAACTAAAATTAAATTGAGGAGTCATGTCAAATCGATTCGATGAATCAGTTATGATTGAGCCTAACCTACAATCCGATGCTCCGCGCTTGCAACATTAAAAAAAAAATAAGGTCATTGGCAGCTGTCAGTTTAGTCTACCAAATTAAAAATCACAATAATAATACAGAAAAACTATGTGTATAACAATAAAACATTATTTCAGGTACTGGAACAGAGCCCCAAAACTGGACAACTCAGACTTCACCGAAGACGGCTGGTTCCGTACCGGCGACACGGCCTCATTCGAGGACGGCAAGTTCCGTATACTCGGACGAACCTCAGTCGACATCATCAAAACTGGCGGGTACAAAGTAAGCGCGTTACAAGTCGAATCCGCCATCTTGGATCACCCGAGCATAGCCGACGTCGCCATCTTGGGCATAGAGAATGACAGTTATGGCGAAATTGTCGCAGCTGTTGTTGTACTCAAAGATAATGCTAAACTGACTTTGAAAGAGCTGAAAGAATCTGCTGGGAAGAAGTTAGCACCGTATCAACTGCCAAAGACGATGTTAGTCACAGATGTTATGCCTAGGAACGCGATGGGTAAGTTAGATAAGAAGGAGATACGTAAGTCGTTCGGTAAACAACTGGAGTTGCCTAAGATGAAGTAAGTTTCGTTTTGATGTTGTAAGTGTATTGTCAAATGTCTTTTATTGAACTTGAAAACTGATATTGTATGAAGCTATAAAAATTGTAAGGTTTCCGTTGTGGTTATCAGGATTCGGTTACAATTAAAACGATTGTACAGTGTATTTCACAAGACTTTTGATCGGTTGATCTGGGCAAGATTCATAGAGGGTTTTTTGGACATAATTGTAGTAAGCATCACATAATAATGTAAACCTTATTATTATGCCAGTAATGTGCATATTCGAAAGAAAATCTTAATCAAATTCGCTCAGTGTGTTTACTTTTCATATTAGTGCAATAATTATTTAAATTAACGTAAGGAACGCTTATAAAACGTGAATCTTGTCCTGCAACAAGGTACAGAATGATTGGTATTTGTAGCTGCTTCGAATGAACTAATTTTTTTTTAAATCTCCGTATTTGGACTAGCAAATATAATTCTGCAAGGTTACGCCGTCTTACCAAAAGCGAATAGGACAGGCCTTACCTTCTCTTCAAAATTACTCTAGTTGCCGATTTGCGAATTTGAAGAGCTTGTCAAATTGTCATTCTAAAGTCGAGTACTTCAAGTTCTCATCTTTGAATTGACAATTGAGAAACCGGGGTTTATATTAATTTATGATGATTTATATCGCAATATAAAACAACTTTTTATATGGTTAACATAGTTTTTGGTTTTAAGAATCATTACTAAAATACTTTTCAATGTAAGTATGTATTGTATCACAGCTCTCATAAGCATTTAATATTTGTCATATCAGTCTACAGTACAAAAATTTTGTCCCTCGGCAAACTTCGTGTTTCGTCAGTCTTCGGATTTCTAATTTTCTACCAGTTTTCCATTGCACTTGGTGCAGACCGGACGCACTCAATCAACTTGGAAGTATATAGAGTTGTTAATACTCTTTTAACATAATGTAATTTATTTAAAAAATGGGAGGAAAGCTGCTAAAGCTGCTATTTTTATAGCTCTATATATTTCACATGGCAATAAAAACCAAAACAACAGTAAAGTACTACTGAATTCAAATTATTATACACGATGATTGCCGAGGGGCATTATGAAAATAGTTGTACTGTACATAAAATGGTTAAAATTCAACTTTTTACAATTCATGGGCATTTTTTAGGGTTTGAAATTACTCCTGAATATGAAAAATGATCACTAAGTGATTAACCGAAAAATCAGCTCTTCTTCTCTTAATTTCGTCTAATTATGCGAAAATAAACATTATTCTGCTCAGTACCTAAATTATTTTAATGTACTGAGCAAAAAAATTTTTCATATTTCTTAATTGATCCTTAAGTAAAAGTATTGAAAAATTGCTGATGATTTAAAATTCACTAATTCTATCAATTGACAGCAATCTGTATAATCTGTAGCAATCTAATTCACACAATTAACAGCAATCTGTATAATCTGTAGGTATAGTTTAGTTTGCCACCAAAATATAGAGTATTTTTTGTTAGAACTTGTTGTATAAATTATCGCTTCTACGTTATTAAATTTATTCATATTTTTTAATTTATTAGAACGTTGAATTATTTTTAAATTTATTTATGTTAAACTCAATATCATAGTATAGATAGTTCAACTCGTCTTTGCGCGTGGGGCTATGAGTGGGTAAGCATGTGTGGGTGGTTTTTTTCGGACGACGACTGCTTTGTCACTGCCACACAAATGTATAATTACAAGCGCACGCACACATGGCCCTGCGCGCACAGATGAGTTGAACTATCTATAGGTAGTCTTAAAAGATCATGTGCAATATATGTATAACAATCATATTGTGAAGAAGAGTTATATCCGAACAAAAAAAAACAAAGATTGATATAATTTGACAGCACCACTTGCGTCTAGAGGAGCCGATTGAATTCTTCCTGTTATCCGCTATAAACAAGGCGGGGGTCCTATAACATACTATGTTATTATTAGGATCAGTTGCAAGTGCGACTGCTGAGACTAAATGACCCTAATGGTGTACCTACTTTGAAGTAATGCATCATTGCTTCATAAATTCAAAAATCATTCTACTCAATAGTATTGTTGAGTTGTCAAAATGAAAGGGATTGTGCGTGCTTCGAGCTGTCAAAACATTTACGCAATTAGGATGCAGGTCGAGTAAAGTGATGTCGGGTTTTCTTCATTAAGAATTACTCAGTAGCAAACCCGGAGTTAGGAAGTTGGTGGTATGATATGTCCCTTGGAAATACATAAAAATGTTGGTCATGCGCCTTATACCTCTCCGGTCGTGTCAAATTGCCATCCCATCGGACTATGAGTGTAGGAACAGAGAGTGCTCCTGCGCACACACTTGTGCACTATATTATCTCCCGCACCGATGGCCAGTCTCCGCTGAGATTGAGAAATTCGGTCTTGAGGACTTAATTATTGTTATAATAGGGAGACTGTTAAATTGGCTAGTAAACTTCCAAGACCTTAGGCTTTATAGTTCATTCGCGTTAAGAAAATAGTGAGTCATCGTTGTAGCCGACCTTTTGACCAATCGGGTAGCAACAAATTAGAAAGCTTGCGACCCGATTGGTCTAGAGTCCGGCTGACAACGATGACTCACTATTTTCTTAACGCGAATGAACTATCAGCGATGGCGATGGTCGAAATGCCAAAATGTCAGGGATTGATCACGTAGCATTTCAATAGCACCACAGATAATATAATACTAGCAAGCAGATGCCTCATCCCAAACAAAGAAACCGCGCCGACGTAACTAGCGTTTTTCGTCTTAATAACCGATAATTTTTTGTACATCGTTCACGTTCGGTTTCGTTCCATGGCGATAGATAGATGGTATTAGCAGTAAAAGGGTGTACTCGGTGCATGAATAATTTTTTTCTTTAAATACAGTGACGATTTAGTAGTAGATATAAATATAGTATTTTTCCACGTTTTTACAGTTTCATTGCACCAAAATATGTTACAACACAAATTTAAACAATCGAGTGGAATGCCTCAGACATTTAAAAGCGCGACATCTATTGGCCTCAATTCCAAATGATCCGTTCAAATAATCTTTGAAATGTGAATGAAGACCTTGACATTCCCAAACATTTTTTTAAAGGCGCCTTCACACGCTTGGCGAACAATGTCAAACAGCAAACAACAAACACGAACGTGTGGATGGTGTTTGTTTGTGTTTGCCTGTTTTTGTTTTGTGTTCGGCATCGGTGTCGGTTTTTATGCAGAAATCAAAGGGTGTTCGACAAATGTGTTTGCGATGTATCCAGACGCTTTGTTTTGTTCAGTAGTACGTGCAAGCTTGCGGGCGGCGGGCAGAGTTAATAGTGTTGGTAAAATTTACGAATCGTGACATTTTGTGTATCGTAAACTAAATTGTAAGGAAAAATTAGGAGTTTAACCCGAAAGTAATCGCTGCCACAACAAGCTCATCGTCTGCCATGTTTGCCAATCTGGAATATACAAGCACGTTCGCCAAGCATATGGATGCCGTGTTTGTGTTGGGTGATTGTGATCAGTGATCGGCACGTGTTTGCTGTTCGCCAATGTTTGTGGCAAACAGCAAGCGTGTGGAGGCGGCATAAAGGTTTTTCCAATCGGTGTCGCGACGCTTTCATTGATAAAATGTCTTTTGTCTAGAGCCTATTGTGTGAACTCGCTGCAATTTTAATATTATAATATAATCGCCTTAAAATGAATAAATATAGCGGTGTAAGCGTTTTTGTTTTTTTTTTTGTATTTTACGTTGATTAGTGTGTAGTCTTTATTTGAAAATGATGCATTTATTTCGGTTCATAATAATATTTTGTTTTGTTTGTAAAACCATGTATTCTGTAACTACTAACTTATAATAATAATTATGTTACTGTCGTGACAATCTAAGAAGTCGGATTTGACAGCTATAAAATACGTTATGTCAGTTAAACTTGATGCTTACAATGATACTCGTTGTTAAATAGTGTATGGGTAACATGGGATTATGAATTCGATTGTTCATACAAAGTTATCGTGCCATATAAAGACGGAATTGCTTAGATTGTCACGATTATAGGGACCTTCCTGATGGCGTGACGCAATTTAAATTACGTCGATAGGCGATATCGCGTACTAAGATCAAGTGCAAATTGGTCAAAATTCATCACTACTTGCAACAATTTCGCTTAGTAAAAATCGCTTATCGGTACGATATAAATCGAATCGTGTCGAACCATCAGAAGGTCGCTAAGTGTTTTTAAAGTAGAAAACGTTCAATTGAAGGCAGAATTGGAAAAGATTAAGTATTTTTGTACTAGGAGTGGGTTGTCACCCGTTGAGTAGGTATATCGTAAGAAAATGGAGATAAAAAGGAAAGTTACCGTTGAATATAACCTAAGAACGTAGAAAAAAGAAAGTTAAACAATGTTTTATTTAAAAAAAAAATAAGTGCTTGCAGATTTGTAATTTTTTAACGATTTCACTGAAAACTTAATAACTTATCGTATGCGAAATAAGGGATCTTATCTTTTTTCCAATGGGAGCTGATTTGCAATTTTAAAGAAAATCAAATCGTTGGCTGCCTATGCAAATTTGAGTCAATGCTCTTTGTTGAATGCAGTATGTAATGTCTGTCGAGTTAACTTGAAATAGCACGTAAGTATGTGAATACGGATGTTGCCTGAGTAAAAAATCAAGAACCTTTTTTGTTTTATCAAATTGATAAAAAAAAATGCTATTGCGCATCAAAGTTCAAAAGCGGGGTCTTGTGACGTCACTTCTAAGAATAAAGTGTCATAAGGCGTAAACGAGACAGACGACAGACGAGACGACGAGAGACAGACGAGACAGTGCGTTGAAATTTCCCGGGAAATTACAACGCACTGTCTCGTCGTATTTTTTTTTTGATTTACGTGACGGAGAAAAAATACTTTTACTCATCATACCTAATTGTCGTTAAAATCTAGCAGATCTGCAAAAATTGCGGAACGGAAGTAAGAAATAAAGTTTTATTAACGTTTTGTTGTTCCTATGAAATGTATCGGGCTTGTACGTAATGAATAACTGATGTGATATTGTTATAATAATGTAATGAAGATTGTAACGTTGAATAAAAGACAGTTCAAGTATTAATTCGTTTAATTTTATAGTTATTTAAGTTCTTCTAGCTTTATCCTTACAGTCCCACAGGATATACTCCTGCTAATATAACATTGCAGAACTCTTAGTTGGTAACCCAAAAAAAATTGTATGTGGTATGCTTTTACTTCTGTCACTTTCGTGGTAATTACTTCAGCTGTCATATTGCTTATATGTACTAATATATGAACAACTTTCTCCAAGGAAAGTCAAAGGACATGCCAAAAAAAAAAATGTATTTAATTTAGGAGATACTTTTTCTTTTCGTATCTTTCCGATACACCCATATTATGTTTACATTTAATTCATGATTGTCACTGTCATTTTAAATATATAAAACTAAAAAAATACTTGAAAATGGCGGTTTAACAAATTTTCGCGCGTTATTTGCCTTTCGCTTATCAACCGAGAGGCTAACACAAGACACGTCAATTCTCTGAATTAACCTACATAGATTGAAAATACAAAAACAACGTAATAAATAAACCTTAACATTTAAACCTGTATTACAAGCATTTGATTCATACTAGTCACAAAAAATAATAGGTCGGTATTTTGTTTTGGTGATGCAATGCAAGTGCACATGTGAACTTGACATTTATGTCACTTAAGTAAGGTTTATAATGCAGTGTGGAATGCAACAGCTATTGCAATATTGAATAATATTACAAAATTATTCAATTTATTATGACTTAGAATAAGGTCAATATTATCTAACTATTTTTAATTTAAATATATGTAAAATTTAAAACATAATAATTATAATATAGTGCCCGGCACGTAAGTTGGCATGGTTTTGGCGTAGAGGGGGTAAGTTCGCGCATAATCCGCGAACTGACCAACCACCAAATAGAACGAACGGAACGAGGACGCGACACGATTGGTCAGTCGATCCTTGTGTCATCTGACCAACCAATCGCGCGCTCGGAACGGTCCTAAACGTTCCCCGCGCCCCGCTTCACTACCAAAGAGACCTAAAAAACGGCGTCTGCGCGTCTAACGACTCTTGCTAACTTATGTGCCGGAGATTATACCAGCCGTAACTGTCCCACTGCAGTGCAAAGGCTTTGGCATATTTTAATTTATAAACAATATTCACATAAAATAACTAACAATGTCTTAAAATATGTATATAATCAGCCTAAAACGTTTCCTCTGCTGGGACACAGGCCTCCCCTCTGTGAGTGAAGAAATGGGCTGAAACTCAGCACGCGAGCCCACGTAAAATTTTGCTATACTACATTTGGAATAACATTAGAATTTTTTACAACCCCTTTCCGTTCAACCGATTTTGAGTCCTATTTCGCAAACATAAGGATGACATAAAAATCATAAACCTGTTACTATTACCAAAACCAACTGTTTAGTACAGCTAGCATTTGTCATATAACCAACGCAATAGAAGTCAAAATCGGTTGAACGGGCTGTAAAATGGGCCAATTTAAACGTCTAATGTTATCGCAAATGAGTATATCTCTTGTCAATCCCATACATTTTGGATTGTTTGTTTTACGCTGATAAAATGTCACTGTCTATAGCCCAAGCTATTAGCCAGGAACTACAAGAAATCCAACGTTAATTTGTAGTCGAAGTCATAAAATGTGAAAGAGGACACGAGTGTCTGTAAAGAATTTTCAGAAATCCCATACTCATATAATATTCACCGTCCTACTTACACGTTTTATGACCGGCAGCCTAATTGCGTATGTGAATTCGGCAAAGCAAAGGATTTGACCCCATGAAAGAATATTATAAATACTCTTTAAATAATTATTATTGCTAATAATTATTGGACTCTTTTAAAAGAGTATCTTCACCAATGGAACCGTCCAATCATTTTTAACAATAACTAATTATTTAAAGAGTATTTGTCATACTCGTTCATGGGCTCAAACCCTTTGCCTTGCTGAATTCACTTACGCAAAGGCTGCGGGATTAAACTGAGTCTTGGCGTTTTAGTATAATTTCTAGATAATTTCTATTTTATTGACCATATTTCTGGGATTGAAAATACACGTCTTCGACTTTTATCACCCCCGGAAACATTGCCAATGAATAAACCACCCTGTATTGTTAATGCTCGCGAGAGGAACGTACGAAAAGATTAACCAACAGTGATTTTCTCCTCAAAAATTGAATATCTTTCTTAATTTCTAAATAGCCATAGGTATCTGTAGGAAACTTCTTGCCGCTGCAGTAGCGTTCATCAAACAAGGCGGACTGAACGTCGCATACGCTATAGAATTCGACCAACTCGAGTAAGTCGCCACTATAGTTGCTACGATACCGATCGTCATCACTATCAAAGCTAGAACAACATCGTACCATTTGATAGCATATTCACATTCTTCCCTCAATTCTATTGTATATTCTGTAAACGTTTTATATTTTGTTTGTAAAGCGTCTAATAAGAGCGGGCTTTTTGACAGGTCGCCATTTTGAGAACCGCCATTTTGTGCTCGACCATTTTGGGCGCCGCCATTTTGGGTCCCGCCATTTTGCGTCCAGGTTTGTTTCTCCGTCAGTTTATACAAGGATTTAGAATCCATTTTCGATTTTATATAGCATAGTTTGAGGAAGAATACAGGCGGACATATGAACATTAAAGGTCCTGTGAGAGTGGAACCTACGAGACCCATGACTAAGTCGAATCGAGGAACGGATTCTGCTAGAATTACTCCTAAAGCTACGATGCCTGACCGTATAAGGCAGCGTTGGAAACAGAAATCTGAAACAAAAATGTGCAAATATAAATAGTTTTTAGTGTAATTCGCAGATGGTAGATAACTTACTATATAAGTCAGGTATGTATAATGCAAAAAACAAATTATTTAATTTAACAATTGCACTTTGTCTAAGACCAAACTGGTATGGTCGCGCTCGTTAGGTGGTTAAGTAGGTTCCTAATTAAAAACCAGAATCGACCAGCAGTTATCTAGGTAGGTACTAATTGTGCAACACTCTTGGAATCACAATATATTACGTTATGTTATTATTTATTTAATGTACACACACATAATACAAGGACAAGAAGAAGGAACAGAAAAATAGGTACAGAGGTGATGCTTATTTTTTATTCAATATCAAGCAATAGTTATACTGATATATGTCGTGGCCAGGTCTTAGAATTGTTCAATTCATGATGTGGCCAACCATTTCATGAGTGGCCTCATTGCGTAAGTGGGTTCGACCGCTATCAAATCGACCAATCACATGCGAGATGAATGACGCGATGTGGATTTCCGTCTGTGTGATTGGTCGATTGATAGCGGTCAAACCCACTTACGCAATGAGGCGGTTAATGTTGAAGGAAATTGAAAAAAAAACTTTTTTACAAAAAAATACTACCGACTTCCAAATAAGAAAACTACAAAGTGAAAAATAACTTTATTTTTTGAAGTCGGTGTCTTTCGTAGGTACCATTTTTTTTCGTTATGGACACCGACTTCCAAAAATAAAGTTATTTTTCACTTTGTAGTTTTCTTATTTGGAAGTCGGTAGTATTTTTTTGTAAAAAAGTTTTTTTATTTTTCACTTTTTAGTTGTACCTACCTAATAGGCAAGTTGTTTAGTAAGTTTCCTATAACGCCAGAATAGATTACCCGAATATCATGAAACTTGAACAAAACCGATCAAATGAGAGATCTGCTTACCCCTTAAGAGCATACTGGCGTGATGTTATGTTATGAAATGGTATAAACAATAAACAGACATGCGATTTCAGCAGTCCCGAGAGATTTGCCGTTATTTATTGAAGAGTTCTGTTGTATATCTTCGAAGTTCTTCATCAGATCTTCACCAAATTAAAATGGGACCAATTTCGGAACATACTCTTTAAAACAAAAAAAGAATTTTCAAAATCGGTCCACAATTGACGGAGATATCGGTGAACATACAAAAAAAAAAACATATAAGAAGTCGAACATAGAACCTCCTCCTTTTTCGAAAGTCGGTTAAAAACGAAGAAATCGAAGGAATCCTCTGGATGCAAGGCGGACGGGATCGGCCAATCTGGCGACACTTTGGGGTGGCCTAAATTCAGCAGTGGACGTCTTTCGACTGAAATTAAGTTGATGATGCATTCCTCTACCATAGGTACTTCTTTCTCTATTAGTCATCATCTCTGGTAGGACTGGGTGAAAGCTAATGTCTAGAAAGGAGTGACCTTTCACACTGTCCATTTCTAGTTCCTTTTGTCTTCTCCTATTTATGGGGCGTTTACATTAAGTTCGGCCACCGAATCCGGCGGCCGCTTTCTGACAAAATAATTGGCTATTTAACAATCGAGTTGTAAGCATAATCATGGACGGTCTTGTGTTACGTCAAGGAATTTGTGTTACTTATAGGAAAACAAGGCGAGCGTCTCCGATGTCGTATTCGTCACAGAACACGGGCTGCGACCAAATACGGCTAACCGAATACCCGTTTACGTTAGTCGGTGACAGAGTACGAGCTGCAGCCGAATACGGCTAACCGAATACCCGTTTAAATTTGTCGGTGACCGAGAACGAGCTGCAGCCGAGTACGGCAAACCGAATACCCGTTTAAATTAGTCGGTGACCGAGAACGAGCTGCAGCCGAATACGGCTAACCGAATACCCATTTACATTAGTCAGTGACCGAGTACGAGCTGCAGCCGAATACGGCTAACCGAATACCCGTTTACATTAGTCAGTGACCGAGTACGAGCTGCAGCCGAATACGTCTAACCGAATACCCGTTTACATTAGTCGGTGACCGAGTACGGTCTGCAGCCGTATACGGTCTATCGCGCGCGAGTAATAATGTAAACGCGCCATTGCATGTTGAGATGTCGACAAACGGAGTTGTAGGCATGGAAGAAGACAGGTTTGCGCTGACTCCAAACAAAATGGGATAAGGGCTAGAGAATGATGAAGAGGTTCAGGAAACATACCTCTGGGGATCTTGAGTAAGTCTTCAATATGTTGGAACAGCACCGAATGGCTGACAGCACTGGAGAGGCACAGCTGAACTGTCACCAACAGCGCCATGAAGTACAGCGGTATGGTTGACGGTATACCTAGATAAAACGTAAATAAATTAAGAACATGAGAAACTACGTTTATATGGCACATACTGAAAGATAGGTACCTAACTATGTACACAAATAAAAACTTTTTTACAAAAAAACTTCAAAAGCAAAATACTAAAAAGTGATAAATAACTTTCGTTTCGGAAGTCGGTGTCGAAAATCGATGAAAAATAAGTACCAAAGATACTAGCTTTTCTTTTTAGTTTTGGTACACTAACACTAAAAAGTGAGCAAGTTCTATAGCATACCTAAAGGACTGACAAAATACCCATAATAACTCAATTTGCACATTCGTGCTGTTTGTCGCTAAGGAGTTCGGCTGTATATGTTTCATATCTTGATAACTGCTGATCCGATTTAGATGAAACTTGCACTTAATATAATAAAAAAATATCACGATCCGATAAGTAGTTTCGGAGAAATGCGTGGACGAACACACAATACATACATACAAACATTCACTTATTAAATTTGGCACACGTGTTTAGAAGCCCATACAGAGTAACATGTGTGAATATTGTGAAATTTCAATAATTTTACATACATACGTATCGAATTGATTACCGCCGTTTTTTTTTGTAGACGTAACAAGACGGGGACGCCTTCGATCCTCGAAGATCAGGTTAAGGCGTTGGTCGTGGCTGATTTGTGAATCTTAGACAGTCGTAACAGGTCATCAGAGCCCAGAATTCTGACAAGCACTCCTACCCTAGGTATTGTGTTACTCCAGTAACCGGTTATGGAGATCAGAAGACAGTCGCTCTTTGTAAATTAGTGGTACCTATTTAGTTGCATCCAGGTAGACTGGAAGCCGGCCCCAACATAGTTGAGAATAGACAGATGATGATGTTGGGTGGGCTCCACTAAACCGGACACAGATGAATATCACAAATATGGATAAGTAAAGGACTCACTCTGCAGAATATTTAGTGATACTACAGATAATATAATACTAGCATACAGATGTCTCATCCCATACAAAGAAACAGTGCCGACGTACTGTACTGATTATACTGATTATTTTTTGTACATAGAACGCGTTCGGTTCCGTTCCACGGATATAGATAGTCGCCGTGGAACGGAACCGAACGCGATCGATTTACAAAAAATAATAGGTATAATCAGATGAAAAGCGCTATGTTACGTCGGCGGTTTCTCTGTATGGGACGAGGCATCTGTATGCTAGTATTATATTATCTGTGGTGATACCGATCCCCCCC
Organism: Orthosia incerta; assembly: GCA_948252205.1. Lineage (NCBI taxonomy): Eukaryota > Metazoa > Arthropoda > Insecta > Lepidoptera > Noctuidae > Orthosia > Orthosia incerta. The sequence goes on from OX411758.1 coordinate 14,161,172, forward strand.
CCCAGGTACGGCCGCGTTGATCTTCTTACTCCCCTTCATGCCCACTTGAAGGGTCTAGCATGGAGTAAGAGCCTCACGGGTCGACCTTGTTAAGTGAAGCTTGCCAAGATTGGTCAGTTAATGGGTGACCATCTTAACTAACCGAAACGAGACACCTCCAAACCTCAAAGCTAGCTAGGCCGTTGGTCCTGGCCGTCATTCGTGGAACTTATGCAGTAGTCACTGGCTATCAGAACTTCGAAAGTCTGTCAAGCACTACTACCTTATCTTACTCCAGTTACTGGGTTGTGTAGGCCAGATCGGCAGTCGCTCCATGTTAAATACTGGTAGTCAAGTGTATCCAGGTAGACTGGGAGCAGAACACACCATAGTAGGGCAAATGAAGATGTTGGGTTGACTTCAACTCTAATACGACACAGTTGAATACTAAAGAATACCAAAATTATGAAAAACTCACTCTCCAGAAACTGGCAGTCGAGTCCAGAATTGTTGGGAAAAGACTCGCAGTTACAATTGTTGGGCTTCTTCTTCTTCGTCGTATCGATGATTCCAAAATTAAATATACATTGACCAGAATTCAGCCACGCCAACAGCGTTGTCATTTGCCTCACAAAGGTCTTTTAAGGGGCAGGTGTTTTTGCACAGAGAGCAAGACAAAAGATGAGGCATTGTTTGGGACGTGGCTCCGCAATCGCACTGTGGGTCATTGGAGTACCCCCATCTAACTAGGTTGTGCCTGCAGCGACCCACCTGGCTTCGTAGTCGGTTTAGAGATTTCCAGGTGGGCCAAGGCAGTTGGTGGCCCGCAGGGAGCTTTTCTGCAGGCTCAATATAGTCAGCTGGAGGGGGGTGTCTGAGGAGCCATAGATTTTTCTTTGTTTGCTTTAACTCGTTGCCGTCAATTGATTTAGTGGGCTGAGAATTGTTGGGCTGACTTCCACTCTAACCACACACAGCTGAATATCACAATAGGAAGAAGAAAAGAACTCACTTTGCAGAATATTATTGTCGAGTTCAGTGCCGTATCTGACGGCTGCTAGCACGGTGGTGACGGCGAACATAAAGCTTGTGATACCGAACCCTCCCAGCACGGCTGCGTTGATCTTCTTGCTGTCCTTCATATCCACTTGGAGGGTCAGCAGCATTGGGTGGATGTCGAACTGGAAGAGAAGTGGTATTAGAGAAAGGATACTAATGTAATCATATGTGATGATGCAACCATCTAACATAGAGCTGCTAGAGAAATGCCATGAAAGACCGATCAACCGCTGGATCAAGCGCCGCTAGTGCAGATGGATTGGCTACACCCAAACCAGCGTTGGATTGGAATCCCCAAGGGAAAGAAAGCGTGGCCGTCCCCGTAAAACCTAGCGTCGCACCGTATTGGCAGAAGCGACGAGCGAGATGAACCGTGAAGCTAAAGATCGTTCTTGATAAATTATTTCTGTGGACACCCTCTGTCCCAGCTACATAGGATAGGTCATGTGAAGATAATGATTGTTAAGTCTATCTATCATGTAGATTTTGTGCTGCTGTGAGTGAGAGTTACAGTCCGCATTTCGAGTTTTATTTGCTATGTAGCATAAATAAACTATAAACATCATTCTATCTTTCGAAAAATACCATTATGAGGCATTTTCACCAAAGTTATAATATAATACATGCTTTTCAATTTAGTTTACCCGGCAACAATGCGAAATGAAATTATTTATTTGGAATGAAACAACAGCGATAAATATCAACAGAATACCTATGCTAGTACTAGCGCTAAATGACGGCACATTTTCTGACAGAGCCCTAAATGCGGCAAAAAAAATCTAAACACCCATCGACCAACGCATATCAATTTTGTAATAAAACTGCAATAAAGTGATAATTAAGGACATCAGACTTACAAAGAGCTACCGTTATTGCCGCATGCCGTATGTTACGGACATCTTTGACCAAGTATGGTACGTTTTCTATGTCGTAGAGTGGCAAACAAGCAGGACGATTGCAATCCCTGGGGTGCCACAGGTGCATTTCTACCTTCGTTGAAGAGTACTCTCTAGTCCTAACCTCCAGCATTATTATCGTTTTGCGATACGCGATACAGAAATAACAATAGTCAATAACCGTTTTAATTGCAACATACCAGCAAGGTCGAGAAATATAAAAAATCTAAATTCGTCTATTTCATTTTTAGTCTACATTGTCCCACTACTGGTCAAATACCTCATAAGGATGGAGGCCTTTATCCAACTGTGGTACAATGTAGGAAAAAAAAAACCATAGAGAATGGACTGAGCTTCCTCCAGGTATGATGTGAATACGGGTATAAAATGTGAATGAGGTAAGGCGATCATGCGACCAGCCCCCGTACCATCCGGAGGCGCCCTGGGCGTCGGGAACTCGGGAGTCGCAAGCCGATTCCTGGCCACCTTAGGCGCGGGCTTGCGGAGGGCGAGTAACGAAAAATTTGAAAAAGAGTTACCGCGGCCCTGGCTCAAGCAACTGAAGGAACTTGGTTGGGATTTAGCAAAGTCTGACACTGTCCCGCTTCAACTAGAGCGGGTGAAGTCTTGGATGATTCCCACCAAAAAAAAAGCCCCCGTACCGTGACGTGACTAAACTATAATGATTCGACTGTGAAAAAGAGACCAATGTATACAAATCGTAAACAATATCTGTCCTTTACGCACTCTCAACATAACTTTGCGCTAAGAGGTTATGATCACCCCCCTGTAAACTAGTCGTCTTTTGCTATTATAATCCTGATTTGACCACGTGACATCACAGGCTTGCAGTGTCATCTTTGTCACTGCGACCTACAGAAAATAGACAGCACAGACTACTTACCAAATCTCAACGCGTTCTTTATGTCTATGATTAAATACACTTCAGTCAGCTTATGTCTTTCTACGGACCGGGCAATTTTATAAGGGCAATGCCCTTACCAAATCTCAACGCGTTCTTTATGTCTATGATTAAAATACACTTCAGTCAGCTTATGTCTTTCTACGGACCGGGCAATTTTATAAGGGCAATGCCTTTACCAAATCTCAACGCGTTATTCATGTCTATGATTAAAATACACTTCAGTCAGCTTATGTCTTTCTACGGACCGGGCAATTTTATAAGGGCAATGCCTTTACCAAATCTCAACGCGTTATTCATGTCTATGATTAAAATACACTTCAGTCAGCTTATGTCTTTCTACGGACCGGGCAATTTTATAAGGGCAATGCCTTTACCAAATCTCAACGCGTTATTCATGTCTATGATTAAAATACACTTCAGTCAGCTTATGTCTTCCTACGGACCGGGCAATTTTATAAGGGCAATGCCTTTACCAAATCTCAACGCGTTCTTTATGTCTATGATTAAAATACACTTCAGTCAGCTTATGTCTTTCTACGGACCGGGCAATTTTATAAGGGCAATGCCTTTACCAAATCTCAACGCGTTATTCATGTCTATGATTAAAATACACTTCAGTCAGCTTATGTCTTTCTACGGACCGGGCAATTTTATAAGGGCAATGCCTTTACCAAATCTCAACGCGTTATTCATGTCTATGATTAAAATACACTTCAGTCAGCTTATGTCTTTCTACGGACCGGGCAATTTTATAAGGGCAATGCCTTTACCAAATCTCAACGCGTTATTCATGTCTATGATTAAAATACACTTCAGTCAGCTTATGTCTTTCTACGGACCGGGCAATTTTATAAGGGCAATGCCCTTACCAAATCTCAACGCGTTCTTTATGTCTATGATTAAAATACACTTCAGTCAGCTTATGTCTTTCTACGGACCGGGCAATTTTATAAGGGCAATGCCTTTACCAAATCTCAACGCGTTATTCATGTCTATGATTAAAATACACTTCAGTCAGCTTATGTCTTTCTACGGACCGGGCAATTTTATAAGGGCAATGCCTTTACCAAATCTCAACGCGTTATTCATGTCTATGATTAAAATACACTTCAGTCAGCTTATGTCTTCCTACGGACCGGGCAATTTTATAAGGGCAATGCCTTTACCAAATCTCAACGCGTTCTTTATGTCTATGATTAAAATACACTTCAGTCAGCTTATGTCTTTCTACGGACCGGGCAATTTTATAAGGGCAATGCCTTTACCAAATCTCAACGCGTTATTCATGTCTATGATTAAAATACACTTCAGTCAGCTTATGTCTTTCTACGGACCGGGCAATTTTATAAGGGCAATGCCTTTACCAAATCTCAACGCGTTATTCATGTCTATGATTAAAATACACTTCAGTCAGCTTATGTCTTTCTACGGACCGGGCAATTTTATAAGGGCAATGCCTTTACCAAATCTCAACGCGTTATTCATGTCTATGATTAAAATACACTTCAGTCAGCTTATGTCTTTCTACGGACCGGGCAATTTTATAAGGGCAATGCCTTTACCAAATCTCAACGCGTTCTTTATGTCTATGATTAAAATACACTTCATGTTACCTGAAAAGCCAGTATCCCATAAGCTTTAAGGTAGTCCTTCAGCTCCGGCTGTACTGCGGCGACGTCCGCAACAGGGGCCGGAGATGTGACGTCACGCAGTATACACGTCCAGGTGGTGACCGCCACTGTCGTCACTATGATCACTGAGGTTATCGCTATAGGCCTGAAGGAGGAAGATTTGGAGTTTAATCAAAGCTCAGCTGGCTGCCAAAAAGTTGGGTATCCTTGTAAAGGTGAGTGTGCGATGGAATTGCATGAACTATTGCCTCCCAGCCCGTCCATCGGTACATGGTGGACATCCCACCTATACGCACCAAACGTTTTGGGAATCATTTTACTATGCGTACAGCTAAGGAGTGAAATTCCTTGCCGGTGTCTGTACTACCTTTTTTGTTTTTTTTATTTGTGTTGGGTTTGCTCTTGACCCTAGCCTACCTAATAGCTACAACCGCGTCTTTAAGTCAAGATTGAATAGGTTATTTCTAGGCAAGCGAGCCTCGTCGTCCACCACATCATCTCTTACCATTAGGTGAGATTGATGGTCAAGTGCGAGCCAATCAATATATCGCCATTACGCCAAGTCCGGGATCTGCCAAGTTTAGGCCTCCCCTTTAATCTGCTGTACTTTTCAGTTCCGTGAGCCTTACTTACAGGAGTTACCCGCGACTTTGACGATATTGTCATCCCAAAGCGATTTTGGATTGCCTTGGTGCCGTACCATAAGCTTTATTTCCATCTGTCCCTTTCGCACAATTGAAATAACCTTGTTCTAAGAACTCATGCTAAGGCCCTGATTTCTTTGACCCAACCGTGGTTACCATTAAATCAAAGTTTTTCGCTAAATTTCTACTATAATTTTAACTCAAATATTATATTCGGTCTGAGGTTCCCCTGTCCCTGTCACGGGGTCGCAGCGCTAAGAAAGAAAATTTGTTTCAAATAAATATCACTAGATGGCGCGATATGAATCGATTTGTTATTGAAATTGTGTGTAAAATTTATATTTTCTGGAATTGCACATAAAAATTGTATGTTCTTGTTTAATCAACTCTCCTTAGCACAAAATTATGGAATATTGGGCTCTTAAATCACATTACAAAGATAATTTGAAAGGATCATTTAAAATTGATTCCAATAGATGGCGCAGTTTTAAATTTCTGAGGAATGCTCGATTTTTTAATTTTAACACATTTTGTTACAATGAAACTGTAAAAACGTGCAAAAAATACTATAAAACAAATCGTAATTGTATTTAAAGAAAAAAAAGGCACGAACCGAGTAAATCCTTTTACTTGCAAAGTCGCTGCTAACGCCATATATAGCCGTGGAACGGAACCGAACGCGATCGATGTATTTATAAAAATAATCAGTTTAGTCAGACGAAAACCGCTAATTACGTCGGCACGGATTCTTTGTATGGGATGAGGCATCTGTATGCTAGTATTATATTATCTGTGCCCCTGTCTAGACTCAAGCCACTTCTGAGGGAGTGCGGTACCTATCCAACAATCATATTATCTGTGCCCCTGTCTAGACTCAAGCCACCTCTGAGGGAGTGCGGTTCCTATCCAAGAATTATATTATCTGTGCCCCTGTCTAGACTCAAGCCACCACTGAGGGAGTGCGGTACCTATCCAACAATTATATTATCTGTGTCTCTGTCTAGACTCAAGCCACCTCTGAGGGAGTGCGGTACCTATCCAACAAATATATTATCTGTGCCCCTGTCTACACTCAAGCCACCTCTGAGGGAGTGCGGTACCTATCCAACAATTATATTATCTGTGCCCCTGTCTAGACTCAGCCACCTCTGAGGGAGTGCGGTACCTATCCAACAATTATATTATCTGTGCCCCTGTCTAGACTCAAGCCACCTCTGAGAGAGTGCGGTACCTATCCAACAATTATATTATCTGTGCCCCTGTCTAAACTCAAGCCACCTCTGAGGGAGTGCGGTCCTATCCAACAATTATATTATCTGTGCCCCTGTCTAGACTCAAGCCACCTCTGAGGGAGTGCGGTACCTATCCAACAATTATATTATCTGTGCCCCTGTCTAGACTCAAGCCACCTCTGAGGGAGTGCGGTACCTATCCAACACAAGGGCCCATATTTCCCTTCACCGTTTAAAGAAAATTGCTCCAATATTAGCCGATGCTGTTTTAGGAAGATAAAATTTATATGGTAAGATAATTGTAAAAGTGATTTGTAGTATCTGCAATTTTAATGCCCGCTTTCCATATCTATATAGGTCACTTACTTCATATCCTTCGGCGATCCAAGCCACATGACCGGACACAGCAGCAGTGCCAAGATCACCATCCACACACAATACGTGATGCTGATCCCTCCGCCCGAGATCTTCCACCAGAATATTTGGAGCGTCTGCGAGGCTGGAAATGGAATACAAATGTTAGGAGTTGAGGGGTCAAGGGGAAATTGATGGCATGGACACTGGTATAGTGCACCGCCTCTTTGGTCTAGTGCTAAGTCTCGGCTCCTAGTTTAAAACCCCAGTTCAGACATTGGTATTAATTTGTGGGTGGCACAAGTTGTAAAAGGTTGTCAACCCCCAAAAATTTCAAACAACCAGAAACGATGGCTGTAGGCATGAACTACTTTGCAAAATAATGAACATTTTCTCTGAATAACGTTCTCTCCCAAAAATAGTACATTGTTATCCTAGGGGTGAAAGTAACTTATTTAGTCCCGAGACGGGGTTTGGCGCCCGGAACGAAGTGAGGGCGCCAATAGTTCGAGGGACTAAATAAGTCTTTAACCCGAGGTAAACACTGTGCTTTTCATTACAAATACAAGGAAATAAAAATAAAAACATCAATTAGCTAAAGAAAAAATGATTGCCGCTTTCCCGCCTATTTTGTTTGTTTTTTTTTCTGTGGCCGGCCTGCTATTCAGCCATTATTTTTTATTTTCATCATTGAAAAAATGGTAAATATTTTGCCCAAATCTAAGTTATTTTAAAGAAATTGTTGAAACTAAATTGTAATAAAGTTATTTAAAAAATATATATTCTTTAATCAATACTTAACTTTAAGTTATTTCAATTTTACTTCGTGGCTGTATAGAAAGTTGGAACAAGGTTCAATAGGTATGTGAAAAGGAACTAGTTTTTTTTTTAAATAATTTGACAGCTGTCAGTTGAAAGCGATTCTCCCTAGGGCTGAAAAGTATTACTTTCAACCCGCTCCTCAGGCAACCTAAGACCTACTTTCAGAGTATGAGTGATGAAAAAACTTTTTACAAGCCTATTAGATAGGTACAACTAAAAAGTGAAAAATAAAAAAAAACTTTTTACAAAAAAATACTACCGACTTCCAAACGAGAAAACTACAAAGTGAAAAATTAATTTATTTTTGGAAGTCGGTGTCCATAACGCAAAAAAATGGTACCTACGAAAGAAGTCTTTAGTTGTACCTACCTAATAGGCAAGTTTTTTAGTAAGTTTCCTATAACGCCAGAATAGATTACCCGAATATCATGAAACTTGAACAAAACCGATCAAGTGAGAGATCTGCTTACCCCTTAAGAGCGTACTGGCGTGATGTTATGTTATGAAATGGTATAAACAATAAACAGACATGCGATTGCAGCAGTCCTAAAAGATTTGCCGTTATTTATTGAAGAGTTCTGTTGTATATCTTCGAAGTTCTTCATCAGATCTTCACCGAATTAAAATGGGACCAATTTCGGAGTATGTTTCAAACAAAAAAATAATTTTCAAAATCGGTCAACAATTGACGGAGATATCGGTGAACATACATAAAAAAATAACATACAAGAAGTCGAACATAGAACCTCCTCCTTTTTCGAAAGTCAGTTAAAAATTCAATTTGAGCGAGTTTTATGTAACAGTTTTAAAAACGACACGACTCGCGTGTCATACGCTACAGTAAAAATCGATGGCACGCCTGGCGTAGAATGAAGAAAGAATGCACAAGAAACTCCATACTTATTCTTTTAAAAAAGATAAATGTTTTACAATATTAAAGTACATACATTAATAAATTCATGTAAGTACGTGAGGACGATGCACCCAGAATAACACTACTATACTACTTATAGGTATAAAGTATTACAAACACTAACAGGTAAACCCTTCACTTGATAAATAGGAACATGGTTCTCACATACTTACAAATATTGCATACATAGGTAAATTACCTAATTCAACAACAACGGAACAGTTTGCGAATCAAAATTTTTTAAATAAAAATAATGGATAAATAGTAAAGTTAGAGTTTTATTAATGTATAAAGACACGTAAGACTTTGTGTTTTAGTCGGCAGAAGTTCAGCTGTTCAGTTTATGTAGTAAAGTTACGTGGTTAAGCTCAATTAGCAAATATTTTAGTGATAAGTAACTATAAGATGCTATGGATCAAAGATCTATAATAGAAAAAACATACCAATAATAAAGTTTGGTACTCCTGACCCGAAGACCGCTGCATCAATGAGGAAGGTCACCAACCTCTTCGCTGGCGGACCAAACGCTAGTTCAGCTACTGCCGCATAAGGAAACCTGAGAAGAAAACAGATAAAGATTTTGTAAAGAACACCGCAAGGCGGGGAAGAAAAGACTACACAAACTTTTTTTACGTCGGAAAAAAATACTCTGAAAGAAGAGTGCCTAGGTATGCATGGACAAACAGTAATGTTTTGTTGTGTTTGTGGCAGATGTAAATCTTCCACTGTTCTTTAGCATCTTCTTTTGTGCTATAAATTGATAATGAACTACTAGTCGCAATCAGCAAGGTAAGTTAACTGTCCAGGGTGCACCGCAAGAGACGCCCTGGGCGTCGGCCGTCGCAAGCCGATTCCCGGCCACCGTAGCCGCGGGTTTGCGGACGGCGAGTAATGGGTAGCTCGCCGTCCGATAAGGAAAATGCCCGAGTCGACGGAGCATTGTGTTACACGCACGCCTCAAAGAGATGTCAGCAGAACTGACGCTGTCCGCGAGGGCCGATGCCTGTCTGGGTCGCGGATAAATTTGAAAAAGAGTTACCGCGGACCTGGCTCAAGCAGCTTAAGGAACACGGGTGGGTTTTAGTCAGTAAAAGTCTGACACGCCCTCCCGCCTCACCGAGACCGGGAGAAGTCATTGGATGATTACCCACACAAAAAAAAACAAAATGGTGCACCGTATGGACCTAATGAAATCCATACCTTATTATACTCTACAGATATTGCTTCTAAATCAAACTCACCGGTTCTTCTCTTTGATATCAGGAGTGATCTTCTGCGCAAGTAGCCAGCTTCTTCCCAATAATACTGCTGTGTACAGCTGCAGCCCGAATACTCCCAGCACTAGTGGAAGCCCGTAAACACCTGGGCAGAAAATATTGTTATTTAATAAACATAATACCACGCCTGTTTTAGGAATAGGTGTTATTTAGTAACACATACTACATTCCTTCAGGGAGCGAGCAGACTCTCATAATTTGGGCACAAATCTAGACGCCGCCGCCGTGCCGTGAGAACTGCTACTGGAAATCGTAGATGGTAAAACCCAAGCTCCAAGCAGACGGGCTGCATTAAAACTGCACACCAGCTTCATTCCGATTGCAAGCGGACTGCAAGTCTGTTGGCAGTTTTTGGCAGTACCATCAACCGCAAAAAAACCGTATCCAAACTGCAATTCTAGAGCTGGCGGTCAGATCTAATGTAGCCCGTCTGTTTAGAGCCTTATGGCATCACAATGGGTATCCAGTTTAGGGCTTCGTAACTCACTAGCCCAAAACTGGACATATAAAGCCGTTGAGGTAAAAGCACTTACCGCAAGAAATAACACTCTTCGGCAGAGTAATAACCGGGAAGACTCCAAAAAGATCGACGATGCATAGTATGGTAAACAGGACACTGAGTCCACCAGTCGTCTGCCCAACCGTGTAATCCTCATGGCGGGCGAGCACCATCGTAGGCTTGTTGTAGCTGAGGACGGGCACGTGCTTGAAGAGCTTCATGGTGGCCTGAAATGTTGAGAGAAATGTAGGGTTGGTAAAACAGCAGCACTGAATCAGCACAGCTTAGTGGCACGAAACGGTGGTGAGACTACCAGGATGAGGATTGCAACCTTACCTTACTATAGAACTTGCACACTTTTAATGATTGTGTACAAAAATTAAAAAGAGCCAAATAATCATAAAACCCGACTGCCTAGAAGCGAACTAAAAAGACGTAAGCAAGAAGAAAAGCTGTGCAGTCGGAGGATACATCTGGTTTTGGCCAGCCAGCTCGCGAATGTGTCCTCCGACTGCACAGCATGAATTTCTACTTGTTTACGTCTTTTTAGTTCGCTTCGTAAGCAGTATTTTTTTTTTATTTTTTAAATATTTTTTTTTTATAAATTTTTGTAGTTAATATTTTTTTTTTCAAATTACATTTAAACATATAAGTGTTAATATATTTTTGAAATCACCTAGTAAAATGGTTTAGGCAGAAAAAAAATTGGGCCCCCACAATATGACGTCCAAAAGCCGCCACTTTTCTATTTTCCAATTTTAATGTAGCCAGTGCCACTCGCAAGGTTAAGACGAATCGATTGACGTAAGAATCGACAAAATCGGCCAACGCATTTGGTTTCTAAAACGCCACATAGGAACAAACATACATACATAGACTGATAAACACATTACCCTCTTTCGGCAGTCGGGTAAAAAGCATGTCGTTTCTCGGTGTGTGTCTTAAATATCTAATTTTAAGTACCATGTATTACGGGAGAAACGGTGCCACTAGGTGCACAATCCAAAATGCGCTATGCATTTCTAAGTCTAACAGAAAAACCTTGCAATATTCGGAGTGACGAAAAATGGGAGTGTCATGCAGACTGTTGCTGTGCACATTTTCGGCATCAATGGCGATTTCTGAAGGTTGATTCACTTCAATGTGTGTATAGTAAATAGGTAGGTATTCAATTAAAATACCGGTGATATTTAGATGTGTATTTATTTCCCAGTACTTAGGTACCTACATCTAGTCTAGTCTAGTTTTTTATTTATTAGCACCTAGGCGACAAGCGCTAACGCCGAAAGCATGTTTCCGGATTTTATTTGTTTGAAGATATAGTCTATCTATACCCATCACATCTGCGTAAACATGACCACAGTATAAATATGGACGAACCTATAAATTCGTCCATATTTATACTGTGACATGAGTACGTGACCCAGGTAGGTACTACACAGAGAACAGAGAACCTGTATACGGCTTGATGACTCAAATCCGGCTGCTTCAAAAGGGAACTAAAAAGATGTAAACAAGAAGAAAATCATATTCGCGAGCTGGCTGACCAAAACCGATGTACCTATCCTCCGACTGCACAGCAAGATTTTCTTCTTGTTTACATCTTTTTAGTTCGCTTTTGAAGCATTCGGGTTTTTTGATTTTATTAACTTTTTTATTTACAACTTTTTAGTTATACTTTTTTTTTCGAATGACTTTAAACATATTAGTGGTATTGGTAGTAGTATTTTCGTAATCACCTCTAGTAAGGAAGTGGTATTTTCGTAAAACCCTTCATTTTGATACCCCACTCGATGGGTTTCGAAGAAAAAAAATGCAACCCCCTACAATATGGCGCCCAAAATCCGCCATGTTTCTTTTTTTCAACGGCACTTATTTAAGAACACTTGGGCGGCCAAGACCTATCTAACGATGTCTTAATTATAAAAATCCGTCAAGTGCATAGAAATATAAAATACAGGTCAAGTGGTTTGAAAGATACGAAGTAATAAAGAATATTACATAAATACAAACATACATACAAGATACGCGCGTAAAACATAACCCTTTCCTTGCAACCGGGTAAAAAGATCGAGTTCCGAGATGGTTCAAAAAAATTTAAGGTGACAAGTAATTCTCTCTTAGCAGTCCAAACAAAGTGATACAATAGGTATCTATTGTATCATTTGAGTGAAATTCTCAAATGAATCATACAAAAATAATGACTAAGAGTGTTTTACTAATCATGTTTTATAATTATCATAGTTACCGTTGAGTAGGTACCTACCTAATGTTTATGGACGTCCTAATTCCATTAAATTCCAATTACAAAACAACCTTAAAAAATATATATTATGCAAAACCTACAGCAATGTGAGACCTACAACTTTTTAGAATTATTTCCGGTTATTCCGTAAAAATGAAATAAGAATTGGTAAATAGTAAATACGAGCAAGAGCAATAGACACAGATTATTGCTGTTTGTTTATAATGAATCTGATTTATACTTATTTTTTGTATCTGGCTTTTGGCGAATCTTTAATCCCATACACGGGTATGAAATTCCAAAATGTTCTCGTGCAACACTTCATCCTCTGAGCAGCGAGCTAGACTCAGCGGTTTAGGCTGCGCTGAACGTTTGTATCTCAGTGAATACATGCATCTATAGTCTTAGAGCGTTTAACCTATAAATGCTTTAAGTCTATAGTAGATTATGTTACAAGGAAACAAAATAATGTATTTAGGGCGAGAGCAATTTTTTATAGCAGAGCGAAGCGAAGGATTCTAGAGTATAATCCCGAGCGTAGCGAGAGATTCTTTGGATTCTTGAGTAGAATCCTAAGCGTAGCGAGCGTAGACAGAGAAAACTGAAACTAGTTTTCTCTGTCTAGAGGGATTCAAAGTATTTCGCTCGAGGTTAATAATTTTGGTACCGTGTGGCACACTCTGCTTTTCAACGCCCTCTATGAGAAAAATAAATAGGTACGAGATGCTTTTAGTAGTGACGAATATTTATTTACAAATTTATATTAGTTTCCTAGTTAGTATATTGGTTTAGTCAATTTATATAAATTTTCATAGGCTTTTAGATATATATTTCTCTCGATTTATTTGGTAGTGTTTTGCTTTTAATTTAGCACATTCCAGTGTTAATATTTCACTTTCACTGCTAGAACTCATCTTTTATTCAATTTGTGTGAATCAAATTAAAATTGTCTGTAATATATTGGTAAAAAGTAAGTAAAAAACTAATAAGAAGTACCCGGGTATTTTTTTTACTTTGGTTTTTTTGCCAAAGCCGCGTCGGCAGGCGCGCTTTTTGGTTTCCGTACCCAAAGGTAAAAACGGGACCCTATTACTAAGACACCACGGTCCGTCTGTCTGTATGTCTGTCTGTCTGTCACCAGGCTGTATCTCATGAACCGTGATAGCTAGACAGTTGAAATTTTCACATTATGATGTTACCGCTATAACAACAAATACTAAAAAAATAATAAAGTAAATATTTAAGTGAGGCTCCGAAACAACAAACGTGATTTTTTGCCGTTTTTTTGCGATCATGGTACGGAACCCTTCGTGTGCGAGTCTGACTCACACTTGGCCGGTTTTTTATTACCGGCCGGGACTTTATCGAAGCGAATTGCGTTTAAACTTTTTGATTGAATAGTGTTCCAAGTTCAAAAGTCATTTCGTCACTGTTATTAAGTGCGCTGGAATTACCCATTTTGCTCACACTAATCGAGGAACTCTTAGCCTTGTTTCGAATAGATGGGATGAAAAGAATTTTATCGAGTACATTTTATTGCGGATAATTATATCCCTATCTAACATTACAAGAGGCCTTTCAAGACTCTGAAGAAACATAATAGATTTTTCCCTAATAACTATTGCTATTTTGTTATTGAAGGATATACAGCTACTTACTTAATAAATCTTTACAGCGTTCCGGCACAGATGTAAGCACATTCAGCCTTTTAAATTATTGTCCTAAAATGTTATCCAAATCACTAAAATCAACATAAAATACAAAACAGCACCACAAAGTACACTTATATGGATTCTTTTAACACTGCTAACTAAATTAATTACTCTACCTAATTTCACTGAACACTAAACTCATTTGTTCTTTATTTATTTTTATTACTTAACTAGCTGACCCGGCAAACTTTGCTTTGCCATAAAAACACCAAACATTCATCTAGCCTACACCTACCCTACACCTACTGTCGAACGGAATAAATAGTATCCTATGTCCGTCTCCTGGCTCTAAGCTACCTCCTCACCAATTTTCAGCCATATCGGTAAAGCCGTTCTTGAGTTATAAATAGTGTAACTAACACGACTTTCTTTTATATATATAGATTACATATCACAGACAATATTGTTTTCTAAATTCATATTTCAAACACTGGATGGCCAGTGTCCAGCACTGCGGAAAGCCAATAAGACTGGCCGGTTCAATTGGGCAAGTACAGCCGTACAGTCGGGCACAAAACACTTTGCCCTATATTGCACAATATTTATCTATACCTATGTTTGTTTAATTATGTTTTTTTTTCTTATTAGATTACATGTTTATCAACTCACCTCAAACGTACAGTCCCTCCTCAAATAACAAAAGAATCAAAACAAAACACACTTTGTATGTAAGAATGCACTTTATTTTATTTATCACTTGCAATAGTCCGCACTCATTTTGTCCAAGTTTAAAAAAATAATAATTTAGGTAGTCGATTTTTTATGACACTGGCACTCAATACGGTGCGTTTCTTTTAAATGAAGTCTAATTTCAAATTGTATTCAGTTGGAGCAAAATTCCGAGTGACCTTCTAAAAGTCGCAGTTTAAATTCGATCTGTACGAGCTTAATTATTCATTAAGACATTTTCATACTTTTTTATTCGGAGAATTTTTTATGAGTGGCCTTTTATCTTAATGGCCGTTTAACGTTGGCTAACTAGTGCAATAACATTCTGTCTATGGCAAGGCACCACAATACAGGGGATGGATTTTTGTCAACGTAGAATAGAAAAGAAAAAAAAAAGTAACACATATTTTTTACAAGAAAACTTATTTCAACGGGTACAAAGGCGGCCTTATCACTGACAGCGATATCTACCAGACAACCTTTGGAAAGACCTAGATAACTTAGAATAAAACAAGGGGTAGTCTATGGTGTACTGCTACATTAAAATATAATACCTACATATTATATAAAAATTATATTACTATACCTATTAAATACTATACATAAGCTTATATAAAAATATACACCTACATAATATTACGTTTGTCTTTTGTTTTTTTTTTTTGAATATGTTAGATCAAAATAGAAAAACGTTAGAGAGAAAGGCAACGTATCTGAATAAAAATATCGTTGGTAGCAATCGCCTGCGGGCCTGGGTAGGGCAAAGTGCTATTGGATTTTTACAGCAGCCCGCCGTTTAGATTTATACCTACCTGGTTTATATATAACTAGCGGACGCCTCGCGGTTTCACCCGCTTAGTTCCCGTTCCCGTGGGAATACAGGAATAAAAAGTAGCCTAGTCACCCGCGGATAGTGTAGTTTCCCTACGGTGAAAGAATTTTTGAAATCGGTCCAGCAGTTTTTAAGTTTATTCGTTACATACAAAAATAAAAATAAAATCTTCTTTATAATATTAGTATAGATATTATATATATTTATGCTCGTCTCCTATTACATGGGCCTTAAACATAACTGGTGAAATGTGGGTGTAATTATACTCCATTTGAAATAACATTAAAAAAAAATACAACCCTTATTTACATGGCGTTCAACCGATTTTAGGTTCTATCCCGTAAATATAAGGATAGCATAGAAGCTTAACCCTGTTACCAAAACTAACTGTCATATAACCAACGCAATAGAAGTCAAAATCGGTTGAACGCGCTGTAAAATGGGATTTTTTAAATGTTATCTCATCACTTATCTCAAATGGAGTATAGGTGCATCTCTGTCCAACCCTTCGGGATTCCCCGAAAGATTGGACAGGCGTGATGTTATGTTATGTTATTTGCAGCCTTATTGTGTAATGAATTCGGCAAGGCAAAGGGCAAAGTGTATGAAAAATCGAACAATAACATAGACGGAAATCCACATCGCGTCTTTCATCTCGCATATGATTGGTCAATTTTCCATACCTACCCTTTGTCTTGCCGAATTCATTACGCAATAAGGCTGCTGGAATGAAATTTGAGTTTCATGGCTAGTGAAGAAAATAATAGGTAGGTACTCATCAAAAACGTTGTCGCGTCATTCCAAGTGCCATCGACGTCAAATGCATTGCTTTTTAAATAGTGCAATAAAAAGAAAACCTGTTCCGACCGAATTATTTAAATTAAAAGAAACAAGATTTTATCACGGTGCATCTGATTAAAAAAATGTCTACTTTTATTAATAAAGCTTGTAAAATGTTAATTATAACACTAAAATGACCACTGGCGCCTGATTTATTAATTACTAGCGGACGCCTCGCGGTTACACCCGCGTAGTTCCCGTTCCCGAGGAAATCAGGGATAAAAAGTAGCCCCTATGTCACACGGGGATAGTGTAGCTTCCCAACAGTGAGAGAATTTTTGAAGTCGGTCCAGTAGTTTTTAAGTTTATACGTTACATAGAAAAATACAAATACTTCCTCTTTATAATAATATTAATATGGTATAGATGTTTGAGATTTCTAGCTCGAGGATAAATAATAGCAGCCGCAGCAATATTTTATATTATTCTGAAAAGCGGTTTGTTTCAAATAGACTATACTATTTGAAACAAACCGCTTTTCAGAATAATATGCGCTTTGCATTTTCACTGATATGATTGAAAATTTAAAAAAAAACTTTTACAAAAAAATACCACCGACGTCCAAATAAGAAAACTACAAAGTGAAAAATAACTTTATTTTTGGAAGTCGGTGTCTTACGAAGGTCTGTACCATTTTTTTGCGTTATGGACACCGACTTTTTTTTTTACTTTGTAGTTTTCGTATTTGGAAGTCGGTAGGTAGTATTTTTTTGTAAAAAGTTTGTATTATTTTCCACTTTTTAGTTGTACCTACCTAATAGGCAAGTTGTTTAGTAAGTTTCCTATTACGCCAGAATAGATTACCCGACTATCATGAAACTTGAACAAAACCGATCAAATGAGAGATCTGCTTACCCCTTCAGACCGTACTGGCGTGATGTTATGTTATGAAATGGAATAAACAATAAACAGACATGCGGTGGCAGCAGTCCGGAGAGATTTGCCGTTATTTATTGAAGAGTTCTGTTGTATATCTTCGAAGTTCTTCATCAGATCTCCACAGAATTTTCAAAATCGGTCCACAATTGACGGAGATATCGGTGAACATAAAACCTAAAAGAAGTCGAACATAGAACCTCCTCCTTTTTCGAAAGTCGGTTAATAAAATATCAACAGATGGAGAACGTTGTGAAATCAAGGTAACTAAACTCATATCACGTCATAGATGAAGATAAATATTAAATTAGCAGATATTTTTTGCAATATCCTTAAATCTGCAACGAGTACGCTACACACACACACACACTACACACGACACACACACACTACACTATTGTATTGTACCTCGTGTTAGCAACTTCTTCTTCTTCTGCCCCCTTCCCAATTTATTTGGGGGCGGGCCTCCTTGTGCGTCTACGCCAGGATGGTCTATCCTGGGTTGTCGATAGCGGCAACTTTTTCTCTTTGAGGTCTCTCTCGACAGTGGTTCACCAAGAGGCTGGTGGTCTGCCCCTTGTTCGTTGCTTGGTTTTGATATTGAGCATTGTCTTCACGAAGTAGCTATCTTCACGTCTCATAATGTGCCCATACCATCTAAGTCTGCTCTCTCTGATCTTGTCGGCGATTGGTGATACCTTGAATGATCCTCGTACGTATTCGTTCCGCACTTTATCCAAGCGCGTCACGCCCCCTGCCCAGCGGAGCATTTTCATCTCCGCTGTGTGTAGCTGTTGTTCGTGCTTCTTCAAGGCTGTCCAACATTCAGCGCCGTACAGCATAGTAGGTCTAGCGGCTGTTTTATAGACTTTCCCTTTTGTTTTAATCGGCATTTTAGAGTCACATAGGACGCCTGACAGAGATCCCCATTTCATCCATGCCGCATTAATTCGATGGGTCACATCTTCATCTATACGAGCGTCAGCAGTCAGCATAGAGCCAATATATTTAAATCGGGACACTTTTGGTAGGGTGGTGTCACGTACCTTCAGGTCACAGCCCACTTCCTCCGCACCGCCAAAATCGCATTCCATATATTCGGTTTTAGTGCGGCTGATCCGAAGTCCGTGCCTTTCAATCTCAGACAGCCACAAATCGAATGCGATCTGGAGCTCGGAAGTCTTCTTTTCCACAAGTACGATGTCGTCAGCATATAGCATGCTCCATGGGGCTTCGTGTTAGCAACTAACTGTGAGTAAAGGTTTTCGCGCAGGTAGGCCTTAGTTTAGTATTCTCCTAATTTTATTAGCATCATGTGAAGTAGTCAGCAACGCTGTCCACATTTTCAGCATAATTTTTAATTTTTTACCCGATCTCTGAATCGAGCCCCAAAATCCATGCTCAGCAGTCGCGCTTGAGACCAACGGAGACCAACGGAGTAGTGATCCTGTGTTTGCGCACACATTTGTGCACTTTTATATGTCCCGCACCGATGGCTTGTCTCCAGTGAGATTGGTCGCAGTTGCCAAAATCGGTCAGGAAGGGTGATTATCAATCAATCACCGAAAATTTCATTTCATTTTCATTTCATGGTTTCAGGACTTCCTGATTATTTGTAGGTATTAAATACACACGTTTTCATTTCTTTAGTAATACAAAGGTATCCATGGGTATCCATGGGTATCCACTATGTTCCGCGCTCCTGCAACTGCGTCAATGGAGACGGGATGCACTCCGCTTTGTGCTCGCGCTTAAGTGACACAGCTCGGCAGGCTTATTACGTAAGAAACAGCAATAAAGAAAGAAAGAAAAGAAAGAAAAAACATTTATTTGCGCCAAGCAAACGCGTTTACTATAAAAAAAACAAAGGAAAGCTTAAATACAAATAGGTACAGAGTATGCGTCACAACCACGCAAAACGGTTATCGCTCGGCATAATGCTGGGACTCGCGTGCAAGACAGAGCCACAGCGCTGGTTTTCAGCGATAGCCGGTGTAGACTGGGTGACGCCGAAACAGTGAAACCTTAAGGGCAAGTGACGGAGCGAACTTGTTCCATTTATAAATCATCATCATCATCTGCCTACCTTTTTTCCAACTATATATAAATAAAAATATATGTATATTCCATTTATAAATAAAATACATTAATAAATGAGTAAAACAAATACGAAACACATGTGTACAAAACAAAAGTACAGTACTTATTCATAGTTATAGATTAGTACTTATACAAGTAAATATATTTATATAGTAACAGATATAATAAATATTATATTAAATAAAAAATCGGTTGGTAGTACTGTAATAAATAAGTTTCTGGTAGGTATGAATAGAAAACAAAATATATTTAGGCACTACAGCTCCCACGGACCGGTGACACAGGTGGCAACGAGAGCAGTAAAAGGAATGTATTTTGCGTGAAATAGATGGAAAGGGTAAATACAGTAGGCATTTTATAAAATTTACACATTACATGTAACCATATCCAATTTCCGTTGGGCATCTATAAGATACTGCCGCAAACGTGATCTGAAAGGAAATAAGGTGCCTAACACTCTTAATGGTGGTGGAATATTATTCCACACCTTAGATGCAGCGTATCGAAAACTGTCCCTGAAAGCTGCTGTCCTGTGAGACTGAGTTGAGAGCTGCTGAGCATAAAGCCTGGGCGCGCATTCCCGTCTACTAGCCATCCAACTGTGCACCAAAAAGAAGACAAGCTAGGTGCAACTTACGCCTCGTTCTTCATTTTAAATAAGCAGTGTTTGTTTAGAAAGGGGGTGACATGACTTCTGTGGGGAACTGAGTAACAGAAACGAGCACATGAATTTTGGACTCTCTGTATAAGTCTATCAGTTCGAGCCAGCAAGCGTGGGCCGTAAACCGTGTCAGCGTAATTTACTTTTGACAGAACAAGGGTTTCGACTAGCTGCTCGCGTAGCTTTTCAAACAGGAAAGGCCTCATTTTTTTTGTACAGAAGTTTTAGGCGATAGAAACAATTCTTCACATAATTGCGGCTACGTGCTTCAGCAATCAGCAATGCATATTCATATTCTTTATTGTACAAAAAAACATACATATACAAATACAGTAGGACAGCTCATGTACAAAGGCGAGCTTAACCCCTTAATTGGGTTCTATTACAGCAAACCACAATAATCGCGTGATCAAACGTTTTATGTCATAAAAGTGGCATCTACAGTGTAGACATGGTAGGTCCTACACAATCGTTTGCTAATCGCTCGCTGTTTGTCAAATGCAGTTATTTATAAAAAAAAACCGCCAATAACTTTAAAACTTCAGTATTGAAGAGCAATTATTGCGCAAAAATCGCTATCGTTTTGCTCTTGCAAGATAAGTAATGCCTGCGGATCGCCTACCGCGGAGCGAGCGTGCAACGTTGCTGTAGTGCGGATCGCAAGAGGTTCGTGAACATAGTGGATACCTCAATCTGTTTATGTGTCGGTGAGAAGACAATGTATCAACTTACGCGATTTCATTTAAATGTTTCTTTACAGTGATAGGTACCTACAAGAAGACAGAATAGGAATCCGAGTATAGTTCTCGCCAAACTTCTTGGCCGCCCTGAAGTTGGCTACAATGACTGCGCAGTAGTAAATCTCATACAAAAACAGCACCGTTTCGTGCCTCGCGCAAGCGGAAAGCCAACTTAAGGGCGGCCCAGAAGTTTGGCGAGAGCTATACCTAACTACAGTAGCTATAATATAACGTGTCAACGCAATCATGATTCCACTGTGAGAAAGGGATAGTGTTCTTCATCCTATTTAGCTCTGTCTCTCTCTAACAGGCCTCCCTAAGGTCCTAGATCCACAAAAAAACATATTTTATTACAATTGTAACGTAAGTACTTACCTATTTGCTTATAAGGTAGCTGTCAGGAATTATTTACAATAAAAAATATATATCCTGGCTATTGCTTCTGTGCTTGCCTGTACCTCTTGAACGGGCACTGCCGTAATTCAATACGCGTAGCTAACGCGGTCTCGCGAACGTTGACATGCAGCATGATAGCCACTAGTTACACATTCTATTTATTTTGCTACACTTTCTATCTGCGCCGAATAAATTGAATATGTATCTTTATTCATCTGTCTTCTGTCTGGTTTCTTAACTGTTAGTTTATGAAATGAATGGCCCAACATATTGGGATCAAAGTGTCATTGGAATCCGGCGACAAGTCAAAATCAAAAAAATAATAAATATTAATAATTTTAATTTAAACCTTCAGTAACGCCATCAGGATGGAATTTGGTGTGGACAAATGTGCAGTCATGCATGTAAAGCGAGGAGAGATTATTGAAACCGAGGGAATTCAACTCTCTGATTCCATACACCTTAGACACCTCTCCTCGACCGAAACTCACAAGTATTTTGGGTATGTCGGAAGCGCTAGGCATTAACAGTGCTAACATGAAGCAACTGCTGAAGGAGCGCTTCTTTGGCCGCCTGAAAAAGGTATTAAATAGCCCTTTATCGGGCGAAAATAAGTTGCGCGCCGGGTCATGCCGGTTTTGATGTACTTTTTCGGCATACTTAAATGGACTCAGACTGAGCTCGATGCCCTTGATAGGAGGGTCCGGACACTGCTGACTGCAAACCGAATGCATCGCCCACGATCAGTGATGAGGCTGTACATCCCGCGGAAGTGTAGAAGTCGAGGCTTTTTAAATGCCAAGACTTTTCACAGCGATGTGTGCAGCCTCAGAGAATACTTTTTAGAAGCTGAAATGGCTTTGCACCGGGATGTGGTCGCAATGGACATGAAACTCACCCCGTTGGCCATGGCTAAAGAGAACTGGCGCAAACCTGTAGTAATTACTACTGATGAACTCAAAGAGGTATGGCAAGGCAAGGAGCTTCACGGGCGCTTCTATCGGGCTCTTCATGGGCCCGATGTATATTTTTCAGCGTCCGTATCCTGGCTACGTTTCGGCGACCTTTTCGGGGAAACTGAAGGTTTTGCCTGTGCAATTATGGACGAAGTTATCCTGACGAATAACTACTGGAGACATATAATGAAGGACGGGACGGTTGACGTGTGTCGGGCATGCCACCGCCCAGGTGAATCCATCAGACATATTATCTCTGGTTGTTCTCGTCTGGCTAACGGCGAGTACTTACACAGACATAACCAAGTGGCCAGGATTATTCACCAGCATCTCTGAAATACAATCTAATGGATTCTTAGGTATTACAAGTATGTGCCCGACCCAGTTCTCGAAAAGTACTGGGATCGGTCTATCATCACTGATAGGACTATTGTTGCCAATAAGCCGGATATAGTGGTGATAGACCGATTAGCGCGCCGCAATATTGATAATCGATGTCACCATCCTACATGACGAGAACCTCGTGAAAGCTGAGAAAGAGAAACAAATCAAGAATCTCGACTTAGCAGTTAGCACACGAGGTTGTCGACATGTGGGATGTGGACTCGGCGATGGCCAATAGCTTCGATAACCATCTGTCGAGGCTGTCATTGCTCGGTTGGATCAAGGGCCTGATATAAGTCTGTACTTCTTGATACGGCTCGCATTGTGAGAAGGTTCCTGTCTCTGGAGCCCTAACCACCGGTAGCTTGGACCCTGTTCCCAATACCGGTGGGCCTCTATTTTTTTTTAATTTAAATGTTTTTTAAATTTTCTTTTTTTTTAATATTTAAAAATGTATCAAGTAAGATTGAAGATAAATAAAGGAAATAATAATAATTTTAATTTTAATAATCATTATTTCAACTAGTTCAACCCCTCAACGATCGACAAACCTGACTGGTGCAAAGAGGGTTGACCATAATAAGCTCTTAGAGTAAGGGAGTAAGGTTATTTTGAGATCGCGTAAGTGACAGATGTATACAAGTCATATACATCTGTCCCTTACACACACTCAAAATAACCTTACTCTAAGAGTTTATGGTCACCCCCAGAACATTTTTACTCTAGCGAGATCAGTGTAACAATAGAAAAACAATTGTTCGCTAATTATGACCGTTGAGGGCGCGGCACTTATGAAAGTAAAAAAATAAAATAATAAAAAAAATGATTCTACGTCCATTCGGAAAAGTAGCTTGTTAAGGAGAAGAACGGACAACAAACTCCACACAACATACCTACTCTTTAAAAAAAAAGTTTTCAAGACTACCTATTTACCCAACTGCCTCAGAAGGAGGGTAAAGTTTTTGAATTTAGGTACTGTTAAGGGCACTCTCCTCTCGTGGAACTCGTGGCTACATACCTAATAACCACGGAGCACGAAACCAGCTAATAACGCTTGCCGAGGATGGGTGACCCCTCCGTTATGTACCGACTACCGAGATTCTGATGCCTTGCCTCGGCAAGCACAATAAGCTGTTGGCTGTCATTTGTAGAAAGATCTTCGGCGGTCATATTTAAGACCATAAAATCAGACACCAGTGTTGCCAAAGGAAATGTTATATTGCTCGCCAAACAGCCAAACTTCTGTGCCGACCTGAAGTTGGCTTTCCGATGCGCAAGGCACGATACTGTGCTGTTTTTGTATGAGATTTACTACTGCGCAGGCATTGTAGCCAACTTAAGGGCGGCTAAGAAGTTTGGTGAGAACTATACTCGGTTGTGGAGGTCAGTTAAGCAATCACTGTGTAAAATCCCTACTTAGACTGGAAAGTTGGAAACCGAACCGATCCCAACATAGTTAGGAAGGCTAGCTTTATTGGGCTCACACTACGTATTTTTTCAACGTACTTTTTATTTCTCTATTAAATTAGAATGGCATGGGACAACAATATAATCATGTCATATCATACTTATCGCTAGAGAAAGGAGATGACCGACGATGACGATGTTTTTTTTTCTTTTTACTCCCTTAATTTGCCCATATTATGGTGCCCCATGTTTCAACTGGAAAGTCTATTGTCTTAATCCCGTCATTTTAATCATAATACACATTTGAAAGTGTCAAATCTGTGGGTATGGATATTTTTTTTAAGACTGTGGCCATACTGTGGCGGAATTGCAGCGACATCTAGTGAACAGTTCTGTCATTTGACACAAAAGGAAATGACAACTTAATCCTTAGTTCTGAGATTCGCCATAGATGTCGCTACAATACACTATTCGTGTACGTTCCAAAATACAGAAATGTCGTGTACTCGTGTTATCACTAATCACGTTTTGAGTAGGTACATTTCAAACATCAAAAAAATAAATTTTTATCCAAGTTGATTTTACACATAATATTGTAAATACGTTGAAGAATTGTAAACAAATAAATATACACCACAAGATAGCGCATCATGCACTAATTTTTACGCCAGCGCGCATGCTCCGTTTTACGTATCAATCGATACGAATACGATGGCAATATTGAATATGACAGCAGAAGTAGATGGCGTAGCAACATAGCACGTTTCCTCTACCTTCTCGCTCCTTCCGTGACAATTTTGCGAAACGTTGTTCACGTTTCCTATGAAAATTCATATAAAAAATCACATTAGGGCATGCTCGGTAAAGTTTTTCACACGAAAAACCGTGATTTAAAATATATAACCGTGGTTAAGTTTTTTTGTGCCAAGTGCAATTAAACAATCAAGATTCCGCCGATAATTCAAAGCCTACCCAGTGGGTGGCTTATTTTGGTAAGTTTACAGTTTATTTCATCATATTTCTTAACCTTATTAATTGGTTTCTATGTTTATTTATGATACTTCAGCGTGGCGTAGCCATATGTTTGGTAAAATCTTTGTTACGTGTTCTTTTTATCAGGAGTTCATAGTTCTCGTTATGTCCGTATTTGGTGTCTGAAAAAGCGTTGTACAGCGTCGTTTTGCCTTGAAATCTCGGTCAGATAGGTGCTGGTCTTTAGGAATACGAAATGTGTGGTTCACCTCGGTATACCGTGACGAAATTTACGTCACACTTTATTGTTCTACTTAGTACTTGATAACGGAGGTTTTTTTAAATTTTCGGCTGTAATTAATTACACAGCTACACAAACAAAATTCTTAGCACAAAACCGTACAAACATTTTCTCTATTATTCATATTAAATAGAGGCTTATCAGTGGCACAAAAACTTTGGTCTAGGTTAGATTTAACATACAATTTGCAAGCATTGAATTTGATGTTGAGTATAAATATCAAATTCTGCTTTAGCCTGATAATGTGTTGACTGTCTGGGTTAACATAAGATAGGCAATATAACACACATACTTAACTCAAAATACTCTATTCAGAAACCTGCCCTAAAGGTAGTTAATGATAAATGATTTTATATCTGTAAGTTGGTTTGTACAAACACGTTTACATGTTGATCATATTTTTAAAACTAGATGAGGTCGGCGGTTCCTATCTTACTACTCTGAGAAGAAAGGCCGAAACAAACTAAGAGGTCACAGTCTATTTTAAAGTCCAGACAAAAATCTTGGTTAGATCATGTGAAGACCATGTAGATTGATATCTGAAATGGTCTTTTGAGGAAAGAACCAGCCAGATTGAGTGGACCTGTCCAGTCAGTGCACGCATTGGTCAATAACCGAGCAGCTTAACACAGAATTTAAGGAGCTCAACGATTCAACAAACAATACCAAAGAAAGGACATTCGTGTAGGCCGCATAAACTACTCAAACTGCCAGACCATGATTAAAAACTAAGATAAATTAAAAATAAAAACAAAAAATGTTACACGGGCAACTGCAATTTGGCAATTTTTTACAATTTCTATACAATCTTTTTATTTTTGCACACTGCTAGGTGTTGCTGGGTCATCATATTTTTAACCACAAGTACAATTCATTGCCTGTGTGAACACAACTTATACCAGAGTAAAAGTCTGAGTCATATTACTTAAACATACCTAATCTATAATATCATAATTTATGCCCGCCTTATTATTCAAGGTCTTATTCTGCCTCATTATAAACATGACATAAATCATTAGCTAACAGATGACATTACTAATAAACAACAAAACACGCCAATATTACTTGAAATTATCTGTTGACTCATTACAAAATGAAAAGGCTGCAGTATGTTGATTACTGTTAGTTAAGAAGCCATAATGGCATACAATAAAAATTAATATTGGTTATTTATGAGCCCAGAAGTGGAATTCCCTGCTACGGTACACCACCTACCGTTCCTGATAGCTACAACCAGGGGTTTTAAGTCAGAGTAAATCTAAGTTACTTCTAGGCAACCGTTCTTCACTGTTGATGAACATGAATCTATCAATATAAAAAAAGCTATGAGACAAATTTGATTGATAAAAAAAAATGAAATATGAATATTTTTGCTTTAATAGCAAAGACATGATTCCTTGGTATTAAGGCAAAAAAAAACATATTCGATTTTTGTTTCAACTGTACTGCTGTTTATAGACCTAGAGGCCAAATAAAAGGTAATTTTTCATACTGAACCAAAAAATTGGTGTGAAAAATATCTCAGCTATGGCAACTAAGCTAAACTAACTTAGCTTAGATCCTGGTCTGCAACCAGGGTCATTCATATACAGCATAGTTGACATTTACATACAATAGTCACAGCAGATCTTTGTGTCTCTGAAGTTGGCTTTGTGAACTATTGCGCATACAGTAAGCAAGCGTTATCCTCACCTAGATTTATATAAACATGAGTAATATCTGTAACATCTGTTTGAACCTACCTGTATTAAGCAAATAAACAATTTGATTTGATTTGAGGAAACAACCAGGATATGTTTATAAAGCTTCCATTCTGCGGAAAAAGTGAAATACGTACGTCTTTTGTAAAATGAAATTTATTTAAGTTATACACTAAATACTGAAACTAGAGAAATAAATCAATTCTGATTCTGATTCAGTAAGCAAG
Source organism: Orthosia incerta (assembly GCA_948252205.1). NCBI lineage: Eukaryota > Metazoa > Arthropoda > Insecta > Lepidoptera > Noctuidae > Orthosia > Orthosia incerta. The sequence continues at coordinate 14,188,421 of OX411758.1, forward strand.
ATAGGATGATGCGAAAAACATAAGTGAGTGAAAGAGGCAGTTACACAATGCTATCTTCTACTTCAACATTGATACAAAAATAGCAACTATGCAGTGTCTTGCAGTGTCTTGCAGTTACTTCCAAGACACAAAGATCTGCTTTGACTACTACAGTTTGTGGTCTGCACACAATTATGAAAATTAACCTTAACAATATGAGCTAACCTTACATTGATTTTACAGTATGTCCGATGAGTCGTGGCCCGTCTGAAGTTAGCGCCAATGGTTGCTCAGAATATACTAGAACCAAGTTGCTGTTTTCTTCACCAGTGTACATGCGCGAAAGTTCGCCAAGCCTATGTTCAGATGGGCCACGACTCATCGGTCGTTCTAGCTTGGTCTACAATACAACCAGCTTACATTGTAAAATGAAATTGAAACTGAAATTTTAAAAACAAACATATAATATAAATTGCATTGTCACTAGAAACATAATATGTGTATAGTTCTCGCCAAACTTCTTGGCCACCCTGAAGTTGGCGAGCACTATAAAACAGCTCAATCCAACACTGGGCAGAGCGCCATATTTAACTTACAAGCTTTGATAACATACACACAGGAATCGAAACAGTTGAAACTAAATAAATTCATATAAAAACCTACAACTTACAATAAACCAACTTACTCTGATGCAATGCCATTATCAAATGATACTAAAATTATTATCAACTAATTAAATAGACAATGTTGAGACTTTAGAGCAGTTGATTAACGCTAGTTATCATAATTCATAAAGCACACTAATAAAGTCTCGTGGAAATATTACAGTAGTAATATATTTCCATATTTAATTCATTTATAATGTAAAAGGCAACCAGTATTTTTATTTAAAAATATAACAGTATTTTTAACAACATTGTGGCATTTATATTCCAGTAAAATTTTGCAAAAAAAAGCCTTCCAACTTTAATTTTCACTTCCCCAAGGAACACTTCAATTTATCGGGCTTAAAAATAGTTTACATTTTTCTCTTTTTTAATAAATAATTTTTAGCAATCAGATCAGTGCTTCCAGAAGTTTTATTTCAGGTAAAGTTAAGCACAGTTTATCCTAGATTCTAGAGATAGTTTAGAAGTAGCAACTTTATTCCTTGGCCCTAGGAATAAAGTTGCTACTTCTAAACTATCTCCCATAGCATAGCCCTCAGCGTGTGAAGCCTCATAAAAAGTAAATATAACCTTTGAAATGACTTTATATGCATTTCGTTTATCTGCTATTGTCATAGATCTCTCTTCATCACATTTGAATATGACTTCTTTCATATCAGTATGGTTCATGAAGTTTAACAAATAGCTCATGCTGTTGCAGAAATATTAGTCAACTAGTTTTTGCTGTTAGTGTCACCTGTGTGAAAATTATGAATTATCCTATAGGAACGTACCACCACTTCCAGGAAAAGTATCATGTCCCAATCCAGCCTGTTGATTTTGTATAAACATTAACTGTGAAAACTTCTGGAAGTGAGCTGTTGTTCCGGTTAATGATAGGGATTACCTTCACGAAAGTTATCACAGTGAAATCGTTACGCTCATGCTTTACCGGTGTTCCAAATTTCTTTGTTTTGTTTTCAAATTGTGAACCTTTGATAGTCGTTATGTTAGTCACTGAGAAGTCAGAATACCTGACACCAGTGTTGCCAAAGAGTATTGTTTTATTATAGCTTCGCAAATTCATATGTGACACTCCACAGTGACAATCCCATGGCACAGTATAAATATGAACGAACAGTACAGAAACTACCTACAAACGCTCGAAACGGCACACTCACACAAACATGCACATCGACGAGACCCCTAAGCAATTGTCGCCATACTCGCCAAACTTCCGCCCTGAAGTTGGTTTTCCGGATGCGCGAGGCATGAAACGGTGCTGTTTTTGTATGAGATTTACTACTGCGCAGCCATTGTAGCCAACTTCAGGTCGGCCGAGAAGTTTGGCGAGAACTATAGTGCGAGCCGCTTAGAGGTCTTGTCGATGCGCATGTTTGTGTGAGTGTGCCGTTTCGTGCGTTTGTAAGTAGTTTCCATACTGTTTGTCCATAGTTATACTGTGCCCATGGACCGCGGGCGCGGGGTACGTACGGCAGCGGGGGTGATAAAGAGTGCGCGCGGGACGGGGTCATCTGGCGGGAGTCTCGACGCGTCATCGCGCCGTCACGTCATGTAAAGGCCCCAGCCACCGGCGCGAGCCAAGGGATTGTCATGGTATAGTTAGGTACTGGGTTTTAGAGTTCAAATAGGCAGTCTCTTCTTGTAAAATACTTGTACTCAGCTGAATCTGGTTAGACTAAAAGCCGACCCCAAGATAGTTGGGAACAGACTAGGCAGATTGATTAAATTTTTACTTACGTGATGGAAGTCCATAACAACCGTACAACATGTCTATTATCTGTTCAACGTCATAGCTCCCTTAATAGGACAAGCCTATTGCAATTGAGTTCAATTGAAATTCCTTGTTCCAATCAAGATACAGACCATAGTGCGTTCAACGTGCTTCCGCTGTTGTACTAAGACATTAATAGACCACTACCTAATTAAAACGCAAGTAAATGGATTTACTGATTAGATAGGTAATGGTTTAGTCAGATATAACCTTTTTAAGTAGTTTAGCTTCAAGCAAGTCTGAAATCTGCAGCTTTTATATGAGATCTAATTAGACCTTACATTGTTGTTTCCCCATACAACTGAGTACTAAAACTATAAACTGTCAAAACATCATTGGTTGTTTTTTAAATCAGCAGTTTGAATTTTGTACAGTGCTTGTGTTGATGGCGCCATCTATCCTTGTTGTGTTCTTTTCAAGTTTACTAGTTGTTGCTACTCCAACTATAAACAATTATTTTATTAGTTTATTCCCACCCAATGTAGGTACCTATAACTAAAACATACTACTCAAGATTGGGTTTTATCATTATTATAGTTGTCGGCACGTAACTTGGCAAGGTTTTGGCGTAGTGAGGAATAAGTTCGCGCATAGAGCGTGAACTGACTAACCACTATATAGAGCGAACGGAACGTGGACGTTAACGCGATTGGTCAGTCGATCCTTGTGTCAACTGACCAACCAATCGCGCGCTCGGAACGGTGCTAAAGGTCACCCGCGTCCCGCTTGGTAACCAAAGTGACCTAAAAACGACTTGTCAAGTTACTTAAATAGACAATGTTGAGACTTTAGAGCAGTTGATTAACGCTAGTTATCATAATTCATAAAGAACACTAATAAAGTCTCGTGGAAATATTACAGTAGTAATATATTTCCATATCAAATTCATTTAAAATGTAAAAGGAAATCAGTATTTTTATTTAAAAATATAACAGTATTTTTAACAACATTGTGGCATTTATATTCCAGTAAAATTTGCAAGTGGTGCTAGTATTAGACTAAAAAAGCCTTCCAACTTTCATTTTTCACTTCCCCAAGGAACCCTTCAATTTATCGGGCTTAAAAATAGTTAACATTTTGCTCTTTTTCAATAAATATTTTCTAGCAATCAGATCAGTACTTCCAGAGGTTTTATTGCAGGTAGTTAAGCACAGTTTATCCTAGATTCAAGAGATAGTTTAGAAGTAGCAACTTTATTCCTTGGCCCTAGGAATAAAGTTGCTACTTCTAAACTATCTCCCATAGCATAGCCCTCAGCGTGTGAAGCCTCATAAAAAGTAAATATAACCTTTGAAATGACTTTATATGCATTTCGTTTATCTGCTATTGTCATAGATCTCTCTTCATCACATTTGAATATGACTTCTTTCATATCAGTATGGTTCATGAAGTTTAACAAATAGCATATGCTGTTGCAGAAATATTAGTCAACTAGTTTTTGCTGTTAGTGTCACCTGTGTGAAAATTATGAATTATCCTATAGGAACGTACCACCACTTCCAGGAAAAGTATCATGTCCCAATCCAGCCCGTTGATTTTGTATAAACATTAACTGTGAAAACTTATGGAAGTGAGCTGTTGTTCCGGTTAATGCTAGGGATTACCTTCACGAAAGTTATCACAGTGAAATCGTTACGCTCATGCTTTACCGGTGTTCCAAATTTCTTTGTTTTGTTTTCAAATTGTGAATCTTTGATAGTCGTTATGTTAGTCACTGAGAAGGCAGAATACCTGACACCAGTGTTGCCAAAGAGTATTGTTTTATTATAGCTTCGCAAATTCATATGTGACACTCCACGGTGACAATCCCATGGCACAGTATAAATATTAACGAACAGTACAGAAACTACCTACAAACGCTCGAAACGGCACACTCACACAAACATGCGCATCGACGAGACCCCTAAGCAATTGTCGCGATACTCGTACTTGCCAAACTTCCGCCCTGAAGTTGGTTTACCGGATGCGCGAGGCACGAAACGGTGCTGTTTTTGTATGAGATTTACTACTGCACAGCCATTGTAGCCAACTTCAGGTCGGCTGAGAAGTTTGGCGAGAACTATAGTGCGAGCCGCTTAGAGGTCTTGTCGATGCGCATGTTTGTGTGAGTGTGCCGTTTCGTGCGTTTGTAAGTAGTTTCCATACTGTTTGTCCATAGTTATACTGTGCCCATTTACCGCGGGCGCGGGGTACGTACGGCAGCGGGGGTGATAAAGAGTGCGCGCGGGACGGGGTCATCTGGCGGGAGTCTCGAAGCGTCATCGCGCCGTCACGTCATGTAAAGGCCCCAGCCACCGGCGCGAGCCAAGGGATTGTCACGGTATAGTTACTAGGTTTTGGAGTTCAAATAGGCAGTCTCTTCTTGTAAAATACTTGTACTCAGCTGAATCTGGTTAGACTAAAAGCCGACCCCAAGATAGTTGGGAACAGACTAGGCAGATTGATTAAATTTTTACTTACGTGATGGAAGTGCATAACAACCGTACAACATGTCTATTATCTGTTCAACGTCATAGCTCCCTTAATAGGACAAGCCTATTGCAATTGAGTTCAATTGAAATTCCTTGTTCCAATCAAGATACAGACCATAGTTCGTTCAACGTGCTTCCGCTGTTGTACTAAGACATTAATAAACGAATACCTAATTAAAACGCAAGTAAATGGATTTACTGATTAGATAGGTAATGGTTTAGTCAGATATAACTTTTTTAAGTGATCTAGCTTGAAGCAAGTCTGCAGCTTTTATATGAGATCTAATAAGACCTTACATTGTTGTTTCCCCATACAACTGAGTACTAAAACTATAAACTGTCAAAAAATCATTAGTTATTTTTGCAATCAATAGTTTGAATTTTGTACAGTGCTTGTGTTGATGGCGCCATCTATCCAAGTTTACTAGTTATTGCTACTCCAAATAAACAATTATTTTATTAGTTTATTCCCACCCAATGTAGGTACCTAAAACTAAAACATACTACTCAAGATTGGGTTTTATCATATTATAGTTGTCGGCACGTAACTTGGCAAGGTTTTGGCGTAGTGAGGAATAAGTTCGCGCATAGAGCGTGAACTGACTAACCACTATACATATAGAGCGAACGGAACGTGGACGTTAACGCGATTGGTCAGTCGATCCTTGTGTCAACTGACCAACCAATCGCGCGCTCGGAACGGTGCTAAACGTCCCCCGCGTCCCGCTTGGTAACCAAAGTGACCTAAAAACGACTTGTCAAGTTACGTGCCGACAACTTTTTTTTTTACTAGCTCTTTTCCCGCGGTTTCTCTCCCGTGGCCCACCTCATAGGACCAGTTATATTTTTCGGGATAAAAAGTAGCCTACGACACTAGCGATAGTGTAGCTTACTATCCGCGAAAAGAAATTCGAAATCGGTTCTGTATTTCCAGAGATTAAATAAAATAAGCCCATGAACAAACATACAACTTTATAATATTAGTTAAGAACTTAAGATCATGATATTTAAGCAGCTTGTAGAAATGAAAAGGCGTGTATATTTTATTTTTTAACTGCATGACATTAATGCCTGATGACTGCCATATTTATGTCTGTACTGCAATGTATTTTATTATCCTTATTATTTTATTTATAAAAAATATGTAGCTTTTAAAAGAAAATTTCTGGTAGCGGGATTTATTTATATTATGTGGTGCAAACAATTCCTCCTTACACAACTTGTATGGAGATACATTCATATATAAAATGTTACAGTATAAAATTTTTGTTTTCATTCATAATAATTGTGCTTGCTATTTCTGAATGGGTATGGATAAACTAGCCCATTTGCGGTAACATTCAAAAACTACCAATGGAGCTCTTGTTGATATAATTTTATGTTTAAAATGTCTAAAGGCAGTCAGTATGGCAGTCTATTCTGTTTTATTTTCCTTTTGTCAAACACGCTTTTTCATTTCTTTATAGGTCTGAATAAATATGGAAAAGAAGCGCGACTCTTTTTTTATGAAAATGAAAAGGGACAATGACAAACCGTTCAAGAAGAATCAAGAAGAGGTAGGAGAACCGAAGAATAAGAGGCAGAACGAGTTTAACAAGAACCGTGAAGGTCTGAACTTAAACAAACAAAACAAAGAGAAGAAGCCGTTTGATAAGAAAGCATATCGTCTGAAGAAATACAGTAAGAAGTATAAGTTAGAGCAGTGGGAGGAACAACGTAAGAAAAGGTTGCTACGTGAATACCATAAAGACATTAAAAACGATCCTACTTTAGGTACTTACAAAGCTAAGACTTTCGACGAAGACACCCCAGATGGGACTCAAGAAGCTGGTAAATATGTCCGTCACCCTGACTTAGTACAGAAAGAAAACCTTTTTGAAAAAGAGGACTCTGTAACTGTACCTGATACAAAGACCAAAAGAGATCCGTATCGCAAAGCAAAAGAGCACTTCAACAAAGTGAAACAAGAGAAACTGGAGAAACAGCAGGAGATACAAAGAATTAAAGAGCAGAAGCAACAAAAGTTGGACGAATACAAGAAGAAGAAGAATGAACGGTTCAAGAAGTTGAGTAAGAAGACAAAGAAGGGACAGCCAGTGATGACAGGGAGACTGGAACTCCTTTTAGAAAAAATCCAGAGTAATAAATAGGGATTTATCATTTTTTTAAAAGACTTATTGCACTTTTATATTTTCTAGTTAAATTTACTTTTTTTAGTCACTTTTGTATCCTGTGACTTGATTGAATAATATAAATTTGAAAAACAAAATGAATTGATTCAATGCCACTTATTCCAAAACATTTTGTCATTTTTTGTGATGCTTCCAGCAATTAGGAACACGAACTCATTTTTGAGTTTACTTCGAAAATTCTATTGTCTCCACCTCTTACTTGGATCGTTATTTTAATACCGTAATACCGTCATTCTCTTTGCAAATATGAACACGTGAACATAAGCGATTTACGAAATGATGTGTGATTTTTCGATTACAATGGTAATTTACTCCAGTAATATGTCCTTTTGTTCTATTTTAATTAGCTCAACGGATATGAGTGATGTGATTCGACGTGTTTCCGAATCCGTGAACGGTTTAGTTTATATCGTGCGTTTCTCTAGATTGTTGTGTCGGTCAAGGCGTTTTTATTCAGAACTGCTGTTTTTTCAAAATTCAATTTGTGAGTACTAACTTATTTTTTTTGTATGGATTAAGAGTCTTACACGGCTGTTTAGTTTATCATCACCATCTTCCTGTTTTATCCAATGTTACTTGGAGTTGCCACAGTACGTTCTTCGTTCTTCTGCTATTCTTCTCTGTCAATAGTTCATCATTATTACCACCATGTCGCCACTGTAGTCATAAGCTTCTTCAATAGCACGCCATTTAACTCGATCCTAGGCTGCTCTCGTCCAGCTGCTACCAGTGACACTGCAAAGACCATCCTTCAACCTAGCCTGAGCATCTTCTCCCTAAGTTTGCCGATTACAGGTCTGCACTCAAGAAGACAAAACTATGTTCATTCTAGACATTTCCTGGTGATAGGCAAGTCAACTGTGTAAGATTGTTTGTTGTAAATCCAACTAGTTAAAAGTTTACAAAACAACCGACTACCCGCTTGTTTTCTGAACTTTGTCTTTGCAGTGACGGATTCAAGGACTAGTGGGATGAATTAAGCTTAAGTCCATGACCCGTCACTTCTGTCCTGGTTGCTAATAGGGTAAAGTCAAACATGACCTCTCTCTGATCTCAGGACTGGATCTGATAATCTACACCTTAGAGTAAGATAAAGTTTTTCGAAGTGCTTGAAATAACAGCTCATGTCTGTACAAGTTTTACAACTTAGGGATGATAAACAGCTTGGTAACTGCATTGAACTCTTCGTCTTTTAATGACCGTCCTCGTATTGCAACGTACTGAATAATGTCGAGAGTACTTTACACCTCTCCTTATCTCTTCGAGATTTAGATTTTGTCAGTAAGCTGCAGTTTCGTCCGCGGCGATACAGGAACTTACTATCGGGATTAAAATATCCTATGTCAAGGTTATGGTTTAACAGCGTTATAAATTTCATCCAAATCCGTGATCGGTATCAGACAAACAGAGTCACATTCATAATATTAGTAGGCTAGGATCTGATCTGTAGCCGAAATCGGCTAGATGGTATCAATATCAGGTCAGGATAGGATATTAGGATGAAGGAAAAATAAGTCAGATCAGTGACGGTTGTCATATCAGAACGGAAGAAGAAAACGTATTGCGCCGACCCCAAGTAACATGAGGCAAGAGCAGGCAGGTGACAAGGTTAGTATTATTAAACAATAACAATAGGCTTGGTGAAGTATAACATCGCTTGAATTCTCAGATTGGCGTGGAATATTTCACACCTTTTTCTTCACAATAAAGTTAACTTATCTGGCAAACATTGTAATTGATAAGCTGTTGATGTGAGCAGATATTTAATAGCCTGTTAGTCTTGAAAAGCGATTCTCAACTGTAGCCCGGGGGTCTTATGATGCCAGTGATTCATTATATGAAAGGTGGGAATTTAACGGCAATAAAATCAAAGAAATAAGTCCTATGTCATGTGACGTAGCGTTCCCTCAATTACTTTGGCCGTTTTGAAGTTGACCGCAGTGGGGTTACATGTTATAGTAGTGGCGCCCAGCAATTTGGCCCGGTGTCCGTCTCATCTATCATGCAAACTTTGCCATCGTGATTCAGAATTCGTCAGTTATGACTTCCAGTCAAAGCAGGTGCTACATTTCTCAAGCCAAACGTTCGTATAGTTCTCGCCAAACTTCTTGGCCGCCCTGAAATTGGCTACAATGGCTACGCAGTAGTAAATCTCTTATTAAAACAGCACCGTTTCGTGCCTGCGCATCGGAAAGCCAACGTCGGGCGGGCGGCCCAGAAGTTTGGCGAGCACTATACAAACTGCGGCCCCCAAAGTGGCAAGCTTGAGCATCTCTGGTCTAGACGCTGCGTCGTTAATAAACAACAGGCCTTCAAATATGATAAACAATTATTTAATCATCTAAATTGTAAGGATTTGTTATTTCCTAATGATAGCACGGATTGCTCTTATCAAAACTGTGATGGCCTTGCTCAGACTTCTGATAAGTAGGTAGGCATTTGGGTACAACGCCAATTTGCAACGCCATGTTGAGACTACCACCCAGTCTCAACAATAGAATAAAATAAGTACTTTTTTGTTGTGTTCATCATTGCTTATTTACTTTTATCATTCAATTGACGCATGCACAGTTAAATAAAACACCTATTTGATAAAAGGCTAAACACCTGACTCTAAAGACGACCCTACAATCTCAAGAGATAACTTACAGAGTATAGACAAAAAAATGGCGCCTACAAAAGATAATGATTTAATAATGGCGCCAATTAGCAATTTGACAGTTGACATTTGGACCACAGATAACTGAGATAATGTTCATACGTGCAAACGTTGACCTTTTGATAAAATTAGGGATAAAAATGATCACTACTGTCTCTCGTGATTTGGGTTTATAAAGATAACAACTTTGTTAATTTTGTTAAATAATAATCAAATCTTAACAGCTTAAGGTCAGGTAGTTGCTCCGGGTTGAATAAAGAATGTATGTATTTAGGTAATTAGACTCTGCCGAGCCAATGCCAAAATTGACAACCGAGTCTGTATTACACATATAATTTCTTGGCTTTACTATTGTACTCGGGACCTATATCCAAATGGGGATGTGAACGCAAAGCGTAAGTATGTACTGTGATGGAACCTCCACAGTACACAAAATACCGTCTGGCGGGGGCACGTGTCCCCGTGACCCTGTGCCCCGACCACCCTTTCCTCCCCCTCCCCTTAAGGTTACACTAGTCGAAAATTCTTCCATACAAACGTAGTCTAGGGATTATTCCACTGTTTGACGATGTACGTTCAAAATAAAAAGTGATATCAATTTGTCTCATCATTATCTAGCCCTGTATGGAAGCAAAAAAGTAAAAAAAGAAAATATTTGAAAGTTATGAGCGTCGAAAGTTCCGCATATCGACACTAATTTTAACGCATTTTTGGGCGCGAATAAATACCATAAGAAGACGGAAAATTGCAAAACGACCTCCATACAGGGATAGATTAGTAGTTCAACAATGCAAATAATTTTATTTTGAGCAGATAGATTTAGTGGTTTTTGCATGATATCTAGACTGCCAAAGGTCTGTTTATAAAATTTCGCGCGCTCGGTTTCGTCCTAAATCATTATCCATTTCGCTACAAATTTGCAAAAGTGTGTATTCGTACACGAACTAGCTTCCTACTGCTCATCACATCATCTATCTCTTCCGCACGTGTTGTCGGTTGATACAAAATGCATTTTAACCGTTAAATTAAATATTTATTATTTAAATAGTTCGTGCCGTCGACTAGTGTACCCTTAAAGCCGCCCTTGGAGCTCACCTTTGAAATTTCTTGAACAAAACAATGGATAAGATAGTTGATTAAAATGGGATCCACTTCATAGATAAACCATATATTTTATAAATAACCGGGCGTGCGTAAAACGGGTCGCCCGAAGGCCAAGCACGAGTCCCACGCCCCACGCGTGTCGGACTGCGACATACGATATTTTCGATTGCAATACTCAAATATAGTCCTCACATGAACTTCTACGAAGTGATACGTAGTATCTTAATGCATAGACGTTGTTGCTAGACTGTCGTCTTAAGGCTTATTTTAACAATTAAACAGAATGCGATCAGCACATGTAAATAGCTTTATTCAATTATTCATACCAACGATGACACATACAATTGCTCACAATTCATTAGTGAAATTGGCTATTAGGTTATCTGTCGCATTCGGCAGCCATCTTTACGGGTGTATGACATTTTTTAACCGACTTTCGAAAAAGGAGGAGGTTCTATGTTCGACTTCTTGTATGTTTTTTTATGTATGTTCACCGATATCTCCGTCAATTGTGGACCGATTTTGAAAATTCTTTTTTTGTTTGAAAGAATATGTTCCGAAATTGGTCCCATTTTGATTTGGTGGAGATCTGATGAAGAACTTCGAAGATATACAACAGAACTCTTCAATAAATAACGGCAAATCTCTCGGGACTGCTGTAATCGCATGTCTGTTTATTGTTTATACCATTTCATAACATAACATCACGCCAGTACGGTCTTAAGGGGTAAGCAGATCTCTCATTTGATCGGTTTTGTTCAAGTTTCATGATATTCGGGTAATCTATTCTGGCGTTATAAAAATGGAGTGGAGAAAACTACAAAGTGAAAAATAACTTTATTTTTGGAAGTCGGTGTCCATAACGCAAAAAAAATGGTACAGACCTTCGAAAGACACCGACTTCCAAAAACATAAAGTTATTTTTCACTTTGTAGTTTTCTTATTTGGAAGTCGGTGGTATTTTTTTGTAAAAAGTTTTTTTTATTTTCATCTACCCTCGCTCGTTGTATAAATCTAGAGATTAGTTTTCTGCAGGTCATAATATTTTAACAAAGAGATTGCTTTTATTTAACTGAATTATGAACTTGCCAAACACTCGCTTTAGACCGGTTGGCATGCCGCCAACATTAATCCAAGTAGGTACGATAACATTTATATGACCTAATGAGCAGGTATAATACTTTATGAAACTGCACTGCAGATGCCAGAAAGTCTGAGAAATAAGATAAGGGGTTTATGTGAAACAAGGTTTAATTATTTTAATGTTTACTTAAGAAATCATTGAATTATGTCATTGCTCAGAAACTCGGGCCTTATCAAACTGGGATTGTACTTTTATGACACACAATAAATTGTACATAATACATGAGTTTGGCACGTGAACTCGTCACATAAATATTAGTTTTAGATAAACATTATATTCTAATGAGTTTACGTGGATTGTATAAATAAACAATCCTATCTAAGTAGCTCCAATTTGTAGGAAACGATTGTTTACATTTGGGAATGTTTGTAGAGAAACCGGTTAGACTTATTTCTCTGGTTTATTCAATACTTTGAATAAAACGGAGCAACCAGAGAAATAAGTCTAAGCTGTTCCCCGCGGCTTCGCACCTGTGGACCACCCCACAGGACCCGTTTTCGGGATAAAAATATAGCCTATGTCACTCAGGAATAATGTAGCTTTCTATTGGTGAAAGATTCTTTTAAATCGGTCCAGTATTTTCGGAGCCTATTCGGTACAAACAAACAAAAAATCTTTCCTCTTTATAATATTAAGTATAGACTAGCTGTCCCACGCGGCTTCGCTCCCTTCAACTGGCTACCTACCTACCCTACATACATGAATGTTGCGTAACTTTAACCGCTTACGCAGCGCACGCAACGGAAGCTCTCAAAAAGGAATACTCTTTGCCCGTTTTTGCAACATTTTTCATTTATGCTCCGCTCCTATTGGTCGTAGCGTGATGTTATATAGCCTATAACATTCCTTGATGAATGGACTATCCAACACAACAATATTTTTTTCATTCCAACCAGTAGTTCCTGATATTAGCGCGTTCAAACAAACACACAAACTCTTCAGCTTTATAATATTAAATAAATAATAATATATATAGTATATTCAATATTCAGACTCACCCAATGTAGTATCCATCCATACAGTCGGTCAATATGACTAAGGCCCGCTCGCCCCAGGGCCAGGCCAACCAAAAATAAAAAAAAAACAGTTAATTCAAAAAATCAAAAAACCCGACTGCTTGAAAAGCAAACTAAAAAACGTAAACAAGAAGAAAATCATGCTGTGCAGTCAGAGGATACATATTCACGAGCTGAGTGACCAAAACCAGGTGTATATGTGTATGTAAAATTCTCTCGTCTCAAGTTTTGCGTCCGTCTGTAGTGTGAACCGCTCGGTATAATATGCTGCCTCCGCCAGCCTCCCTTGTGCCATACCTAAGTAAAACTTCAATCGCTCTATTTGATTCAATGGTTTTCAGAATCTTTTGTGTATCCTTACGGTCCATCATCAAACAAATTAAAGCGTCAATAAAAACTTACATCAATAAACTATCGAAGAGTCTAGTCTCCTTTGCTTACAGTTCGTTTCCGCGAGTCGGCGGCCGTTGATGTTGACGTAAAAATGCCTTCCGTACAAACTGACAATTTAGTTTCCGTTCTGGTGGAAACGGCTGGAAAGCAAGCCTAATAGACAGTAGTTAATGGGAGAATTTTGCTTCGAACTTTTTGTTTCGTCTTCTTCCTGACATTATCTTAGTCTGAAGATTATCTTAGACTGTAGCACAGAATATATATACAAACAGTATAGAAACTACCTACAAACGCTCGAAACGGCACACTCACACAAATATGCGCATCGACGAGACTCCTAAGCGGCTCGCACTGCTAACAGCACTGCAGAAGTGCCTTACACGGTACACTAGTCGACGGCACGAACTATTTTGTGCGCGGGGTTAAAATTCATTTTATATCAACCGACAACACGTGCGGAAGAGATAGATGCTGTGAAGAGCAGTAGGAAGCTAGTTCGCGTACGAATACACACTTTTGCAAATTTGTAGCGAAATGGATAATGATTTAAGACGAAACCGAGCGCGCGACTTTTTATAAACAGACCTTTGGCAGTCTAGATATCATGGAAAAACGACAAAATCTATCTGTTCAAAATAAAATTATTTGCATTGTTGAACTACTAATCTATCCCTGTATGGAGGCCGTTTTGCAATTTTCCGTCTTCTTATGGTATTTATTCGCGCCCAAAAATGCGTTAAAATTAGTGTCGAAATGTGGAACTTTCGACGCTCATAACTTTCAAATGTTTTCTTTTTTTTACTTTTTTGCTTCCATACAGGGCTAGATAATGATGAGACAAATTGGTATCACTTTTTATTTTGAACGTACATCGTCAAACAGTGGAATAATCCCTAGACTACGTTTGTATGGAAGAATTTTCGACTAGTGTAACCTTAATGGTCTCGTCGGTGCGTATATCCGTGGTGTGTACCGTGTTGTAGGTAGTTTCCATACTATTTGTATATTTTTACTGTGACTGTAGTAGTGTCAGCGTACCATACCTTTTCTTATTTGGTATGGGCATAAGTAGCCATAAATAATAATAACTAGTCACAGTGGATCTTTGTGTATCTTGAAGTTGCATAAAGTAAGCAAGATAGGAGAATGCGAGAAAGGCCTCTTCTCATAAAGAGAAAACATGATCATTGACACAGTATAATTATGGAGAAACAGTATGGAAACAACTTACAAACGCTCGGAACGGCCGCGGCACACTCACACAAACATGCGCATGGACGAGACCTCTAAGCAGCGTCCGCAGTGCTGTCAGTAGTGCGAGCATTCATTGATCCACAGCATCTCCACACTTGCTTAAGATGGGTTGGCGATTTCAAACTGATATTAACTAAAATCCCAGCAGCCTTATTTGCGTAATGAATTCATCTCGCATGTGATTGGTCGATTTGTAATACTCTTTGCCTTGCCGAATTCATTACACAATAAGCCGGAAGGTTTCCTCGCGATGTTTTCCTAAACATAGATAACCTAAGGCCCATTCCCTCTCCCACAGAGAGGAGGCCTGTGTCCCAGAAGTGGGAACAGAACATTTAAAGTCTGATGATGATGAGCTAACCTAACTTTTTTTTTATAACGGACAATTTTTGGATTTTCTTGCAAATAGTAACGTACAGATTGTACTGAATTCTGAGAATACAACATTACATAATATACATGATAATATCTGGTCAAATTACATTTGATAATGAACACACTTTGTATGTAAAGAAAGATAAGAAAATATAATCTTTTATAACTGTGCAATTAACACACAATTTTATCATCATCCGCCCCCATCTTTCTAGAAACGTGATTTTATATCTACCAAGATGATACATTGACTCGAACAAAGGATCTGTTATACTACACGTCTATAAGATATTATTTAAATGAGTATTTGCTCACAGCATACCGTCTTGTTTTCCAACGTGACTTTTGAAATTTTCTGGAATATTTATCGCGGCATGACTAAAACTAATCTTTAGGATGGGAATTCACTTCATGGATTTGCCCGCGGTTGTGTGTCAGTCATGTCTATTGTCCACCGTGCCTACTGCCTTGCTACTGAGTAGCCCACTTGCACCACAAATCACGAATGCATTTAGCTCTAAACGAATTTAATTTATCGTTTTATTTCAGTCAGATATTGAAGATGACAGACAAGACGATGTTTTGCTTACATTTCGATTCGTGGTGCCAGTGGGTCTTAATATGACTGTAGACATGAACACACTAGAAATATACATATAATGGACACTTATAGTTTCGAGGTCCGTAGAAATGCCCATAGGCAAGTCCGTCCAGTGTATTTTCGGCTTTAGACTCTCACGCATCTGAGGAACGAGCGAGCGGGCAAATTTTAAAGTATAAACTTTTTAGAACGATGAGTTATTTTAAATGTACATAATTATTATATTTTGGTGATAACTAAAGTACTACGCAATATTTACAACAAAAGCATTCAGTCAATATTGCATTTATTCAATCAATTGCATAAATATTTTGAACAATTTGAGAAAAATGTGGGTAGTTGATTTTTTTCGGGTTTGTGGGCTGACACTGACATGTGCTGTCTGCCAGTCTCTTAAATGATCGTTTTCAATAATTTAGTCCCTTCTAGTTATCCTAACCTGTACCAAAGCACTATGTTGTCTTCCACGAAACAATTTCGCTACGTTTTTGTAAGATCGCGGTTAGCAACTGTATTTTTTACAAAACTAAGAAATCAGTACTTACGCAATTGAACTCTACAATAATACCAATCTTCTTGTTCTTATCATTTGCGTGGAGTAATCACGAAAATGATGAACCGAATGTTATTGTAATAATAAGCTACCGAAAACGATAGTCTCTCTTATGTTGCTATCACGTGAAAAAATGGATAACACATTTTTTATAAACTAGTGACACTCCGACCTCATCCGTGTTGGATAAAGATGATACTTACACTGTTACACATTAAAATAATACATACTTACTGTACCTATTGTTTGGATTTTTGTGACTGGCTTGATCCTCATCATCATTTGGGCCCAAAAGTCGTCCATTACTGAACATTGTCCTCCCCAAAGCGTCCCGTGCTTTTCGTATCCAGCGGATTTCCGTGGCCTTCACCGGGTCATCGCTCCAGTGCTCCACCTTGATAGAGGCCTTCCAACGTTACGGCCCCACCGGCCGTCGTTCTGCGGGCTATGTGCCCTGCCCACTGTTTCGGCTAGGCACTGCAGTAAACTACATTTATTGTGATCGTTATTATTCACAAGTAGTTTTTGTAATTTATGCATTAAAATCGATTTCTATATTGAGTTATTGACTCTTTTTGGCTAACTGCAATTTGTTAACAAACTTCCTGGTAATCTTGGCATAGTTTCTCCAGAAACCTGGCACTTTTCATAGCCACGTTGGCTTCACTAGACCGACTTCCTACTTATCTGGCAATCTGTCAACGAATAACACTGACGGAACGTATGAATCTAAAGCTTATAAGAGGACTGTGAGTGCACTGTTTAAGAGGAAATGCGGGCAGAGTGCTCAGACTGAATGTCCTTAGTAAAAAGTCATAATTTGAAGTTTGGCTCTCGCCTATTTCCGCCTCCAGGATTGGAAAAAATTAAAAGAAGAAGAGAAGAGAGAAGCACAACATATATACGTACATATGTGAGGAGCTCGTGGCTAAATAATAACAGCCGCACGGGTCGATCATTAAGGTTAAGCAACGCTTGACGAGGTCGGTCCGTGGATGGGTGACCATTTCAACATACCGAGTTTGCTCCGTGCCTCGGAAAGCACGTTAAGCCGTTGGTCCCGGCTGTCATTTGAAGATCTTTGACAGTCGTTACGGGTAGTCAGAAGCTTGAGATCTGACACCAGTCTTGCCAATGGGTACCGTGTTACCCAGTTACTGGGTTGTGGAGGTCAGATAGGCAGTCGCTCCATGTAAAACACTGGTACTCAGCTGAATCCGGTAAGACTGGAAGCCGACCCCAATATATAGTTGGGAAAAGGCTAGGCAGATGATGATGATGTTGTGCTTCTATGTTTTCCTTTTTTTAGGGTTCCGTAACCAAAGGGTAAAAATTTAACCCTATTACTAAGAGTCCACGATCCGTCTGTCTGTCTGTCCGTCTGTCACCAGGCTGTATATCTCATGAACCGTGATAGCTAGACAGTTGAAATTTTAACAGATGATGTATTTCTGTTGCCGCTAAAACAACAAATACTAAAAATAGAATAAAATGAATATTTAAATGGGGCTCCCATACAACAAACGTGATTTTTATGCCGTTTTTTGCGATAGTGGTACGGAACCCTACGTACGCGAGTCCGACTCGCACCTGGCCAGTTTTTCATTTATAGTTGTTAAATTTGTACACTAGGCTCTGTTGATAGCGCAATTTTGAGCATTTTTTGAGGGGTCTAGTGTTTCTATAGATAATGTATCATCAAACAGGGGCACACTAAATATTTACTTTTAAGTTTATGGAATATCTTTTAAATTTATGACTTTTTACTTAATATATTCAGTCAGATGTCTGCGACCGCATTTCCTCTTAACAATTACTGTTACGGTGATAGCAAGAATTACTGTAAGAGTAATTATGATCATCATTGGGGTGTATTGAAATAGCCTCTACGAATAACGTAACTTGAAGCGTCGAATTCTCTAGAAAGACTTGTGAGGACAAGACTGGACATCAGACGTCGCTACTGTAAGTCTGTCTCTTTGCGACGGTTATATAGGTACTAAACACGGGTAAATGGTAAATCGGGTGCACGGTTGGCGCAGTGGTTGAGCGATTGACTGCTGCGCTGCGTGTCGCGGGTTCGATTCCCGCACGGAACAACTATTTGTATGATCTACAAATAGTTGTTCCGGCTCTGGGCGTTTGTGTATGTGAGTTTATATGTTTGTAAACGCACCCACGATACAGGAGAAATTCCTAGTGTGGGGCAACGTTTTTTTAAAACAAAAAAAAAAAACAGATATAAGAGAGGTAAGGAAGACATACTCACGGGTATTGAGGCATGTCTGTCAAGTTTTAGAGCGACTGACGCTCTTTGAGTAATTAGACCAGCAACCATCTTGCTAATTTGCAGATATTTTGTCCTCTGCAAGAGTATTGTATCTAAAAATTCATGCATCCAGGAGAGAAGAAGTGATTCCGGTGACTTATGACTCTACTATAATTTTCTGATGTTTCGAATAATTGGCTAAGTGATTGATAGTGTAGGTGTTGCTATCAGAAAGTCACCATTAATTACAAAGCTTCAGATGATTTTAGACTTATTCCAACTGAAAATGGACAGAAACCTTATTACCTACGAAAATTTGAATCCGAACAGAGCAAAGACAATGCGTACATGTTTTAAGCCTGTTGGGCGCCATTTATTTGAATTTAAATAAAGAATAATGCGCCCAACTGACAAAAAATCTAACGCAATATATTACGAGGTTTCGTTGTCGTCTTGATAAGATTTTCAATAAACAGTAAACACACTTGTTTACTCTGTTGTCAAAACAACAAAAATCCTAGAATCTTTGCGTTGTTGTAATGCTATAAAAACCGGCCAAGTGCGAGTCGGACTCGCGCACGAAGGGTTCCGTACCATTATCGCAAAAAACGGCAAAACAATCACGTTTGTTGTATGGGAGCTCTACTTATTTTAATATTTATTTTATACTGTTTTTAGTATTTGTTGTTATAGCGGCAACAGAAATACATCATGTGTGAAAATTTCAACTGTCTTGCTATTACGGTTCATGAGATACAGCCTGGTGACAGACGGACAGACAGACAGACAGACGGATCGCGGAGTCTCAGTAATACTAGGGTTCCGTTTTTACCCTTTGGGTACGGAACCCTAAAAATGACAATTACCGGTGATTGTATTATTTTGCTAATATAGGTTTTTTGCTGTGTTTGACAACACGGTAAACAAAGTGTGTTTATTGAAAATCTTATCAAATCGAGCAGCTAAACAAAAGTTCAAGGAAAATCGCTGATATAAACATCCGTAACAATTGTCACGTGGCAAGGGCTTGTCGTAATGTGGAGTTCTAAGAAATTGCGTATTTACTGCAATTGTGATACATAATAGATATTATGATACCTAAGTTCTATAGTACCTTACTACCTATCTTAAAATATTGACATTGGTGTACAAAGTTCCTACGGTCTTAATCTTGCAGATAGATATAATAATACAATTGTTTAATCAGATAATTTCACAACCCATTTACATTATTATCAAAATAATAATCAAATAAATAGTAAAGGAATCAATTAGGTAGGTACTGTGGGGACGTAGCTTGTGCGTGTTATAAGAGGAATAAAATATAATAAAGAGGAAAACTGCTTTTACTTATTTATATTTTCAATATAGTCTTCATCCAATGGTGGTTTTTACAGAAGTCACAAGAAAACAAACAAAAGTATCTTCAAATATTTCCTAGCGTTCCAAATATGAATAATCTTCCAAATCCAAAACTAAATATCAGTTGCCAGCTCTAAATAGGTAAGGAGGCACGTCCTTTCAATACTTACATTAAATAAAAATAAAATATAATTACAATAATACCTTTATCTGGGTAAAAGCTAAGCGACTTACAAGTTGTAGGTCGTGGGTTCGAGCACAGACAGGCGCTTTACTTTGTGTAAATTATTTCATCACCACTGCTCTCAAAATGGTGAAGGAAAACATCGTGAGGAAACCGGCATGTCCTAGAACCAAAAATTCGAAGACATGTGACATCCACCAAACCGCACTGGGCCCGCGTGGTTGATTACGGCCCATTCCCTCCCACAGAGAGGAGGCCTGTCCCAGCAGTGGGAACATTAAGGCGCCGATTTCCTTGAGCAGCTAATTTTAAATTGAGAATCACGTCTAAATGGCTAGTCGTAATTTTTTGAAAAAAATATATGTTATATTAGACTATTTTCTTAATAATTTGATCTGAGCAAATTTTCAGTTTTCTTCGTATAACATAGTGTAGTTAATTTGTAAAGTTACATCTAAAACGGACAAAAACTCGACAATCACACCAAAACCGCTGGGCGTATTTTAATGAAATCGACACCATCTCAAAGACAATTTAATTATCTACATTTTGATCTGAGCCTTTTTTTTTAAAGTCATAGAATAATAAGGAAAGTACAAAAAACTACTAAATTTTGGGTCGCGCGGGTTTGAAACGAGTGCGCGTTTTGTTCCCT
Source organism: Orthosia incerta (assembly GCA_948252205.1). Lineage (NCBI taxonomy): Eukaryota > Metazoa > Arthropoda > Insecta > Lepidoptera > Noctuidae > Orthosia > Orthosia incerta. The sequence continues at coordinate 14,209,074 of OX411758.1, forward strand.
CAAGGTCGTTGGCGTCGTCTTAATAGGCTGGTGATGTGAAGTACCTACAGACTCACTAAAGTAGAAAACTATTGGTAGACCTTGATTGACCACGTGAAATTTCGATACCGCGTGACAATCCCATATATTTTAGACATTTCGACAAACATTATCGCCCGATAGAGTATCACATTTTCTGGGTTAGCAAAAATGTTTGTAAATACAGTCCACTTAAAGTAAATAGATGTCGGAATCGCTGAGCTGTATCATTCTCTATTGGTCACGCGCGGCCGCATTGCCGCCAGACAATCATAGATTATAAGGCCAAAGGCTATTGAGTTAGGAATTGCAATTGTCGATGTTTAGACTTTGTTTGCAACGATCTATTTGTGGGAATTTCCAGATGGACTAATAATGAGAACCTATTGAGGTACACTAGTTGTAGTAATTGGGATTCCGAGGGCTACAGCATCTGAATAGTAGCTAAAGGTCGGTTGTTTTAATTCCGGCAATTCATACAACATGTATACGAAAGAGCATACGTCACGTCACGGGCACAGAATAAATATACAAACAGTATGGAAACTACCAACAAACGCTCGAAACGGCAATCACACAAACATGCGCATCGACGTGACCTCTAAGCGGTTAGCACCGTACTACTGACAGCACTGCAGAAGTGCCTTAAGGTTACACTAGTCGAAAATTCTTCCATACAAACGTAGTCTAGGGATTATTCCACTGTTTGACGATGTACGTTCAAAATAAAAAGTGATATCAATTTGTCTCATAATTGTCTAGCCCTGTATGGAAGCAAAAAAGTAAAAAAAGAAAATATTTGAAAGTTCGTTCCACATTTCAACAATTATTTTAACGCACTTTTGGACGCGAATAAATATACCATAAGAAGACGGAAAATTGCAAAACGGCCTCCATATAGGGATAAATTAGTAGTTCAACAATGCAAATAATTTTATTTTGAACATATAGATTTAGTCGTTTTTTCATGATATCTAGACTGCCAAAGGTCTGTTTATAAAATTTCGCGCGCTCGGTTTCGTCCTAAATCATTATCCATTTCGCTAAAAATTTGCAAAAATGTGTATTCGTACGCGAACTAGCTTCCTACTGCTAATCACAGCATTTATCTCTTCCGCACGTGTTGTCGGTTGATATAAAATGCATTTCAACCCCGCGCACAAAATAGTTCGTGCCGTCGACTAGTGTACCCTTAATGGTCTCCTCGGTGCGTATGTTTGTGTGAGTTGCCGTTTCGAGCGTTTGTAGGTAGTTTCCATACTGTTTGTATATTTTTACTGTGTCACGGGTGCACGGACGGGACGTACGGCGACGTGGCGTTCCGTCCGGGATTAAAACATGTTTCGTATGCCTTTAGTCTATACATATATAAATAAACATGCCTTTACAAGGCAGCCTGATTTTTTCACCTCCTCCGTTCATCTGATTCATTTTCTTGCGGGTACCGAGACAGTTGAATCACTACTCATAAAGCGCGCTTTTCTGGTAGTCGACACTGTTGATTATAACTTTCAGGAATTTTAGTTGTGTGGAAGTGTACCATAAAAGCATGTGAAAGGAGTCGGTAGAGGCCTACGTTACGTCTCATCATCATTATTTTAGCCGAAAGATGTCCATTGCTGGAAATAGACAACCGTCGGGATTTATAAAAAAAAATGGTTTTTAAAACTAACAAAACAAAAAAAAAAAAAATATATGAATCCCGATTTCCCGACTTACTAGTTGCCCAGAAACAGAACAACGACGCAATGAATACTTAGATGGTCAAAAATTATTAATGTGAGTTTCAGTATTTAAAAGTTGCTTCAGCAACAGGCATCCCACACAATTATAGTACGTATTTGCTCGGATGTTTACCTATAAATCACTCTCGCATCCTTTAACTTCTGGGGCGGCGAGTCGGGTCGATCGATCGGGAGGTAAAGGTCATATTAACGTTGCATTGCCAGCATTGCTGACCTCCCTCCGCTGGCCCGCTCTCACATCCAGACCCTTCCCTGCGATGATTTTACAGCCATCAAAATGTTGTCTGTCATACAAACAAGTTTTTTAGAAATCCTAATAATTAAGTAATGGATTTTATTTTTAAATTTTATTTGATAAAAACAAACAGATTTGAACCCATTAGTACTACACTACTAGGTACTTAGTTAAATACATCACTATCACTATTTATAAAACAAAGTCCCCGGCCGCGTCTGTCTGTCTGTTCGTGATAAACTCAAAAATTACTGAACGGATCTTCATACGGTTTTCACCAATAGATAGAGTGATTCATGAGGAAGGTTTAGGTGTATAATTTATTAAGGTTTTGTGTAAATTGGCTGAAACATAACGATAAATGAATAAAAGGTCGGTAAAAGTTAAACCGCCTGGAAGCTTTCATCGAAAACGCTGCCTAATCCCTTTGAGCCATTATTTTTGGTTTACATAAACGACTTCCCAAAACATGTCAGTTTTCCTATGGTCCTTTTTGCTGATGACAGTACGATCATTGTTAGACAAAATAAAAATAGTGACTATGAATGTGACATCAAAGACTCATTGCAACAATCAATTAATTGGCTTGACCATAATAATTTAAAATTAAATTTAAGTAAGACAAAAATTATGCAGTTTAGACAAAGAGTAACTACTCCTGACATAAACATATTAATTGACGATAATAGAATTGAAGAAGTAGAACATGTAAAATTTCTAGGTTTGACTATTGACTCTAAACTGACTTGGAAAGAACATGCATCAATCCTCATAAAAAAATTAAGTCGCTTCGCCTTTGCTCTATTCAAGCTTAAGAAAGTAGTAAATCAGGCAGCTGTTATAGCTGCATATTATGGCTATGTAGATTCCACATTACGCTACGGAGTAATTTTTTGGGCAAATTCATGTGAGAAAAATAACGTTTTTAAAGCACAGAAGAGGTGTATTAGATCGATGTGTAATTTAAAACCAACAGATAGTTGTAAACCTCATTTTAAATCCCTTAGGATATTGACATTACCTTGCCTTTATATATACGAGACTGCATTGTTCGTCAAGAAAAACAGTAAATTATTTAAAAAAGCTTCTGAGGAACGTTGTAGATCAACAAGACCGGAATATCGACACGAACTATGTCTGAGAGCCTCAAAGACGGCCCTTATGCATAAAAGCATTCTCTGCATGGCACCAAAAGTATATAATAAAATACCAAATGCTATCAAAGATTTGAATTTGATACAATTTAAACGAAAACTGAATGATTATTTAATTGAAAAATGCTATTATACCATTGACGAATTCCTTCTTGACAAAATGTAAAAACTGACAATTATATATTTATGCTTGACACCTTGACTAACTGATTGTATTTTAAATTTTGTAATAATAATTAATTGTATTCTAATATGAATTGTTATCTCAATTTTGACATTTTTATTTAGTATATCATATTTCAATGTAAATCAATTTTGACATTTTTGTTTTGTATTTCAATGTATGTAAATCAATTTTAATTTCTGATATTGTTAAAACGTGTATGCCTAATGGGTAGCTTTTTTGAGTTACCATAAAATTTTTGTAAGACCTGTTGTATCACCAAAAAGCACACGAATAAATACTTTGACTTTGACTTTGACTTTGACTTTGATATATAACAATAGTAGGTAGTTTATGCAATGGTCATATAATAGGGGTTATTAAAACACGAGCGTGGGTTTATCACACGAGGCGAAGCTGAATGTGATAATAATAACACGCGAGTGTTTTAATACCTAATTGTATGCCGTTGCATACACTATTTTATCTTCACTCATACAGTTATTATAATCCTACACATTATACACATTATTATAATCCTTTATACCATATAATTTAAATGAATATCTTAGGAGTTATCGCAAAATAAAACGAACGCGGGCGAAAATAAATTCAAGCGCGGGTCTCATACCGATGCCGATGATGCGACCTTACGACATGTAGGCATAATATTATCTAATACCCGTGCAAAGCGGGGCGGGTCGCCAGTCATTTATAAAAGTTATTTCCATTTTGCCACAAAACTGATCATTACTTAATATTCATCATTGACAACAGTCATAATGGACTGTCTTATAACGCCACGCCCTAATTGAGGCCTCCTAACAATATTCTGGTATGTTCTTAGTTAATGATTGTACTTTATTGAAATCCCATTTGTTTGTTTACCAACGGCTTGAGATCGTCACGAAAGGTCAAAAGAGGTCGGTAAGTATGTTATGTTAGGTTCAAGGGCGATCGGAAACTCTCTGCCAATACGGACTCATTGAATCAAATTGGTATACTGTTTAGATTTATTTAGACTCAGAAGTTCTTTTGAAAAGTCCTTTGAAAGTGTAAATGGCAGGTAAAATAAGACATTTCAAGATTTTCAAGGCTACGTCTCGCGACGCTATAAAAAGCATTGAACTCGGTTTATAACACTTTTTACAATTATCACGACATTAACATGTTTGCGTTAACGTCTAATCAACTTAATGCTTCGTGATTAGCCCAAAATAAACAGAGAGTGAGACGTTACGGTAGAAAGAGCACACGGCACGCTTGGGCTCGTGTAATTGACGTCACCAAAGCGGTTCGCAGCAGTGTAGACGAGGTTTTACAATTACATCAGGATATAGTACTATCGCTCGTGATAACTGGGCCATCCCACGAATCCTGATAACGCGCCGCATAAATACAGGAGCGCCGGCCATTTTTTATCAGTTTGCCGCCATCGCGCATCTGTGACAGTTCGAAGTTTCGGTTCGAAATTCAAAGTTTCGTCTTCTGTTGCTCTTGCAACGTGTTTGCTGTTTGCGTTTTATTGTTTCGTTGTTTAAGCAACAACCTCAGGTTGTTGCTTTAAAGTGGAAAGAAAGCTTTGAGAATTACGCTATTAAAGGTGAGTTTTTACGTTATTTTGTTGGAATTAAATAATTTAAAAAATATGAAACAGTTACTTCGACATATAAATCCGATGAAAAACTCGGTGATTGATTTTCTGCTTATTCATAAGGTGTCTTTAATCGACTTTAATTATTTTGTGAAGTTTTTTCTAATTGTTATAATTTATAAAAAAAAAACATCATCATTGGCTTGGCAGAGCAGTGGTGGCCCAGTGGTATCGGCCGCGACTTACAAGTTGTAGGTCGTGGGTTCGAGCCCAGGCAGGCGCTTTACTTTGTGTAAATTATTTCATCACCACTGCTCTCAAAACGGTGAAGGAAAACATCGTGAGGAAACCGGCATGTCCTAGAACCAAAAATTCGAAGACATGTGACATCCACCAACCCGCATGGGCCCGCGTTGTGGATTACGGCCCACTCCCTCTCTCAGAGAGGAGGCCTGTGTCCCATCAGTGGGAACATTAATAGGCTGATGATGATGATGATTGGCTTGGCAGCCTTATTCCATACACGGCTGAGTAAAAGCCTCCCTTTATTTGCGTTTGCGATGCTTCCCTAAAATATTTAAAGTAATTTATATTTTAGTTACTAATAGGCAGTTACCAACCGAAATTTCAAGCTGATATCAGCAGCAAATACTTCCCAATTATATTTGGCAGCATGGCGAATTTTACTGATAAACGTTTGCAGTATCGTTGTTCATTATTTTTCCGTGATTAGCTGTTTTAAATTATTCATTTATTAAATCGTAATTAAGGCACAGTGAAAATTAACAGCGAAATTGCAAAAATAATCAAGCATTGATTGAAATAAGAAATAAGTTTTAATTTTAGTAGAGACATGCTTCAGTTAGTTCTTGCATAGTTTTTCAATAACGTTACGTGTCGTGTGGGTGACTTAAGTTAGAAGTTGAAATTATAATAAATTGTCTTTGTTAAGCTAAAGCTTCTTGCTCACTCAACTACTTGGTGTGCCCGAATGGCTCCACAATGATCTCAATAATATATTTTATCCTCCAATTTCTGAATAAAGAAATTGAAGTTGAGTATTAATTGTCAAACTCTATTTGAGCCTGAAAACCTGTCAGACTTTGGAATTAAGGTAGGGATTGATACGTTATTAACTCCCAAATTCTTAATTCAGACACGGCCCGAAGTGACCAAAGAAGTGACAGAAGTACCAATATATCTACGCGGCAAATGATTCAGTATTGTTTAAATAACTAGGTACAACTATCTTTTTTATCCCAAGGGAGCATTTTACACCGGGATGAAAAGTAGATTAATGTGCTATTCTAGACTATCTCTTCATCAAACATCCATCCATCCATCTATCCAAATTTTCCAAGTAGGATTATTCATCAAAATCAGCTCAATATGCCCAAACCAAAATTGTCACTACAGAAACAAAAATGGCGGGGAAAATTTATTCACCACACAGCCATCGTAATGGAATTATCTTTTTCCACATAACATTGACCTTGCGCGTGCGGTGATTCAACATGGCGGCGCTCGTGACGTCACTATGAGACTGATTTGACAGTCACGGAGCGATTCTCGTGAAAAGTCGATCGCTGACTGTTTGTATACCAATTTATAGAGCTTCCTTGATGGAAAATGTCTTATAAACGTTTTGGTCTTTATTTCGTCTTTTGAGATGGTTTAATCGTTTTTAGGGTTCCGTACCTAAAGGGTAAAAACGGGACCCTATTACTAAGACTCCGCAATCCGTCCGTCTGTCTGTCCGTCTGTCACCAGGCTGTATCTCTTGATTATTTTATTCTGTTTTTAGTATTTGTTGTTATAGCGGCAACAGAAATGCATCATCTGTGAAAATTTCAGCTGTCTAGCTATCACGGTTCATGAGATACAGACTGGTGACAGACGGACAGACAGACAGACGGATCGCGGAGTCTTAGTAATAGGGTCCCGTTTTTACCCTTTGGGTACGGAACCCTAAAAATCACCAAGACTACTAATGAGACAAAATCAATGTTCTATTGTTGAAAGATTCCCGGGACTGTCCGAGAGTTTCACGTAAGTTAATTTCTCCCCTATGTCCTTTTTTTCTCCGCTGTAAAGTATATCTATACTAATATTATAAAAAGGTAAAGTTTGTGACGTTGTAGGGGGTAATCTCTGGATCAACTGAACCGATTTTAAAAATTCTTTCACCAGTAGAAAGCTACATTGTTCCTGAGTGTCATAGGCTATAAAAAAAATTAAAAAAAATAGAGATCCTTATGAACATTGCAATAATGTAACCCAAAGTAGCAAAATGTTGCCTGTAAAATTCATTCTTTGGCGTGCGCTGAGAAAACTATTGATGATACATAACAATTATTAGTTAGGTAGGTGAGGTAAGCATGGCAGGCAGGGTAGCCAGTTGACGGGAGCGAAGCCCCGGGGGTCAGCTGGTATTATAATCTTTATAGCGAGGCATATACTCGTAGTATTGTCACCAAAGCGTACTCGTGCAAAAGTTAATTGGTAGTTTATGGCCAAACAGATTCAATTGATACCACTTATCATCGTTGCCATGTATGATTTTAGATGTAAATTCAATTTAGGCACGAGTATTTGTAACGTTGGCACTCACCAGTGCAAAACAATCAAGTGTACAGTTAGCATAAAAGTGCTAACTGTTATAGGTATTAAAAACAGCGACAACATTTTTTTTGGCTGTATTTGAAAATTATATCGAAGAATATTATAGTTGAAAACAAGTAACAACCACGTAAAACCTTTCATCATGATCAGCATTTTAAGGTTCCCACTGCTGGGACACAGGCATCCTCTCTGTGAGAGGTATTGGGCCGCCTAGTGCGGGTTGGTGGATGTCACATGTCTTCGAATTTTTGGTTCTAGGACATGCCGGTTTCCTTACGACGTGTCCCTTCACCGTTTTAAGAGCAGTGGTGATGAAATAAAAACAACATAAAAAAATGGTAGAAGTAGAAGTCGGAAGGTTGCCACAGCAACTCCTCAGCCAGACAAGATAACACCTTCCTGTTTGGGCTCGTTGGAAGTGTATCACATCACATCATCAGTATATTAATGTTCCCACTGCTGGGACACAGGCCTCCTCTCTGTGAGAGGGAATGGGCCGTAATCCATCACGCGGGCCCGGTGCGGGTTGGTGGATGTCACATATCTTCGTATTTTTGGTTCTAGGCCGGTCCGGTCCGGTGAATTATTTCATTACCACTGCTCTCAAAACGGTGAAGGAAAACATCGTGAGGAAGTGTATTGACAAGTGACATTTAGTACCATTCAATTGAAATAGCTTGTTTTAAAGTTAAACTAGAAACTTAACTTTGGTCCTATCCTTTTATTGATAACGCATCAACGGCTATCATTTGGATGACATTTGGATCACGGATATACGAATTAGTATTATTTCTAATCTGAGTTGTTGTGCTGTTGTTGTTGTTGGTCCCTTTCTTCTTTCCATTCCTCTCGGTTTTGGGCAAGCTAGCAAGGGACGAACTTGACACCTACAGACAGGACTGGTATACAGTCTTGTCTGTAGATGTCAAATTCGTTCCGCCATCTTCGCTTGCGCCACATTGTGGTAAATTTGGCCCATACATCCTTCAACATTGTGTCAAACGTGGCCGGCCCAGTTGGCCGACAAATAAATAAAGTCTGAAATATTGATATACTTATTTTGCTGACCTTATAATACAGAATGAGCACGCTACAAACACATGCAAGGAAGCCAGTAAATTAGTACGTAATTTATCAATGGACTTTGATGTTCAATCAATACAGGAAAGAAAACAATGTGAAGACGAATTTGGGTTAAATTAAATATTATTTCGTCTTCTCTTTTAACGTACATGCTGCTATTTAATTTAATATTGAGTATATATCAAAGTCTGCTCTAGCCTGAAAATATGTCAAACTTTGGCATTACAGAAGGATTTGACATGCTTTAACTCCTTACATTTAATTCAGAAACTGGCTCTTTTAGTTTCCTTTACCTCTGGCTGGCTCCAATCAATTTCTAAATTATATTTCATCAAAATCACGTTAGCGGTAAAAACAGTCAGACAGAGGCATAATCGCATTTCCGGCTTTCAAAAGGTGTGAAGCTGTGACGCAATAACTATGACACATCTGTATTTAATAACGATACATTATTATTATCCATTGATTAAAAGATAAATTTTATACTTCATCATACCGTCTGGGATTAACACAATCTTAATGATACCATCGAATTGTGTCTGAAATAGAATTTGAACAGTAAATCAATTTGTAAGTCTGTTCCTAACTCGAAGATAAGATTAAATTCGATTGATTATTTTACGATTATTCTACAATTAATAATTGCGTAATAATCGTGTGTAACACGCATTAGATCATGACTTGATTGGAAGAGGTGTGCCCTAATTATTGTAATCACATACTTACGTCATCACTTATTATAATTCAGGCTATCTAGTAGTCCAAAATATGCCTAGTCCTTTCCCGACGTGTTGGAGTTGGCTCTAGTCTAACAATAGATGAAGCGACTGCATATCTGAACCACGACACAGTAACTGAGTAACAGGATAACCCTTGACAAGGCTGGTGTAATTTTCTGGCTTCTGTCCGCAACGACTGTCAAAGATTTCCGTTTTTCGCCGCGACTCGGAGGGTTCTCGATCAGCTCTAGAGCAAATACCAATCAAATATACATAAGATGCCGTAGAATCTACTTATTATTGCATATTATTGTGTCACACACTGTAATCATGAAATTATATGTTTACGCATTAAAGATGCCACAGTATAGATAGGGTTGTCAACGTATTCGATTTGGAATATTTAGTAGAGCTAAGGAGTGAAATTCCCTGTAAATAGGCTTCTAAGAGTGCCCGGTATTCGACCACATCATCTCTTAACATTTGGTGAAATTCATCCTTGCCTGTCAACTGTCAATCTTCTCCTTTGTGCTACTCCACGTTAGGTGGGTTCGAATTTCCTAATTTTATGAAACCAGGACAATCCTTTGACCTTTGTCCTGCAGTGACAACACAGGCTTAATATAAATAATAATATTAGTATTCGGCAACATTACATTTATTATAGAACAATATTTTTATATTGTTCTTTATTTTAGAAACTGGTTAGTGGACAACCCTAACTAGGGGCGGCCCTACCTTAATAGCATGTTACGTACTACGTCGCATTTATAGTCTGAAATCAAAACGTTTATCTTTGAAAAAAAAATAGAAGCCTTTTAACCAATTCGAGTTTGTATAACAAGTTCATAAAAAAACTTTAGAAACTTTTATTAAATTTTTAGCTTTCTTCTCTTTTTACAAAATTAGCTTTGTATATTTTTACCCAATGAAAAAATGGGTTGGTTATGTATTCGTCACGTTATTCGCGTTTCGTGTTTGATTTTTTGGTAGAACTGTGGGTCAGTAAATTGGGTTCTTTTTAAGGTAAAAGTTACGTTGGTGCTAACTGCTAATTATTTTGTTTCTAAAGAACTAAACTGAAATTATCTCTGTCTCTTACTAATAGACTTGGTTTCAGCATAGATACATTAAAGTTATCCAAACTGTCTAAAGATCTTGTATACCTTCTTGATCTGATCAAACGGTTTTAAACTTTTTTTTCATTGAAGTACAGTTACTATCGCCAATTGGTTTTTCTGCAAAGTTGCGGTGGACGATGAACTGGTAACATACGGGTTGAGGGACACTTAAACAAACAAAACAACCCATAGGATATGCTGTCCGAAAGTGTCTGAAATATCTCCGAATATTTTTTGTTTGTTTACGTGTTCTCTACCAGTACATAGCAGTACCATTGTGCGCCGCAACTTTGCAAAATCTAAATGGCGATTGGGCTTTATCAAAGCCAATTCGTTCAATGCCTTTTGAGGAAACATTGCTATGTTTAGACAACAATAATATTGTCAGTTTCCGTAAACACCAAATCCCATACAGCCTATAAAGTATAAATATAGATAGCATATTAATTTATCCTACCGCCGTATTTCCACTTCGATTATGTCATCGCACGCAGTACTCAGTCGATAACTGTCGTCAGCCGCCTTATCTCTTTATATCAGTATATTCAAAAAGTTATCAAGTGACTTAGTTCAAGGCTCATCTGCGTTACAACCAGTGTGATAAAAAGCAGTGTGTTTTTTAAAAAAGGTGTTACTATTCATATTTAGTGCTGATTAGTAAATGTTTTATCGTTAGTTGATGAGATCGGTGATCGGAACGCTTTGAGGTAATAAAATAGACTTTATACGTCTTTATCGTCATCGGAATATATGTTGTAGAATAGCTATGATAACATCTTTTGGTTATCAAATTGCGCCTTAAACGATTAATATCTATAGATATTTGAAACAGGTTTTTAAGGCTCGTTTTTCTTATGTAATGCGGTATATACGCTTTTTAATTGTATACATACGCCAAAATTTTCTTAAACATCTTCTTATTATGAATACTGTAACAAATTGCGCATTACTTTAATTCTTGTCGCCCTAAAGGCCTCTCTTCATACTGGCTGTGTACTTACGTACGGCGCGGTGCGATCAGAATTCTGAAACAAATCTGCTGTCAAAAAATACAGCTGTTTTGATATCATTCCAATAAGTAAGCATGATCTGAGTAACATTCTAGAAAATGGGGCATAATATAAGTCAAAAGATGAGACCAAATTATATAATTGTGGTAAAGGGTTTCCGCACTGACTATCATTCATATTATTCGTACAATTTATGTCCACTAAACATACATCCTCACAAACTTTAACCTTAATAATATTAGTGGGATATTACTAGGATTATGGCAGGAGGCCGAGAGTTTGCAGCTCAATCAGTAAGTATGACCTAATCTGCTTAACGCCGAACACCAAACATCTTGGTGCACTCCACGACACCAAAGAGAGACACAGGCGGAGAAGCATCACAACAGAAAAGTTGACTTCCCGTCGGGAGAATCACGACCCTCATTAATGAGGGGCACGAAGCGAGTGGAGAGCAGAGCGGAGGAGGAGTATGATTATATCACTAGGATAGTAGGACTTCTACCGCCTAAAACCTTTGTGCCCATTTTTTTCTGACGTCAATATCTCTTTGTTGCAGGGAGCACCGGGCGAGTCCGGCGCGTCTACAAGTGCCGGGCGTGTGCGGCTGAGCAGGCCGCAGGAGGCCGCGCGCCCCCGCCCCGCGCCACTGTGTTGGCGCCGCGCACTCAACGTCGACCCGCCCTGGCTGCGAGCCCGGGCCCGCTGACGCCAGCGAGACATTACGTGAGTACTCTTCACGCTTTATGAGCTCCTGGTACCTACTTAGATCTCGATACGGTTGGAGACACTCCCGCGCCGCTATGTTGACGCCGCGCGCTCAACGTCGACCCGCGCTGGCTGCGAGCCCGGGCCCGCTGACGCCAGCGAGATATTACTTGAGTAATCTTCAGGTTTTATGAGCGCCTGGTACTTACTTTACTTTTCGTCTAATATTGACCCTGCAGAGTCCATGGTAAGCCCCATAACTCCATAAACCCTCAGCTTCATGATTCAACGGGCGAGAACAGTAGGAGTGGGAGTTTGGAGCCCCTGGTCCTTCTACTGATGATCTTTTAAACACAACTACTCCTATGAATGTAACTAACAAAACTTTTTATTCTTCCAGCTGACACTTGTGGACTAGCGCTAGTGGCCCGCCACAACCCGGCTCGAACACCTGACACCGACCCAACTGGCCCGGACAGGCAAGCGCAGCATAGCCGACCCCACGCTCCGGCGCTGCCGGGGCTAAGTCGGCTCCAAAGTCAACCTTAACGTAACCGCACAAGGCTCAACATCCCAGCCGCGATGAAGGTCGTAGAAGAAGAACAGCTCATCACCGTGATGGACGGCCCGTGGTCGCCCGAGGGCCTGATCCGCGAGATCGTGGAGTCGGGCACCCAAGAGGACCCGTTCTACGTGATGGACCTTGGCGAGGTGGTGGCGCGGTACCACCGCTGGAAGGAAATCATGCCACGCGTCGAGCCCTTCTATGGTAAGTTACTATATTGCTTCTAATCCAAGTGTTAAGGAACCCCGCAAATACACTTACAGACCAAATCTGTAGGATCTTGAAGAAAATTCTCAATCCATTGCTTATAAATAACTCGAAGAAAATTCTTGTATTGTCAAAACTACAGCTATTTGAATGTGTCACGCAGTAGGCAGGCTGCTGGACTAATATGCAATTTTAAGCCGTCAATCAAATCCTTGGTCAAGCATGTTGATCAATCAGCGTCTACGATCAATGTTCTTGGAAATCTTCTCTGTATGAATTTATGAAAAGATGCTTTAGTATTGTAAAAATAGGGACACGTATATTTTGCTTTATCAAATAAATAAAAATTGACACAGATGAAGCGCGTCAAAGGACGGACTTTTTTTGCCTATTGAAAACTTGTGTTATTTTTAAGTGAGGACTCCGTATGAGGCTGGTTTTTACCAGCATAGACTTTGCTGTAGACATAGTGCGAGTTTTTAAACGTACCTGTAGACATAGTGCGAGTTTTTAAACGTACATTTACACGTACAACGCGTTAACGTAAACTTTAGTTTGGACTATAACTGGATAAGCCCCGGTAATGGAAAACCCCTATTTTCTATACAAGTTGAAATGGCTCTGTCGCAAAATGACCACTTCTCAAAATGACGTTTAAGTTAACTCGATCGCATAAAACACGCACTAAGTCTGGGCAGAATTATTTAGTTGCGTGTCATTGAATATTGGCAAATTGAGACAACACACAACTAGTAACTTCTTCTTTTTTCGTGTGAGGTGTGGCCACCTCTGGTGTCAGAGTTAATTAAGCCGCCCCTGGGAACCCCACAGGTCTCTGACTAATTAATATAACTGATAAGGATGGAAATCCTTATCAGGAAAAATAGAGAGCAACAAGGATGAACATAGTATTCGATAACTGCTAAACCAATAGTTATTATAGATTGGTACAAACTTAATGGATAGCGGGTTAGTGATTTTAAACATCATTATGAACTATAAGGTCCAGGGACTTTACTCTAACATGTCAAAACTATCATGGTTCCACTGTGAGATAGAGACGGAGCTATACAGGACGAAGAGCACTGTTCCTTTTTCACAGCGGTATCATGATCGCAATAACACATCGTAGTAGGGGGCCAGATATCTTCCCTTTTTATACTCTTCCCACATATGCTAAAAACTAACGTGCAACATTTGTTCCTCAGCCGTGAAATGCAACGATGACAAGCTGCTCGTGAGCACACTGGCGGCGCTCGGCACTGGCTTCGACTGCGCCTCCAAAGTTGAGATCGAGCTCGTCACTTCCATCGGAGTAGCTCCCGAGTAAGTATCCCTCTATTATGGTACCATGTCGCCCAGAGAAAATTCGGATAATGGAAAAAATGCCAGAAAGTTGATAAAGACAGCGACGAAGAGAAGGACAATCATAAACTTCATAATGACTGTATTCCCCCAAGGTTTAGGAAGATGCTTCACGTAAAGCAAGCACCTGAAAAAAACAAACAAAATGCAGACCGCCTAATACAACTACAATGTCCCAAATGAGATCACTTTTAAGTCAGTCTGATGTCGTTGATGGCAATGGCAGTTAGCTTGGTATGTATGTATCTACAGCAGAATCTTTGAAAGTGATTTTCACCCCCTTCAAAACGTCGGATTGATTTGAAACTTTGCACACTTTTCAAGGACCGATGACAATGCAATAGTTTAAAAAGTTTTTCCCATTATCCTTGCCAGGATCTCCAGGATTAGCGACTTTTTAGTTCAATTTATCATTAAAGCGTGTTTTTTAGTTTTTAGAACTGCAATTTATTTTACTTCAATCTCAGGTTTTCTTTTTGGCCTTAGACTTGCCACTTTCTTTACAACGGTGTCATTCACAGTTTTTAGTTTCTTCATGAAATCTAGATGAAACAAATTGTGTAATTGTCTGAGTTGGACCCAAACTCATAGGCTCTTTGTCATTGGTAGGGTCAAGTACTAACTTTTTTTCCTCGTGTGGAATAACTAAAATTGCCTGAATTCTGAACTAAACAAACTATGTATAAAATTTAGACTCAATTGTTTAAATCTCCGACCAGTGGCTATTAGGACAGGTCTTTCATTCGCCACATCCCTCCTCCAGATCCAGTAAGATGCAGGTGATTTGCCATGAAAGGCAGAAAAAGAGATGGACCTATCTTGTGAAGGGGTGCGCCGTGCGTCTACGATACATTTGGCCAGGTTGTTTCTACAGCAGCCCAGAGCCAAAATCTGTTTAGTGATTTCCAGTACTAATTGAAGATATTAATTTGTTACAGGCGCATAATTTTCGCGAACCCCGCTAAGATGGCGTCGCACATTCGCTACGCGTCGGCCGTAGGTGTCGACGTCATGACCTTCGACTCGGAGACCGAGCTCATGAAGATCAAACAATATATGCCGCACGCACAGTGAGTACTTTACTACAAAAACTGTGTGATACGTAGAATCTTAGTGGCGTAATCACCCGTCGCCATTTTGATTTTTTTTAATTCCTTGCACGGGTTAATTGAATTCTGCTGAAAGAAGTTGAAGGTGCAAAGGTAGCATGTTGCCGTCATACTTGGAAGTAAAGAGAACTGTACCACAAATATAATTTTACAATGCATGTCCTCGAAAAGAGCGTTTTCCAAGCAGCCAAACTGTGCGCAAAGTGTCACTTTTTTTTACTAGTGCTTTTTACTTTCCTGTACTTTTTTAATTTTTAACTCCAACGTCAGCCCGCCGCATAGAGTTTTTATTATTTGAGAAAAGTTTTAAAATTAGATAAGTACAGATTATCATTCATATAAAAAGTAAAACAAAACTAAAACGTCATTTAAGGCGTTTTTAATTACTCTAGATTTAGATTTTGATCAATAAATTAATTTTAATTATTCATTAAATATGTTTGGCAGAATTAATATTTTGCTCGTGCCTTTTTGCGTTATGACGTGACAGATATTGCACATGCGCAGTAGAACTATGAACTATTAGTTAATCTGTGGTTATGCTGAGCGCCCTTGAATAAGCGCCATTTTATTAATTTCTTGCTTGGTTCAGATATATTTTTTTATTTCCTCGCACAATGCATAGTAAAATGTTGTATGATACACGTGCGTAAGATGATTTCCGACTCGTGTCGATTTATCCACTCACTCGCTTCGCTCGCTCGTGAATAAAAATGCCACTCATCGGGAATCACCTACTTCCCGCACTTGTAGCATAAATAACTATTGAAGCAAAATCAAAATGGCGATGGGATGACTTCGGGTTTCCATAGAAACATATTTGTACCCCTTTCTTGAATAATAATAATTTTAAGTTTGATATCGTATTATCATATTAAATTTGATCTGAGTCATGATTGCCTGTCTTATCTTACTTGGGGTTATGGGGCTTTATTTGTTCCTAAATACATTGTTTTATTACCACTGGGGTATCACTACTCTACTGCGCGACTTACAAGTTGTAGGTAGTGGATTCAAACCCAGGCAGGCGCTTTACTTTGTGTAAATTATTTCATCACCACTGCTCTCAAAACGGTGAGGGAAAACATCGTGAGGAAACCGGCATGTCCTAGAACCAAAAAATCGAAGACATGTGACATCCACCAACCCGCACTGGGCCCGCGTGGTGGATTACGGCCCATTCCCTCTCACAGATATGATGATGACATTGTTTTATTAATGCAGTCGTTTCTTTTAAAAAACTGGTATTGAGATCTATCTGGTTAGACTGGAAGCCGACCCCAACAAATGTTTGAATCGTTTAAGACAGACATTGTTTTATTAAACTATTTTATTTTTGCTAGGCTGGTGATTCGCATCCGCTGCGACGCTGCCTCCGCGCAGTGTCCGCTGGGCATCAAGTTCGGCTGCGACCCCGTCACCGAGGCGCCGAGGCTGCTCAAGCTGGCTGCCGTGCTCGGCTTGGACGTGAGTAATTAATGATAAAATCTACATTTTTACCTTCATTGGCACAGGGTTGGGTCTGAGTGGGAGTGGCCTGGAAGCAGCTCGTCAGTGAATCCGCCAAAGCTTTTTTGGGACGGGCAAGACCTTTAAAAATGAACAAAATTTATAATCATCGGCCATAGGTTATCAAAATTGTAGGCACTGTAGATTTTAGACGGTCTTTTTAAATCCATAGATTATAGCATAAATACATATATTTTTATCAACCTACAGCTTAAACTTAAAATTTCACGTGTCCAACTTACAAACTGTAAAAATTTCATAGAAACTTTCAACCTCCATTTTATCCCATTAAGGGTGGAATTTCCAAGAATCCTTTCTTAGCGCGCACTTACGTCACTAAAGGAATCTCTGCCAAATTTCATCTTTATACGTAGTTATATGAATGATGTTGAATGTTCCACAGGTGATCGGAGTGTCATTCCACGTGGGTAGCGGCGCTTCTGAGACAGAAGTGTACGCGCGGGCCATCGCTCTGTCGCGAGCTCTGTTCCACGTGGGGCACAACGTGGGGCACAAGAACATGCGGCTGCTGGACATCGGGGGAGGCTTCCCGGGAGGAACCAACTCTTCTATCTGCGAGGTGAGTCTTCTGGCTGCGAGGAAGTGGCACAAACACTCTCCAGATTAAATTAGATTTAAATAACTTGAAACTAACCAATCATCATCTTCATAGCCTATTTTGTTGGTCTCCAACTTTGTTGGGATCTTTTTTTAAATTATTTTATTAGTTTGGTATGTATGTATCTATGAATCTATGTAACGGAAACTTTGAACGTGATTTTCACCCTCTTCAAAACATCGAATTAATTAGAAACTTTGCACACTTATCAATAACCCATGAAAATGCAATAATTTTAATAGTTTGTCCCATTATCCTTACCAGAATCTTCAGGATAAGCGATGGAACTAAAAAGTAAAAAATAAGCAATAAATAGAAAAACAAACTAAAAAGTAGAAAATAATTTTCAATAAATTTAAATTAAGAAAAGTGTGATGTGTAACAAAAAAAAAATTTATTGTAAAAACATTAATACTGATTAATGATCTGTATCTAGTCTAACCGTCTTCATCTAAATACCAGTATGTCCTATATAAAATAGTGTATAATAAAGTGTCTGTCTGTGTTGCAGGTGGGCGCAGTGATCAACTCCGCGCTGGAGGAGCACTTCCCGGAGCGCTCGGTGCGAGTGATCGCGGAGCCGGGCCGCTACTTCGCCGCCGCCGCCTACACGCTGGCCGCCATGGTGCACGCCAAGCGAGACGTACGTACTGTTACTGTAGCAGCTCGGCAAGCCTAGAAAAAGCACATTTTAGGGCTCCGTACCCAACGGGCCCCTATTACCAAGACTCCGCGATCCGTCTGTCTGTCTGTCCGTCTGTCACCAGGCTGTTTCTCATGAACCGTGATAGCTAGGCAGTTGAAATTTTCACAGATGATGTATTTCTGTTGCCGCTATAACACCAAACACTAAAAACAGAATAAAATAAAATATTTAAGTGGGGCTCCCATACAAAAAACGTGTTTTCTTGCCGTTTTTTTGCGAAAATGGTACGGAAGACTTCGTGCGCGAGTCCGACTCGCACTTGGCCGGTTTTTTTAGAGTTAGGGATAATTTACACTGCAGCGGAATTTAATGGAAGCGAATTTTTACGTTGCACAATTGACATAGAGTTCATTATGCTATGTACAATTTTGTTCTCTTCGCAATCCGCGGCAATGTATTGAGCCTTAGCATCAAAATGTATGGCAATGACATTACCTGCGGAAAGGACAAGTAACGTCACGCGCTACTGAGATCTAAATGATTTGACTCGAACGCGTAACCGACGTATATTAAATGGAGCTTAAGACCTTTTCGCGAAGTTCCAGTATCGTAGCGCGTGTGGAAAGTATTTTGTCTAGGCCCCCAGAGGAGCTCCTTATAAATCATATTTGTTATTTAATAATTAAATAGGATATGAAGGTGAGCGGAACAGGAAAAAAAAAATTAAGTATAGAAATAAAGTACCAGATGAGTGTTGTCTGGTCCGGGCAATAGGGAACTATCCGCAAAGCACTCTCACACGCTAGTAAGGTTTTTATTAGATACAGCTTTTGTAATATCGGTTATTTTGATATCGATATGATATGATATCTAACACAGATCCGATATAAGTTACGTTTAGATATATCGGACACATCCCTAAAAAAAAAAACAAACTGTCAAAGTCCAGCGACAAAATTTCGCAGTTTATGTATACAAAATATAAAACAAATAGTGAAAGAAAAATTAAGCTAACTAACTTCCCCAATATTATTATTTTGTTTTTGAGCACAAGTTATCTTAAAAACAGTAAAAAAGAGTTCGGTAACCACAAACAGTAGTAGACGCCATATTGTTATGTTTTTGTTTACTCAGAGCCGTCAAGCGCCATCTGGCGGGAGCAATTGGCAGTAATGTTCCCTATTGCCCGACACTTGTCTGGTCCGGGCAACTGCCCGACTGTTATGGTTGGACTGTTGTATATGTTTAAATCGAGCCAAAAACTTTGCATTCTATGACGAAGACATTTTTCGTAGTTCATAATGTGCTGGCATAGGAATTTAAATGTTTGAGCATGTACAATATCCCGACTAAGCCCATAGTGCAGTTTCCCAGCTCCCTTTTCAATGGAGGTTGCTTTCACCCTGTTCCGCATACCTCTAACCTCTATACTTGCTTTGTGAGAACTCAACAGTCACTCAAAGGGCAATGGAGAGGGCTATGCTCGGCGTTTCCTTGCGTGATCGAATCAGAAATGTTGAGATCCGTAAGAGAACCAGGGTTACCGACATAGCCCGAAGAATTGCCAAGCTTAAGTGGCAGTGGGCAGGGCACATTGCTCGCAGAACGGATGGCCGATGGGGCAGAAAGGTTCTGGAGTGGCGACCGCGAACCGGAAGACGTTGCGTTGGAAGGCCTCCCACCAGGTGGATCGATGACCTGGTGAAGGTTGCAGGAATCCGCTGGTTGCGGGACGCACGGGACCGGTCAATGTGATGACGCTTGGGGGAGGCCTATGTCCAGCAGTGGACGTTTTTCGGCTGATATGATGATGATGATGATAATGAGAACTCGACTAATACTCTTTTTGCCCGCTACGTGGCGGGAATTTGCACCCTGGATACCTCCATACTTGCTTTGTGGGAACTCGACTAACACTTGTTTTTTTTCCGGTAGGTGGCGTCTAAAGACGTGGACGACAACGCGGAGACGCACACCATGTACTTCATCAACGACGGCGTGTACGGCTCCTTCAACTGCGTGCTCTACGACCACCAACACGTCGTCGCCGAGCCGCTCAACGTGAGTTTACCTTTAACTGTCTAGTCTACCATCGACTGTTCAGCCTCTAGACTTATGCATTCCTTATTTATATTTTTTTAATACTATATTGTGATTTTTAATTTCGTAGACTAAACTGACAGCTGTCCTATATTAGTTTTAAATGTTGCCAGCGCGGAGCATAGTGTTATAGTTAAGGCTCGAACATGAGTGATTCATCGAATCGGTGTGACATTACTTCTCAATTTGACTAATTTTTTGTGATAAATAAGAAGTCAACAATAAAATAAATGCGATCGATAGAATGAAGTCTGACATAAATGAGTAGAAATAAAATAAGGACCGCTACTTTAACAAATGTAATTTTTTGCCGTAAAATAGTTCCATTTTCGATCAACTTTCGATCACTCAGGACACGACACTATTTTTATGTAACGATAAAATGGCAACCCTCCAAATGTCAGCTTAGTCTACGAAATAAACAATCAGAGATTAAATAATGAACAGATTCTAAATTCAATTTCTCATCGTCCATCGACTTGTATGTTTCGGGTCTCATGACAATATCACAACACGATAACGTTGTTCAACGTCAATACAAGAAATTAAAAAATAAACGTCGTAGCTATGCTTATCAACTACTAGTGGCCCGCCCTGGCTTTGCCTGGGTCATAATATTTTATAGTCTAACCATCTGGAATAATGTACCTTTCAAATGGTGAAAGATTGATATGCCACTAGCTTGTCTATTATGTAACACATTGCCTAAGAAATTCCTTTCGAAATATGAACATTTAGACACAAGATTATAAAAAAAATAATAAAAAAAAAAACAAAATTACATACACAGTTACGAAATGACTTTTGTATGGAGTTTTGATATCAATATGTAACTGGCAGAATGATACTGAATCTGTTACATCTCGAAAAAGCGCGCTTTGATTGTATGTATATAGTCTGTGGTTTTTAGTCTGAACGTTTCTAATAAATTGTTGTTGGAACTTATTTGCATTTAATTAAGTAAGCTCATCAAGTAGTGGAAAAAGAATCGGTCGTGTCTCGCATAGAAAGGCTTTATTTTATGCGAGATTTTATTTTTCTGGTTATATCGCTCGAGTTAAAATCTCGACTTTTTATGCTCGACACGAAATATACTATTTTAAATGGATGAAGTGGTTCCCTACACGTCTAAACCATAAAATTCGGTAATATCAGTGATATAATTTAAAATATCCCTTATTTCCAGGACAACGGCTCGCCGCTGTCGGCATGCTCGGTGTGGGGCCCCACGTGCGACGGGCTGGACTGCGTGCTGCCCAGCACGCGGCTCCCAGCGCTGGGCGTGGGCGACTGGCTGCTGTTCCGCGACATGGGCGCCTACACGCTGCCCGTGGCGTCGCCCTTCAACGGCTTCCCCGTGCCCACCGTGCGACCCGTCGTGGACGCCAGGCTTGCGTGAGTCGCGTTTAATACTATCAAGCTTCAAGGGCTTAAGTGCCGTCATGGGCACCCAACGCGAAGAAAGAAAATTGTGTTTAAATAAATTGCACTAGATGGCGTGATAAGCTTCGATTTGATATCGAGTTTTGTGAAATATTAAATTTTCTAGAGACGATCATAAAAAATGTACATGTTCTTGTTTAATTAACTCTCCTAAGCACAAAATTAAGGAATATTGTATTCTTAATTCACATTTAAAAGATTATTTGAATGGATCATTTTAAATTGATTGCAATAGATGGCGCGGTTTTAAATTTCTGAGGCATCCACTCGAATTTTTAAATTTGTTTGGTACAATGTAAAAACGTGAAAAAAATACTATAAAAACAAACCGTCGCTGTATTTAAAAAAAAAGTATTCACGAACCGAGTAATCCCTTTTACTTGCAAGTCGCTGCTAACACCATCTATATCCGTGGAAAGGAACCAAACGCGATCGATGTTCTTAGAAAAATAATCACATTAACTAGACGAAAAACGCTAGTTACGTCGGCGCGGTTTCTTTGTATGGGATGAGGCATCTGTATGCTAGTATTATATTATCTGTGGCGCCGTCTTAAAAGCGTCGCTTACGCGTTCGAGTCAAACTACTACGATAGCAATGGCCGCGGCAGTGGTGAAGTGATTTGACTCTCTGCTCGTTGACCTTCATTCTTTTTCTCACGCCTTTTTCCAATGAGGGTAGACAGAAACTACATAACGTCATCTGTTAAGCTCCTTACATACTTCTGTTGCGTCATTTACTTTCATACATTTAGTCATACACGCACGCCGGTTACGAGTACTGCGCACCTGGCCTTTCTGAAGTACATCACTATTAAGATCCTTCTATATCCCTTCTAGGGCATAGATTGATTGTATGTTTAGACATAAAAATAATTCTAATAAAATTTCTTATTTCAGTTGCGTGCTAAAGGAGCTTCGCCCGCTGACGGCGTCCCAGTTCGCAGCGGGGCGGGCGTCTCCGCCCCCCCTGGCCGCCCCTCCCTCGCCGCCCGCCTCGCGCGCCGTGTTCGTGGAGTGCGCACTCAAGTGACGCCCGGGGGGCCACGACGACGCACTCACACACGCACCACTCACTTGTCTACTATGGAACCCGCACTGTATAACCGCTCTTGTCAGGTAGCAAATAATGTTAGGGAATTGTGACATGTCGACTGAAATTACGCTGCGGTAAGTCAGTAGCTGAATTTACGCCTCGACGTACTTACCGTGAAATAGGCTCTAGACAAAGTGACACTCTATCAGTAATAATAATAACGGTTGTTAGAAAGTCCATAATGACATGAAATTCGTTCCTGAAAAGTCACGTGGTAAATCGTAAATATCTACACCATAAGGGTGTTTACGCACTGCATCCTATCTTTATTCGGATTCGAGTTCCAAAGTTGAATTGGCAATGTACTGATTTCAGACGGACGGAGTCAGGATACAGTGCGTAACCTCCCTACATGAAGTACTACGGCTACGTTGGATCGGATGCAGTGCGTAACCGCTCAAAATCTCGACGCATTCTAAATTCAAATTTTGTTTTTAAAATTTGAATTAAACAATTGCTAATCGTTGTCGATTTTTTTTTATAAATGGCCTTATTTATAAAAATATCGACAGCGTGGTTCGTACGTTTAAACAATTATTATCACTGATAATGTCGCTCTGTCTACGGCCCTGAAGGTGTTATTGAAATAAATGAAAACTTAAATAAGGGCAGTAGCCGGGCCCTCGACCAATCGAGTCGCAAGCTTTCTAATTTATTGCGACCCGATTGGTGTAGAGGCCGGCTGACAACGACGACTCACTATTTTCTTAACGTGAATCAACTATATTCATCGTTGTTTAAACAACTTTTACTAAAAGACTAAGCTTGAAATCTTGTAAAATTTTCAATTATCTTAATCACACCTTGTGAGGCAAAGAATACGCGATTATACCCTAATACGCGACTCACCCCCAGTTTTTGGAACGAAAATACGCACCATAGGCATGTCAAGCAAAAATAAAATTATAAACCTCAGTTGCTGACGCGCTTTTGGCAATTTGTCACATTAACTGTTGCGATAATTGTCGGTTCAAAAACTGGGCCTTAATATC
The DNA here is from genome assembly GCA_948252205.1 of Orthosia incerta. Classification (NCBI taxonomy): domain Eukaryota; kingdom Metazoa; phylum Arthropoda; class Insecta; order Lepidoptera; family Noctuidae; genus Orthosia; species Orthosia incerta. The sequence goes on from OX411758.1 coordinate 14,232,896, forward strand.
GGCCGCTCGCCGAGGTAGTCTAGCGTAATTTACGTAGATGTGTCACTAAATTAAAAGTTTTATTCCAATGTTTGCTGTCATTATTTAGTTATTTGTAAGGAGTATTTCATTTGTTCGGTCTTATACAACACTCACTTGTCAGGTAGCAAATAATGTTAGGAAATTAAAACTATTTTTTAGTTTGTTTTCATTATTTCTGTTAAAATACTTGCGTTTGTTGATACTAAAGCTCAATATACACGGCCTCATTGCAAAACAACTCGTATCAGAGGTTCTTTGGCTGTAGGTATTATAAAAAAAAAATTGACGTGAATTTACTTACTAATAGTAATCGATTATCAATTCTATGTCTCTATGATACGGTTTATAATTCTTTCTACATGGTGTGGTATTTCGGTCAGTACCTATGGGACTTCTGTCTCGGGTCGTACTTTACCTATATAACTTTGCTCTATGTGTGTGATAGCGTTTCGTCTCTTGCAGTAGTTAAGTAAAAGTAGAAAAAGTTTGCATTTCAGTAGCTAATTTTAAATCTGGGGTAATTTTTTTTAGTATAAAATTTAATATTGTATAAAATTGTAACTGTTTTAGATGTTTTGTGCAGCGATGTGTAGTAGTCACAGCGGATCTTTGTGTCTATGAAGTTGGTTCTGCGAACCATTGCGCAAGAAACAGTTTGTCATTGAGTATACTGCATAGATTAAGAGCAAACGGGGGTAGAGAGCGCCGACTGAATTTCCTTAGTAAAAAGACATAATTCAAGGTTTGGCTCTCGTCCATAAACTGGTAAAGTAAGATATATACTATGTCCCTATCTTTTTCTTTTTAATGATATATTCTCTTTAGAAGCACTAGAGACCTCAAAAAATGCTCAAAATTGCGCTGTCAACAGAGGCTTAGTGTACAAATTAGACAAATATAAATGAAAAAAAGAAAACATAGGGACATACTATTTATCATACTTTAGCAGTTTATGGAATATCTTATAAATTGGTCCAATATTGGAGGAGGAAAGAGACGAGAGCCAACCTCGAATTAAGACTTTTTATTAAGGAAATTCAGTCGGCGCTCTCTGCCCATATTTCCTCTTAAGCGAGATAGGACGATGCGACAAACGTAAGCAAGTGAAAGAGGCAGTTATACAATGCTATCTTCTACTTCAACATTGAAAAAAAAATAGCAACGGCATAGGGTCTTGCAGCCAACTTCAGAGACTCAAAGATCCGCTGTGACTATTAAAATCGTTATTAAATTTATATTTATGTATTTCTAAATTTAATGTGGTCTCGCCGTCAGCGCGAATTTGTTAATCCTTATTATATTGTTTTTCGCTTACTAACAACCGATTCTATTTTTTTAAAACTGCCTAAATGTATTTAAAATTCACGGTGTTTTCTTTTGCATATTTTCATAGACGTAAAGTATTGAATATAAATGTATTTTGAATTGTCTGTTACCGACGTGTGTTACGTGATTTATGAATTTTTCAAAGTTAATGTTTCATCTCATAGGAAGGTTTCGCAAAAAATATTTGTGGCAAACTTGCTTTTAATAAACATTTGTGGAATGTGATGCGGTGTTTTTATTTCTCCTTTTTGTTTTGAATCCAATCATAAGCAAAATCAGACTTTTAACGTTCTCACTGCTGGGACCAGTCTAATCCACCACAGGGATCCAGCTCTCAAAAAAGGTGGTCCGTGCCACCCAAAAATTTTAGCATCTTGCTTCAGATAAGTTAGAAGTTGCTGCTTCGGATGAGTTAGAAGTTGTCGGCTTAAATACAGTCTACTAAGGATGATGTCAAGCCAAATAAGGATGCCAGTGCGGTTTATTCCCATCGGCCACCTCCAGATGGGAATAAAGCCAAGTAACAAAGTAAACCGGTCACAGCATCAACATACACTTTTATGTGATAAATGTCATGAGAAACGACCACCATCCCGGTGGCAGATGGGAATAAAGGAAGGTGGCAGATTTCACTAAATAATTCCCACTGACCACCGGGGTGGCAACTCGAGGGTGGCCGATGGGAATAAACCGCCAGTGCGAGTGTTTTATATCACTAATTTTACCAATAAACCTCGAATAGCTCATATTCTCTTTTTTAATATCCATACAGACAAAAAAATTGTGTTTTTGATTTGTGCAGAAAGCCGCAGGAAAATGATTTATAATGCAAAAGGCCGCGAAATTTTTATTAACACCCTGCCTCTGATAAAGTCCAACTACTTAGATTAACCAGACTATAACAGAGGTAGGCCTTTATTTCCCGTGGAGGGTCGATACAGAAACAATATCGATTTATACCCGTAAAATTTCAGAGATAATAAAATAAAAGTTATTAGAAAGTGCAAGACCATGGTAACCCGACCATGTTTAGGTGGTTACAAAAAAGCGACTGCTACTGTTATGATATCTTTTTTAAAAATTAGTTTAATAAGTCCGTGAGTACCACCGGACCCAACGCCAATCGCTTCCATATTTGGTAAATAATTACTACTTATTTGGTACCTTAGTAGATTTCGAGAAAATCTACTTTGAAGGTGGTCGGTAGTCACGCTTCCTTCAGCAAGACCGCCACGAGTGCCGAAAAAGAGAACATGCTACAGCTATTCTAAGTATACATACAAATAACTATTACCCTTCGTGATTCTTTTCGTAAAAAAACTGAAACATTAGTAATAATAATTTCTGCCTAAAAAAGTAGGTAGAAATTATTATTATTTGGCAATATTTAATAGATATAAAAAAAATTTGTATAGGTTTACTAAACTTTGTTTTGTTTAAAAAGAGGAAAGATTTTTTTGGTTGTTTGTACTGATTTTAAAAATTCTTTCACCTATGAAAGAACCTAAACTCCTTCCTTCCTTCCTTCTTGAACCTACCTACATTATTCCCGAGTATAATTAAACTATAATTTATTTTCAAAAAAATTAGGGATCCTTATGAATATTGCAATAATGTAACCCAAAGTAGCAAAATGTTGCCTATATAATTCACTATTTGACTATTTGGCATGCGCTGAGAAAACTATTGATAATACATAAAAATTATGTACTACACGTACACGATTAAAGTACTCATTATTACCTACAAAAAGTAGGTAATAATGAGTACTTAGGTAGGTGGGTAGGTAGGTAGGGTAGATAGGTAGGTGGTAGGTAGGTATATAGCCAGTTGACGGGAGTGAAGCCTCGGGGGTCAGCTAGTTATACATACAGAAGAATTGCGATAGCTTTTTTTTGGGTAGGAAATCATCCAATGACTTCTACCGCTCTGGGTGAAGCGGAGAGACTATTACTGACTAAAACCCACCCGTGTTCCTTCAGTTGCTTGTGCCAGGGCCGCGGTAACTCTCTTTCAAATTTATCCGCGAGCCAGACAGGCATCGGCCGTAGCGGACCCCGTCAGTTTTTGCTGACATTACTTTGAGGCGCGCGAGGAACACTACGCGCTGTCGACTCGGGCCTGGTCCTTATCGAACGGCGAGCTACCCATTACTCGCCGTCCGCAAGCCCGCGCCTACGGTGGCCGGGAATCGGCTTGGAGCGGAGCACAAATGAAAAAATTGGTTGTCAGTAAAGTCGGTTTACGAACGATAGTTTAACGTGACAACGTCACATACACAACGATACAATTAACGTCATTGTAACGTTACGATTATAGCGTTACAATGAGCGTAACGTTACATTGAGTCATCCTTTTTCGTATGTGCAGCAAAATAACAAAAAACGTGCAAAATTATTCCTTGCTGAGAGCTTCCGTTGCGTGCGCTGCGTAAACGGTTTAAGTTACGCAACAATCATGTATGTAGGGTAGGTAGGGTAGATGGGTAGGTAGGTAGCCAGTTGACGGGAGCGAAGCCGCGTGGGAAAGCTAGTATACTTATATATTATAAAGCTGAAGAGTTTGAGTGTTTGTTTGAACGCGCTTATCTCAGGAAGTAGTTACGCTCTACGCCACTCTTTTACTTGCGCTAAGCAAAATTGTATAAAGGATGGGTGGCTTGCGGCGCATTTGTCATTCAACATTTCGCCACTCAACCATCAGCAGCAAGTCACTCCTGGGAATAAGAAATAAATTAAGAAACAAGAAGCCTGTTTTACTTAACAAATATACAATCCACCTCGACAATTATAAAGCTGAAGAGTTTGTTTGTAGGGTAGGTTGATAGATAGCCAGTTGACGGGAGCGAAGCTGCGGGGGTCAGCTAGTAATTTAGATTCAAGCTATTTTCAATGGTTTTGTTTTCTTTTTATTTGACATTTCAGTATACTACAGAAAAGGTAGTATTACAAAATATGTGTAATTTTTCGAAACGTCCCTGCAGTTTTAATACCGTTATAGTCTAAGATCCGAACTAGAACGACCTTCACCCATCTGTTTAATGGATGAAACGTATTTTATATCAAATTTAATATATCTCGATTACGTTTGTCTGAAAAATTCCTGGCCAGACTATGATTAATAAAAATTTAAAACAGACTTTTCAGGGTTCCGTACCCAAAGGGTAAAAACGGGACCCTATTACTAAGACTTCACGATCCGTCTGTCTGTCTGTCTGTCTGTCCGTCTGTCACCAGGCTGTATCTCATGAACCGTGATAGCTAGACAGTTGAAATTTTCACAGATGATGTATTTCTATTGCCGCTATTAAATTATAATATATTTATATATTAATGTGATTTTTTTGCCGTTATTTGCTCGATATTAATAACGGCAACAGGTAGACGCTTGAAATATTCACAGAATATTTAGTTGTATATTCACTTCAAAAAATAATAATTATTAAATTAAAATAAAATATATTAAGAGCTCCCATAAAACAAAAGTGATTTTTTTGCCGTTTTTTGCGATAATGGTGCGGAACCCTTCGTGCGCGAGTCCGACTCATTTGGCCAGTTTTTATTAAATATTGCGCTCATGAGTTTATCGAATAAATTTAATGCCAACCGCAAGTATGGAGCCCATAGAATATACAAACGGTGGGTTGTCCATTGTTTTCTTGGCGTATCATACGTTTGGCAGGTATAAACAGGTAAATCGATAATAGTAATTTTCACCTATTTGTTTACAGTCGGATAAAATTACTTCCTTGTATGTTTTGGGCTACGTATAACAGTCTTCTTACTCTGCCACAGCGTTCATAACAAAATCGACAAATCACATGGGTTTGCGTATTAATGAATGATCACGCAAAGCTCTGGTTTCTGTTCGCTCTTCGGTCACTTCATTCTGAGGTGGCATTGTAAGTTCTTCTTCTTCTGCGGAATAAATTTTATTATCTTCAGAAATTATATTGTTATCAGTTCCTGTTTGCGTTTTGGCTTCAGCCCAAATGTCTTCTTCTCTTTCTTGATATCTTGTATTTCACTATTTATATTCTCTTCTAGAAATTAAATTTCGACACATTATTTTTCTTGTTTTGTTTCATCTTTGTTATTTTTATTAAGATTCTCTACTTTCTTTATGTCGTAGTAGAATTTCTGCATTTTATAAAAAGTAATTTTTATTTTTATTATAGTCTGGCCAGCAATTTTTTACCCACCCGAGATATATTCTATTTTCTTATATATAAATTTGATATAAAATACTTTACATCCATTAAACAGATGGGTGAAGGTCGTTTCTATTATGGCTCCTCTCCTATTAGTGACATTAGTTTTCAGTGAAAATTTAAGTTGTATTCCAAAATTACAACGAAGCGCGCAAAATGTTTGTCAGTGTGCTTAGAAGAACAAAAACCAGCATTTTAGGAACTTCAAACACTTATTTACTAATGTAAAAAAGTTGCCATCGAGTGAGGGTAGTGTTTTTAAGGAAATAAGTAAGAATTTGTCGTTTCATATGACACCAAAAGCTCTATATCTATCTGCAAAGAGACACTTCATTGATTTTTTTGGTGATGAAAACCTGCAACATAATGAAGATTCCGACATCGCTGAATCTGCGAACGTTGAGGACGGCGATGTAAGTTCTAGTAGCGATAGCACTACTCATGACGTTGACGTGGAGTCTTTTAATGTAGACCGCGATTCGTGGCACAACGTGAAGCCTATACTGGTAACTGGAAAAAAATATCATATCAATAAACCTGTGATTACACATAAAAGAAGGAGGAGGATGCCTAAATCAAAGTGGAGTAGTATTTTTTGTGAATGGATTTGGCGTTATACAACTAATCGTTGTGTATGGACTTTTAAAAATAGCTCTGTGACTGATGATTACCATATGAAATGTACAGGCACATGAAAGAGCAAAGAGTGCAATGGCAAAATTAATGGCTCAATCTCAGAATACCAGATTCTCAATATACCAGATTCTCAAAATACCAGTTTATCTAAACACCAGATTCTCAATAAATCAGAAGTACAGTTAAATGCAAAATAGTTTCAGAAGAAATAATCAAATTACAGAACAAAGTAAAATGAACTTAAATTTCTGGTACTTATTTGCACAAAAAAAAACAGTAAATGTGAACAACAGAAACTAAAAAACTGGCCAAATGCAAGTCGGACACGCGCACGAAGGGTTCCGTACCACTATCGCAAAAAACGTAAGAAAAATCACGTTTCCTGTATGGGAGCCTCACTTAAATATTTATTTTATTCTGGCAAAATCAATTGCTCAATCTCAGAATACCAGATTCTCAAAATACCAGATTATCTAAACACCAGATTCTCAATATATCAGAAGTACAGTTAATATCACAACCAATGGCCATAGTGATAGCGTTATGTTAACATGTTCTTTTCAAAATGTCGATAGGAATATGATTCATACATCAAAAAATAAGTTGTCTTCTCATGAAACGAAACAACTATCTTTAGAAATGCAAAACCAGTATCCTGTTGTCATGCGAAACAAAATGATTAATTCTTCTATGCAAGATGACGAAACACGTGTACCACCTTTTATACCAAACTTGAAATCATTGCAAAATATAAGAAACAGACACAATGCTGTAAAACGTTTCCATGAAATAGTTGTTTTGGCATTATGGGTTATGTCGTTCACAGAACCGTGGGTGAACGTCATCAGAACTGTTTGTCTGCAACCCTTTTTTATACATTACTGGACCGAACTTCAGTTAAACTTTTATAAAAAGGTTTCTAGGAAATATACCGTTCTAAGTATTGATGCAACCGTTGAATCTTCAAAAAAAATTGTCCTCCTAATCCTACAAATGTTTACGATAGTAAACACTTGTTTTTGTACGTCGTTATGTTAAAGACTGAAGATAATTCTGTGCCTGTTTCTCAAATGATTTCAGCTCTACAAACTATGGTTAATGAAATGGATCGGTGTAATGAACGCGCCGAACGAAGTCATTAGCGATGACTCGTCTGCAATAATAGGAGCTGTTGTGAACGCGTTCACAAGATTTACCACAACCCAGGCATATTTATCACACTGCTTTAATGTTTTGTGCCAAGGAGAACGTTGTCAAATTACTTGACTTTTAAGATTGGATACGTCACACTTCTTCACTTCACTTCACTTCAAGTTCGTTGATATACGTGTCAAGTCTTTCTTTTTATCAGATATTTGTTGGGACTGAAAAGCTGTACGAATTTTGATGTGGCAAAAACTATCATTGAAAATTTAGTTGTCGTTGCGCTGCAGAAATATGATAGATATTTAATGGACGGTAGCAAAAGCAAATGCGATAAAGCTCGAGAGTTACTTAAATCTCTTGGACCGTCAAGTGAAGGTTCTATTGCTATTTACCAGTGTGATGAAGATGTGACTGGTACCCACGAAGACAATGAAAGTGTTAACAATTCTTTTATTACTTGGTTTAATGCAATTGTTGATGCTGAAACTGTTCACTCTGATTTAAGTGAAAAAACGGACTATGAAAACATATTATTTGCCAAATTTTGTTACATGTTTTCGCAAACTTGTGCTAGGATTACCTCTCTGGTCAAATGTTATGTTTCCCTACATTCCAAAATCCTCTGACTCATCAGATGTAGCTACTAGCATTAATGTAGAAAGCTACTTTAAAAATATTAAAACTTTATTACTGCATAGTAGAAGTGGACTGATGAGAGTTGACGATTTTATAATGAAACATACACAGTTTATAACAGGAGAATTGAAAGCAGCTAATTGTGAAAATTTTATAAAAATGAATAGTAAACATTTTGACGAGGATTTAAAACATAGTGTGAATGAAGAAATGAATTCAAAAAATGGCGACTTTAGTCGAGAATCGGTGTTTAAAAGTAACCCTAAGTTGAAAGAAAATTGGCGCAATAAAACAGAAAATCGAAAGACCACACGGTTAATAGGAAAAGTAAAACCCAGAACAAATGAGATTGAAATTCTACTTAACGGAAATATTTGCACATCAGGTATAAAAAATGTATTCATATTGAATATATGTGCATTTGATGCCATACTTAACGCTTTGTTAGTTATTTGTATATCACATAAATATTTTCATATTTATTACTTCTATGAATTCGGCTTTTTCGAGACTGGTTTCTGCTTTGGTACATAAAGATGTTGATATAGATTCTTTAAAAAGTAGAACAGAAATCTTACAAAAATATTATCCACCTACGGTACAAGGACATGTTAAACTAATTGAATGCAATTGTAACGTTACTTTTGTGCTAGAAAAAAATTTATTCGATGATATTTTTAGTGCAACTCTTTCCAAAGTTTGTTCTAACTGTGAAATGCGTATAATAAGAAAAGTTTCGCTTATTCCTTTAAATGTATTAATGATATCAGATGGTAGTGTGGTCATTATAAGAAAATAAATAAATATGTTCGAATTTATATATTATGTTACTTTTCTATATTTACTTCAAGAATAGCATGTGATTAAAATTGTCTTTCTTGATTTAAGTTTTTTTAATATTAAAGGAAACTTATAGCAACACCGCAACAATTTTTCCCTTAATGATTTGATAGATGGCGCTGTTTTAAATAAAAAACACGGATATAGTACCGAACTCATCCAAGATACAACAAACAAGGAGAGAACATAATTATCAACTCGAAGGAACTTCATCAAAGCCGCTTACAGTGATTTAGACGATGTTTTAATAAGGCAAGTCACTTATTGTAGACTGTAAAATTATAAACAATAATAATTCAGAAAAGTGTCTACCCTAGCAAAAAAAATCTAAATCTATGGTCTAGCCTACTTAATGAACATCTATACTTCATATTGTAAAAGATAGCTTGATCTCTGCGACAGCTGTCAGTATCAATACAGTAACAATTTGCGCTTGACAGGCTAACAATAAACGTCAGTTTGACATTATGTCGCAAAGATCAAGATATCTTTTAAGTAGTATAACATGGAAACCACACCGAACTATACGAAAAAAAGTTCAACACACGAAGGTGCACAAATATTAAATTAATACCAAAGCATATTAAAGAGTGTAAATCACTACTATTATTTAAAAAACAACACATTATTCAACAAAAATAATAACTCGCAGCTTTTGATCGACTACGTTTAGTGTCAACATGAACATTGCGCTTTTTGTCAACTGTCCACTAATTCTTTGTACGAGTAGGTACTTATTTACTACTACCTACAAAAGTTTTGATAATTATTTTTGTTTTGAACGTATTTTGTTTTTGGTAAGTAGGTACCTGAATTTTAAATATGTGATCAGTGACAAAGATTAACTGCCTATCAAATTGTAAACTTAAGCTATGTTACTTTTGTCCTGTAGGTAAGTACTACACTTAAACTACTTTGAATTCGTAAGTTTCTCATGAAAGTGTAATTCTTTTGAGAAATAAAGATTCTTAACCGTAATTACAGAGTTGGCAGATTAGACGTTAAATAGTATAATCACTATCCCACGAACCTTAATACCAAAAACGCTCTGCATAGGTAATTAGGTATTTATCTACCTCATTTGCGTTCAAATAACAGGCGTGAAATTGTTCCAGCTGACACTTGTGGTCTAGCGCTAGTGGGCCCCCACAATCCGGCTCGGACACCTGACACCGACGCAAACGGCCAGGACAGGCAAGCGCAGCATAGCCGACCCCACGTTAAGTCGGCTCCAAAGCTCAAATGCCAGCCACGATGAAGGTCGTAGAAGAAGAACAGCTCATCACCGTGATGAACGGCCCGTGGTCGCCCGAGGGCCTGATCCGCAAGATCGTGGAGTCAGGCACCCAGGAGGACTCGTTCTACGTGATGGACCTCGGCGAGGTAGTGGCGCGTTACCGCCGCTGGAAGGATCTCATGCCACGCGTCGAGCCCTTCTATGGTAAGTTATATATACCTACCTACTTACGTTTATGTCAACTTGTTATTTGCGCATTACAGAACTGAGTGCAGAGTGTAATGTGTTTGTATGTGTATTGTGTATGTATGTTTTGGTCACTCAGCTCGCGATTATGTATCCTGCGACTGCACAGCATAATTTTTAGGGTTCCGTACCTCAAAAGGTAAAAAAAGGAATCCTTATAAGATCACTCTCTTGCCCGTCTGTCTATCCGTGTCTCACCACCGATTTTATCAGGAACGGGTGGACCAATCAAATTGAAATTTATACCAGATACTTTATAGTCTCAATTAGGTGTATCAATCAAGGTCCTGAGTCAACACGATAAAAAGTATGGGCTAATTTAGATTTTCGCGAAAACTTGTAAGTACTAAAATTTACCTTAATTTTGGGTAGTATTTAAACGCAAATCAAAAAATATCTTTTTTCTTTGCAATAAAATTCCGAATTCTCATCAAAATTACTGATTGCGCAGCAAAATATTCAACGCAAAATATCACTAAACACACTACAATTTATTTTCGCAGCGTACAGCGATTTTTCGTAAAGCAAAAGCTTTTTTATTAATGCACAGCTAATAATCTTAATGCACATCATACATGTTAACTCTTTTTCTTTTAAATCCATGGTTAAAGTTTTTACAATTACTATTTAACGACAATGTCGACGGAGCCCCGCTGCGCGGGGCTCCTATTTCTGTCTAAAGGGTCTAAAGTAACCTAACACGAAGAAGATGACGGGAGCTGAGACTTACTTACAAAATTACATAATAACAGTTACGAAATGACTTTTGTATAGAGGTTTGATATCATTATGTAACTGGTAGAATGATACTGAACCTGTTACCTCTCGCAAAATCGCGCGTTGATTGTGTGTATATAGTCTGTGGTTTTAGTCTGAACGTTTCTAAGCTACATATCTGTGGTTTCTAATAAATTGTCGTTGGAACTTATTTCACAGACTTATTTGCATTTAATTAAGTAAGCTCATTTTAGGCAGTGGAAAAAGAATCGTTCGTGTCTCGCATAAAAAGGCTTTATTTTAACACTCGCATATAGCTTGCTGGTTGGCTGTATCGCTCGTGTTAAAATCTCGACATTTTATGCTCGACACGAAATGTTCTATTAGCATGGACACGAAATCATCCTGCACTCAAGAAAAAAGACTAAAATCCGGATCAGGAGAGAAAATACACAAATTGAACAAATAAAATATATAAATTATTTTTATATTTTTTCTTTCCAAATTAAACGCAAGCTGATTTTGTTGGCTGTTAAAACTATCGCTAGCTTCTATCTAACTATTGATAGCTTCGGCTCTACATAATTGAAATTTCATCAACGAAATCGTCGCTGTCGCGAGTTCGCGATTCGTCATTGAAAAATGACAATAAATTGTAGTTCTAAAAACTAAAAAACACACTTTAATGGTAAATTTAACTAAAAAGTCGCTAATTCTGGTAAGGATAATGGGAGAAACTATTTTAATTATTGCATTGTCATCGGTCTTTGATAAATGTGCAAAGTTTCAAATCAATCCGACGTTTTGAAGGGGGTGAAAACACGTTCAAAGATTCCGTTACATAGATACATACATACCAAGCTAATAAAAGCGTGTTAAAAATGTATGCGATTTTAAACCACTATCGAAATGTCACGTGATCAATCCCTTCCACATGGCATTTTCACCATTTCCATCGCTGACATCGAATGACACTTGTCTATAGTCTGACATACATTCACTTTGCAAGAATTTTCAAAAACTGCCTTGCATTCTGCTAGAGATGAAGTTTATATACTAGAACAGATCCAGGGATTAGGTATTTAGCGAGACTAGGCTGCACCTATTCTAACTTTTAAAATACTCGATCCACCTAGTCTCACTGTGCCTACGCAGTGCACGGCACCCGCGGCCCGCGCGAACGCGAGTCAAAGTACCGACGACGCGGCGAAGCGAGATAGCAGCATAGTCATAGCTCATTCATGTTTGCCAAAATCATACGTGTGTCAGTCATTTTAATTTGAACCATATTTCAATGGCATAAAATTCACGCGACGCGCACTGTGTTGAGCTAGAATATATTCTGTCCTTTTTTAACTACAGTATTCCGCAATCCTTTCATCCTTGTCTGTCAATACTCGAGACTCGAGACTAGTCGGGACTAGGCAGACTATATAGAATAGGTACTTTGTCAATACTCGAGACTCGAGATTAGTCGGGACTAGGCAGACTTTATAGAATAGGTACTTTGACGATACTCGATGCGAATGAAGACTTTATGATGCAGTCTAGTATCAAGTACGGACTCATGCGGATGTGATCTCGCTTGACGTATTGTTACCTACTAGTCGTCGCAAACACGTACTATCGGACTTATTTAGTGTGATCGGTTTTCGTAACGAAATTTTGATAAATAATTTAAGAACATAATTATATCTACTTTTTATTACGACATTAATTCATGTGTTTATTGTTTAAATAATGGTTACCGAAGGAATTAGTGTATAAAAAAACAATAACAAAACTAATTAAGTACTCTGAAAAATTGATAGAAATCTTTTAATTACGCCAACAATCTTTAACGTAGATAAATCTTTACGATAACAGTCAAGTCTGTGTAAAGTATGAAGGGAAGATTACATTTCATTACTGCGTAGAGTCTGGCCAACGAAAGCTGTCCAAGGAAAAAGGCGGGAATTTTAAAAAATCTAGAGCTTACAACCCTGACTATACACTGCTTAAACGGAGTTGATACTATTTATTATTCTATCATATTATGCGATATTTACATCAGTATTTCAGATTTATATACTAAGACCATAATAAGGTTATTAATGGTTACCAGTTTGAACATATAAAAACAAAACAAATAATAAGGTTATTACCCCTGGCATATGAAATATTTTTACTTCTGCGCACATTGAAGTTCACAGATCCAACTTACCTGGCACGGCATTATATAGAAAAGGTTGAATTAAAGAAAAAGTTATTACTATAAGTTTATATAATATAATGCAGACACTGATGTAATGACACAATAAAATCAACACAAAACCATAACCCCTATGGGTTATGAGTCATAGTCGAAATCGGATTCCAACATTTCTACACCTGACAATATTGAATCAGCTTCATTGCTTTCTTCACTGCTACTACTACTACTGTCATATTTTTCTGTAAGTAAAGCCCGTTCATTTCTATTGGTTTGAAAGTCAAACCCGTTCTTATGTAAAAATTTTCTAAGGGTTTCACGGCATCCCATAAATCCAATGGCTTCCTTCAGCTCATTGTGCAGGCTTCTCAGGGTTGGGACTTGTTTTTTCACTCCATAAAATTCGTTTATTTTGTTTCTTATAGCCGAAATATCCAAATTGGAAACTTTTGCTGAATGTGGACGTTTTTTCCCCGGAGTATTCCACTGTCCTTGATTTTTAGAGCCTTCAATTTTAATTCTTCTTAAGGTCTTCACACTTACACCTGAAGAGAACAAATACAATGAATTATGTAACAGTGTTATAATATTTACCAGATACTTTTATTTTAAGTCTTTCGTTAGTGCACTCAGTCATAAAAAACAAAAACCGGAATAAAATACAAAGACTGTGAAAGTGACTGTTATACCTATAATTTCTGAATTATTATGAACAGGTACCTGTCATTGAAGATATCTTTTCTAAATCATTTGTTTCACAAGTCGACAATTCATTTTTTTCGAGAGTTTTCAATTTCTTTACTGTTTCCACAATTCTAAGTTTTGTCTCCTCGTCGTTAGTACTTCCTGAAAAGTAGATAAACCGTGAATAGTTGTGCCATTTTTTTATAAATAAAAAAGTATCAAGATGTTATAAGAGAAATTCAAAAAACTAACCTAAAAGTGAAATGATTGAATCCAGTTGTCGTATTTTCTCTGCAGATTTCTGATTCAAATCACTTTTTATGTCTTTATATTTGTCAATCATAGTAAATAGTAGCTTCCTCGTCGAGCTTTTGATTGTTTTCGGCATTATTTTAAATAGAACCAACGAAAAATACGAAAATAAGATGCACGTAAACACAAGATGACTCAAGTACGAAACGTCAATGTGACAATTTTGACAGCCCTAAATAATTGCCATCCTGAAAGTTTAGAAATTAATTCGTGGACAGCTTTCGTTGGCCAGACTCTACGTACGTATCTACACGTATCGGTGGTACGCAAAGACTAAGTATCTATAAAGTATGCGTATTTCATGGACTAGGTGGACTAGGTGGAACAGGTATTTGGATCGAGTATTTGTACGGACTTGGACTAGGTGCACCTAGTCCAAAATTCACCTAGTACGACCCATCTCTACATTCTGCTAAACAGCATGCAGCATATTTTGTTTTATTCATCATCTGCCTAGCCTTTTGCCAAATAAATTGGGGTCAGCTTCCAGTCTTACCGGATTTTTATTGAATTATATTTTTTTCATAGCATTTTTTTCATCATATTTTGTTTTATTATAGCCGTGAAATGCAACGATGACAAGCTGCTCGTGAGCACGCTGGCAGCGCTCGGCACAGGCTTCGACTGCGCCTCCAAAGTCGAGATCGAGCTCGTCACCTCCATTGGAGTAGCTCCCGAGTGAGTACCTACCTAACTGCAACGCTATGTAGGTATCCGCTTTAGCTGCTAAATGAGTTGATTGGCAATTATTGAATTGTTGTACTATTATTGTAATTGTTGAATTATTTTTATTGAATTACGAATTTGGTTAATCTTACTTTAATTGATATGTCTGTCTGTGTGAATTGTAAATTATTAATAACTAGCTGTGCCCGCGGCTTCGCTCCCGTCATCTGCCTGCTAACCCTACCCTACTTGCCTTCCTGCCTACCCTACTTAACTATCTACCAATTTTTTTTCTATTAATAGTCATCATTCTTTCGCGGAGAATTTTAACATCGCCATTCAGAAAATGACTTCAAATGCACAACGCCATCTATCGAATATCGAGTGCAACTGTCCGAGTATCTGGATTGCGTGTATTGTGATAATTTTACTTCTTAAACACTTTAAATTCATCTAACTTTTGATAGAATGAACCGATTGCGAAGAAACAAAAACTAAGTAATTATTCAAGTTACGCACAATTTTTATGTATAAAAGTTATCTACATTGGTTTCGTACATTACAATAAACAGACAAAAAAGCCAAAAATGTCGGCAATAGGTTCTGTTGGTTATCCTTTAACACCCTGGCTACTTTTTTGGAAATATTTTTGATGTACAAAAATTCCTTTTTACAGATTTATTATATGTATTGATGATATGTATTGATATTGAGGATAATTTGTATCTTATGTAATCAAATAATTATTGACTCCCTGCAGTGTTGGATCACACTGTAAGTGCAGAGAGTAATTGCAATAAAGAAATAAATAAATCCCTCCAATGTCTTGCTAATAAGCAAGAATACTGAGCATAGGTTCCGAGTAACCACTGACCAAGCAATTTTGCCTAATATTCGGCGGACTCCCGCGGAATATTGGTTAACCGGCGTGAGGCCGAATATACTATTCGTTGCAAGTTTAATTTTATATTTGTTACAGGCGCATTATTTTCGCGAACCCCGCTAAGATGCCGTCGCATCTCCGCTACGCGTCAGCCGTCGGCGTCGACGTCATGACCTTCGACTCTGAGAGCGAGCTCATGAAGATCAAACAATACATGCCGCACGCCCAGTGAGTATTTTTCTCTCTCCTAGGAAAAGACTTTTCGAGACAAGACGAGTCTTTGCGTAGGCTTTGCGAGGCCGCGCGATGGTTTGTCGGATATGGCAATATTTCCCTTAAAAGATATTGCCAATCTATATTTCTGGCTTGGAAATCGGATTTTTCAAAAATCCAATTTTGCTGTTTTAGTGTTCATTAAAATCAGGCCCGTGACTAGTTTTGGATTTATCCACACCCACTTGGAAAACTGTTTTTTTTTTTGTAATTGAATCCTGTGGATATGAAACGCACAGGTGACAACCGTTCAATGTGGCCACACTTGGAAGAGGCCTATGTCCAGCAGTGGACGTCTTTCGGCTGAAATGATGATGATGACCATAATTATGTACCCATTCTACTGTATAAATCAAGATAGGTAAACTAAACTTGACACTGGTTAAATGCACAAAGCGAGCGAAGCTAAAAATAAACCGGCCAAGTGCGCGTCGGACTCGCACACCGAGGGTTCCGTACAAACCTCAGCTTAAAGGTATTATATACCTGTGTATTTGATATGAATTTCAATTTAATACCTCTACGCGTTCACGAGGAAAGGGGTAGTAACTTTAAAATTATAAAAAATATTTTAATTTTATGATGTAACTAAAAGTTTACTGTTCTCGCAATTTTCCCTTTATCTGTGTCTGTGCTATAAGACGTTGCTTTGTACCAAATTTCAAGACTCTGAGTTCACAGGAAGTACCCGTAGGTTTTGATTCCCTTGCGAGTGTCGAAAATTTGCGGAAATTTGCGGCATAAACGCTGTATATTTTGATTGCGTTGGCTTAGAAGTTTGATTTTTTCACAGCTTTAAGGGACAGACTTGAGTATTTGATACAAATTTCAGCTTGATAACTCCACGCGTTCCTGTGAAAAATGGTCTTGACAGACAGACGGACGGACAACAAAGTGATCCTATAAGGGTTTATCATTTTTTGGAATTGAACATAAAAATTGTATGTTCTTGTTTAATCAAATCTCCTAAGCACAAAATTATGGAATATTGTTCTTTTAATTAACATTTTAAAGATTATTTGAACGGATCATTTAAAATTGATGCCAATAGATGGCGCGGTTTTAAATGTCAGGCGTTCCACTCGATTGTTTAAATTTGTATTATAACACATTTTGGTGCAACGAAACTGTAAAAACGTGCAAAAAAATACTATTAAACAAAGCTTTACTGTATTTAAAGAAAAACATATTCATGCATCGAGTAAACCCTTTTACTTGCAAGTCGCTGCTAACACCATCTATATATCGCCATGGAACGGAACGTAACTAAACGCGAACGATGTACAAAAAAATATCGGTTTAATCAGACGAAAAACGCTAGTTATGTCGGCGCGGTTTCTTTGTATGGCATGAGGCATCTGTATGCTAGTATTATATTATCTTTGACTATAGTGTTACCTAGTTCTATGTTTTGTTCGATTGAGTTTTACCCGTGTGTTACCAGTCTGGTGATTCGCCTCCGCTGCGATGCTACCTTCGCGAAACATCCGCTGGGCATCAAGTTCGGCTGCGACACCGTTACCGAGGCGCCGAAGCTGCTCAAGCTGGCTGCCGAGCTCGGCTTACACGTGAGTAACATCACATCACGTCTGCACTCCCCGAAGAGGTTAGCAGGCCTTGATGTAGATGAACGCCATCCTGAGTTTAACAGACTGCATACTGGAGTGCTCGCGCACCTTTCCGAAGACAGTTCGCTGGGCCCTCGTCAAGAACTCCTTGATAGATATTTAGAAGCCTTTTAGTGAAGTTTTGGCCTACCAAACTGAGGCCTTGATGTCAACAGTGGCAAACCTAATGGGAATAGGCCTGGCTTGCACGTTGCTAGGAGCCCAAACTCTGTGAAATACTTAAATTTCAGCTGCTGTGAGATTCTTGAGGGCAATCTTAGAACTTAACACATCCAAGATCACAGCCTAGTTATTGCAAGACCAATATTTTCCACCAGTGCCCGGTCTACAAAGCATCAATCTGTTCCGAATACTCATTGGCCTGGCTTCTGAGCAGAGCAAACATGGAGAATATGAGCTCCAGGAACGTCCGATACTCATTGGCGACTTTTGCCACTGTGTTAACTTTAACTGGCCCATTACCCTGGATCTGCGCTTCAAATTCACCCATCTTCTTGATGCAGTTCTCTTCTACATTTGTTTGAGCAGCTAGGCATTCAGCGTGAGACATTCTTCGTATTATTTATTTATCAATGAAATTATAAAACCCCTAACAAAAACTATAATATGTATATTGAACGTCTCCAGATAATCGGAGTTTCATTCCACGTGGGTAGCGACACTACTGAGACAGAAGTGTACGCGCGCGCCATCGCTCTGTCGCGAGCTCTGTTCCACATAGGACACAACGTGGGACACAAGAACATGCGTCTGTTGGACATCGGAGGAGGTTTCCCGGGAGAATCCAACTCATCTATCTGCGAGGTGACATTTATTTGTAAAAATATTCGCGTTGTTCCGCGTAGGATGCAACATGGAAATTACCCATAAGGACTCTCAAAAATCTACTAAAGACAGACGAAACCAACGGCTTAACGTGTTTTCCTGCACGGAGGAATCTTGATATTGTTACAAGATAGGGCAGCGCCATCTAGTGACAATAGGAAGACCTAGTATTAACTAGTAGCGCCATCTAGTTTCGATTTGGAAGCGACACAGAGCGATCGGAAAAGGAAAATAGTGCGAAGTAATAGAATTGTTTAAGATGTATTTTTGTAATAAAGTGTGATGCCTGAATCCCAGCTCATAACAATATGTTAAGGTGGTTACCCATCCACGGTTCGACCTCGGCAAGCGTTGAAGATCGACCCGTGTGACTGTTATTATTTAGCCACGGGCTCTTCGTAGCATAAATCATCATCTGCCTAGCCTTTTCCCAACTATATTGGGGTCGGCTTCCAGTCTTACCGGATTCAGCTAAGTACCAGTGTTTTAAATGGAGCGACTGCCTATCTGAACTCCACAACCCAGTAACTGGGTAACACGGTAGTACCGTGTTACCCAGTTACTGGGTTGTGGAGGTACCAAGAGGTACCGTGACGGTACCTCTTGGCAAGACTGGTGTCAGATCTCAAGCTTCTGACTACCCGTAACGACTGCCAAAGATCTTCAAATGACAGCCGGGACCAACGGCTTAACGTGCTTTCCGAGGCACGGAGGAAACTCGGTATGTTGAAATGGTCACCCATCTACGGACCGACCTCGTCAAGCGTTGCTTAACCTTGATGTTCGACCTGTGCGGCTGTTTTTAATTATTTATTGTGCCCATCAGGTGGCAGGAGTAATCAACTCGTCAATAGAGGAACACTTCCCGGATCGCTCGGTGCGCGTGATCGCAGAACCAGGCAGATACTTCGCCGCTGCAGCCTTCACTCTTGCTACCATGGTGCATGCCAAGAGAAAGGTATGTCTGAGTCTCCTAAACAAGTGACATTCCATTCACAGTCAGAAGCGTTCAAATAGGTACCACAAAATATTAGACGACACCGCTTTATATCGCTAAAATACAGAGACTTTGTATACCTACCTCTAGACAAAACATATTTAAGACGCAATTTCAATATCGGTATTCATTTTCACACTAACAGATAACGTCGAAAGCAAAAAGAGATAGACATACTTTTGTCTTTGCCATCTTTTGTACTAGTGTGGATGAGTATGCTACAGATACTTCTATATAGACCTATATCACTACTCGATCTGTGCCCCTGTCATATCGATATTGTATCGAGTGTAGGTTTTGCCCCGATCTACAAATTTGCTCAATTAATAGTCTGTAAGATTTTTTTTACTATAGAGAAACTAACTTTAGAGATTCTTTATAATTTAAAGAGTGGATGAAATACCTATTTAAAGAGTGGACGTGAACTAGTACAGTTCCACTCTTTTGTAACTTTTCTGTGCATTGTACATGTTGTATAGAATAATAAAATGTAATAAATCTGTAGAAAAGTAATTTTTGTACATCGAAAATATTTCCCAAAAAAATAGCCAGGGTGTTAAAGGATAACCAACAGAATCTATTTCCGGCATTTTTGGAATTCTTGTCTGTTTGTCTGTTTATTTGTGCACGCATCACCTGAAATGTACGAAACCAATGTAAATAACTTTTATACATAAAAATCGTGCGTAACTTGAAGAATTACTTAGTTTGTTTCATCGCAATCGGTTCACTCTATCAAAAGTTAGATGAATTTAAATTGTTCAAGAAGTAAAATTATCACAACACACGCAATTCAGATACTCGGTCAGTTGAACTCGATATTCGATAGATGGCGTTGTGCATTTGAAGTCATTTTCTGAATGGCGATGTTATAATTCTCCGCGAAAGAATGACGACTATAGAAAAAAATAACTGTTTTGTAGGCAAGTAGGGTAGGCAGGAAGGTAAGTAGGGTTATAGGCTTGGCAGACAGATGACGGGAGCGAAGCCGCGGGCACAGCTAGTGTTTAATAATAGCTATTGCAAATACTACATCATGAAATTAAAGTGAAAGTTTTTCTTGTGACTGTTGTTACATCTCTAACATCAAAACGTAAGTACGTAAACTATCATAGCTCTATCAGCGAACGCATAAAGATTATTATTTCACTAAATAGAATGGTTTAAATAAAACTATACTTCCTCGACATATTTAGAACTAAGATTACTGTATTCTAGACAGCCTGCGGAATAAATTTCCAGCACAATAGTTTTAGCATGCTAGTCGATAACTCACCTGTGGAAAGTTATTCTTTGATTATTTCCTGATAATACGCCCATTCTACTCTTGCAACCGATAGCCACACACGCCATAGTTCATGAAGATAATTAAAAACAATATTCTTCCCGTTAAAAATGAAAACTATTTAATTACAGACAGCTGGTATCCGAAAGACTGGCACAGTGTCTCAAAAGTTGTCACTCTGACATTCAAGATGGTAGTAGCGTTTGTCTATATATGTGTTTTTTTTAATAGCATTTTTTTATAAGCACGAACGAAAGACGTATTTAAGAAGAAACCTTCAGTTTCTTCTTAAATACGTTCTGTCTAAAAGTATACAAAGTCTCTGCTAAAATATACATAATTTACTCGTTAGTTTCGTACTTTTTTTTGTTTCGTAGTAATTTGGTATTATTTGTTGTTGATTGAATTGTCGCTACGTAAATTAGTTGAAGTTCTTTATTTACAAAATGTATAGTTTCTCGTGACGGGGACTTTATGTTTAACTTTTCAATCGATTTTCGAAAAAGAAAGATGTTCACTGTTCGACTTCATGATTGTTTTTTTCTGTGTATGTTCACCGATATCTCCATCAATTGTGTACCGATTTTCAAAATTGGTCATTACAAATCATACTCTTTTGAGTATGTTTTGAAATTGGTCCCATTTGAATTTGGTGAAAATCTGATGAAGAACATCGAAGATATACAACAGAACTCTTAAATAAATAACGGCAAATCTTTCCGGACTGCTGCAATCGCATGTCTGTTTATTGTTTATACCATTTCATAACATAACATGACGCCATTACGCTCTTAAGGGGTACGCAGGTCTCTCATCAGACCTGAAGTTTCATGATATTCGGGTTATCTATTCTGGCGTTATAGGTACTTACTAAACAACTTGCCTATTAGGTAGGTACAACTAAAAAGGGTAAAATAAAAAAACTTTTTTCAAATCGAATCAAATATGTTTATTTGTTCGAATATGGTAAAATGGATGTTACAATATTGGTTCCAGCATATCCTGCCATAATATGGCGTACAAATATTTATTAATAATTATGAATTATAGTATAAAATCTGAATCTGTAATAGTTAATTAATAAAGATTGAAATTGTATTGCAGCAATAATAATGAATAAACATAAAACAATTATTCTATTATATTAGCAATTAATTAATACAATTATATTATTATATTAGTAATCAATTAATAAAATTATATTAAAAATATTAGTAATTAATTAATAAAACCATACTATTATATAATAATAAATTAGTAACGACTTATCTTCTAAATATTCTTGGACACTAATAATTTTTCTCCAATAACAATCTGAACAATACCCTTTTGAACAACGGCAATGGCAAATCTTGAGTATTATTTGGTAGATGATTATATATAATAATTGCCATGCAGTAAGCATTTCTTTTAAATAGCGTTAATTTTATTTGGGGTAGTTTCAATTTGTCTTTGTGTCGTATTCTACTATTTTTTTTGTAACTGCTTTTTTCGAAAAGATTATAATTTTTTTTTACATACATGCATGTTTCAAAAATATAAAGACATGGTAAAGACAGAATTTTCATTTTTTGAAATAATGGTTTACAGCTATCCAAAAAGTGGGCTCCACACATTGCCCGGATACATTTTTTTTGTCCTTTAAAAACTCTTTGCACATCTACCGAGTTCCCCCAAATTATAAGACCATATCTGAGTACGGATGCTACATAAGCATGGTAAGCAACCATTGCGGTATTTAGATTAATTGTTTGTCTTATTCTTTTCAGGACATAGGACATATCATTATCTTTCGTAGGTACGATTTTTTTGCGATATAGACATCGACTTCCAAAAATAAAGTAATTTTTCACTTTGCAGTTTTTTATTTGGAAGTCGGTA
Source organism: Orthosia incerta (assembly GCA_948252205.1). Taxonomy (NCBI): domain Eukaryota; kingdom Metazoa; phylum Arthropoda; class Insecta; order Lepidoptera; family Noctuidae; genus Orthosia; species Orthosia incerta. Next base: position 14,255,536 of record OX411758.1, read on the forward strand.
GTATTTTTTTGTAAAAATATTTTTTATTTCCCATCGGTATGGCGACGCTATCGCTGATAGTGCTTATTATTTTACTCTTTGGCTGATAGACTGTGACTTATTCTAGAGCCCCAGCGATTGTTATCTGACATATAAACAAACATGCTTATTTTATCCGCTAGGTGGCGTCTAAGGAGTGCGACAAGAACGGGGAAATGCACACGATGTACTTTATCAACGACGGCGTTTACGGCTCCTTCAACTGCGTGCTGACCCTCAAGCAGTACGTGTCCGCTGAACCCCTCAACGTGAGTATACTGACAGGATTCTTATATTTTTAAACGGCAATGCATCCCAGCCAGGAATGCGAGGCCATGTCTTCTCAAGCCCAATACTTCGGAACAGCGAGGTCGCTCCGCGAAGCCTGTGAATCCCGCAGGAAGCTTTTATCCTTTTGAGCGCAGCTAGCCGATGACTATGCAATAATTTTAATAGTTTGTCCCGTTATACCAGGCTATTCAGGATGAGGGATTGAACTAAAAAATAAATAATAGTTTATAAAAACTAAAAAACACGCTTCAATGGAAAACCAAACTAAACAGTAGAAAATAATTTTCGATAAATTTAAATTAAGAATAGTCAATTAACAAAAAATAGTTATTTTTGGTACAAGTGCGGAAAGTAGGTGATTTCCGATGAGTGGATAAATCGACACGAGTCGGAAATCATCTTACGCAGGTGTATACAACATTTTACTATGCATTGTGCGAGGAAATAAAAAAATAAATCTGAACCAAACAAGAAATTAATAAAATGGCGCTTATTCAAGGGCGCTCAGCATACCCACAGATTAACTAATAGTTCATAGCTCCTCGGGCATATCTACTGCGCATGTGCAAATAGCTGTCACGTCGAAACGCAAAAAGGCACGAGCAAAATATTTATTCTGCTAAACATATTTAATGAATATTTAAAATTAATTCATTGATCAAAATCTAAATTAGTTAGTTTTGTTTTAACTTTTATATGAATGATAATCTGTACTTAACTAATTTTTAAATCATTTTTCAAATAATGAAAACTCTATGCGGCGGACTGACGTTGGAGTTAAAAATTAAAAAAAGTACAGGAAAGAAAAAGCACTATTAAAAAAAGTGACACTATCCGCACATTTTGGCTGCTTGGAAAACGCTCTTTTCGAGGACATGCATTGTAATAGTTATTTATGCTACAAGTGCGGGAAGTATGTGATTTCCGATGAGTGCTATTTTTATTCACGAGCGAGCGAAGCGAGTGAGTGGATAAATCGAGACGAGTCGGAAATCATCTTACGCACGTGTATCATACAACATTTTACTATGCATTGTGCGAGGAAATAAAAAAATGTATCTGAACCAAGCAAGAAATTAATAAAATGGCGCTCATTCAAAGGCGCTCAGCATATCCACAGATTAACTAATAAAAGCTGTCACGTCGTAACGCAAAAAGGCACGAGCAAAATATTCATTCTGCCAAACATATTTAATGAATACTTATTTAAAATTAATTTATTGATCAAAATCTAAATCTAGAGTAATAAAAACGCCTTAAATGAAGTATTAGTTTTGTTTTACCTTTTATATGAATGATAGTATGTACTTAACTAATTTTTAAAACTTTTCTCAAATAATAAAAACTCTATGCGGCGGGCTGACGTTGGAGTTAAAAATTAAAAAAGTACAGGAAAGTAAGAAGCACTAGTAAAAAAAAGTGACACTTTCCGCACAGTTTGGCTGCTTGGAAAACGCTCTTTTCGAGGACATGCATTGTAATAGTTATTTATGCTACAAGTGCGGAAGGTAGGTAATTTCCGATGAGTGGTATTTTTATTCACGAGCGAGCGAAGCGAGTGAGTGGATAAATCGACACGAGTTGGAAATCATCTTACGCACGTGTATCATACAACATTTTACTATGCATTGTGCGAGGAAATAAAAAAATATCTGAACCAAGCAATAAATTAATAAAATGGCGGGCTTATTCAAGGGCGCTTAGCATATCCACAGATTAACTAATAGTTCCTCGGGCATATCTACTGCGCATGTGCAAATAGCTTTCACGTCGTAAAGCAAAAATGCACGAGCAAAATATTCATTATGCCAAACATATTTAATGAATAATATTTAAAATTAATTTATTGATCAAAATCTAAATCTAGAGTAAATAAAACGCCTTAAATGAAGTATTAGTTTTGTTTTACCTTTTATATGAATGATAATCTGTACTTAACTAATTTTTAAAACTTTTCTCAAATAATAAAGACTCCATGCGGCGGGCTGACGTTGGAGTTAAAAATTAAAAAAGTACAGGAAAGTAAAAAGCACTAGTTAAAAAAAGTGACACTTTCCGCACAGTTTGGCTGCTTGGAAAACGCTCTTTTCGAGGACATGCATTGTAAAATATTTTATTGTAAAAAGCTTTGGTGCTTTTTAAGATATTTTCAAAATGTCTCTACTTATACCAATATCTGTCAATAAAATATTATAACATTTGACATCAAGCACCTCACGCTTTTTTTCTATATTTTTTTTGTTAATCTCACTATTCTTAATTTTGGGGAATATATTATGTATACTTGTCGACATTTCTAAAGATTTCGATCTGAATAGAGCTATGGTTTAGAATGAATTTGACAAATGTCAACTTGACGTAACACTAAGCACTAGTTTTTGGCGCGAACAAGGGAGGAGGAGCACAGAGGATCGAGTAAGAATAAATATGGCAGGTTGGATCATTGAGCTAGGAAAAATATGGAGGCGCCGCGATGTTCTATACATACATTAGCTTATACAAATATGAGTGAAATACGATACAGAATGTGAAACGTCGTTTTGTTTCATTCTTTCTAATGTAGTAATCGTATCTGACAAAAGAGACAACAATATTTCAGTTGTTGCTCATTATGGCAACATTTTGTTATGACGTAGTAAAAGTTGTAGGTACGTGCCATGTGCCATATTCGCCATAATATGTGACGAATTTTGTGTTTGTGTTCGTGGTAGTCCTGCTGTCAATGGTTGTTTACTTTTTGTATTATTAATGTGTGTGTGTTCCGTGATTAACACAACCATAGCATCGGCAGCCATTTTAAGTGCCATTTTAAGGTTTAGGTAGGCACGTTTTTTTGTAGGTATTTCCAGTCCATACTATTTAATATGTCTATGGGTTGGATTGAGTTGTGAATTTGTGATAAAACTGGACTGATGGGGAAATACAGGGAGAGTGACCGGTTTTTCGTGTAGATGAAACTACGTGCTCGGTGGAATGTCGTTTTACGTTATTCGCCAATACCTAACGTGATCAGTTACATTGTGACGCTACATACAAGCAAAGACGTTGGTTTCTTTAACATCTAGCCCGTAAGAACCCATCCAATAATGGCTTTTCCTAACAATTAAACAGTATTCCCTACATACGCATTTAAATATAGTAAAAGATTCTTGTGAGAAATTTTGCAAAATATTTTCGTTCTCCACGGACTTGTCTCATTTAGTCCGTTATGCGTGGAGGTCCTATTATTTATTGATAAAAAGCTCGGGTTCTTTTTTCGCCTGTCTGGAAAGATAAGTTTTCACATAACAAAACATCACGCCTATATTCAAATCCAGACTCAGGGCGTCCACTAAAAAAATCTAGGTGGAAAAAATCAATAACACTGCCCCCATTTTGCGACCATTAGACCACAGTAAGAATATCTATATCTATACAGTATTCTATCTTCATACGAACGGTCCAAACGCGAGTCATATCTACGCGCCTCGAGTTCGGTAAACTCTCGGTACATTTTACAGACGCGCCGCGTACGATCGGTGTGATGGTGTACCGCGCGACTGTAGGTAAGTATTTAAAGTACAGGGCCGAGTCACAATACTGTATTGATATCATTAACGTGACTAGACCAACGAGGCAGTTACATTGACAAGTGGTAGTTTTTACATTTGTATCAAAATGTACTATTTTAACACGCTTTTATTAGCTTGGTATGTATGTATCTATGTATCTATGTATCAATGTAACGGAATCTTTGAACGTGATTTTCACCCACTTCAAAACGTTGGATTGATTTGAAACTTTGCACACTTATCAAGGACCGATGACAATGCAATAATTTAAACAGTTTGTCCCATTATCCTTACCAATAAAGCGTGTTTTTTAGTTTTTAGAACTACAATTTATTTTTTCCAAAAGGACAACGGCTCCCCTCGCTCTGCGTGCTCAGTGTGGGGCCCCACGTGTGACGGTTTGGACTGCGTGTTGCCCAACACGCGACTCCCAGCGCTGGGCGTGGGCGACTGGCTGCTGTTCCGCGACATGGGCGCTTATACCCGGACGATTGCGACACGATTTAACGGCTTCCTTGCGCCCACTGTCCGCCCTGTGATTGATGCAAGACTAGCGTGAGTAATTTACTTACGGCCCACTCCATGATATAAGTGCGACAGGGGTACCAAACCCAGGACCTCACATTCAGCAGTAGTGCTTGTTATGCTACCACTGCACTAACGAGGCAGTAAATGATTAATTTAGAAATCAGTTGGTTATTTTTTTTTGTAAGCTTGTGTGGCCCGGTGGCTAAGACATCGCTTCCCGGCGGTCGTGTGTTCAAACCCGGGTTCGTACCTACCATTACATGGGGTGAATAGGAAAGTAGGGAAAACTTTGATGAGAATTTTAACTGTGATACCACTTGATTGGTTTCAAACATCACATCGTTTTTTTAAAAAAATGTTTATTATACTAAAATGCCGCATTTTTTATTTAATATTCATAGTTTTGTTTCTTTGTTTGACGGTTGAAATACTGGTTGAAGAAAAACATCGTGAGGAAATCTGCAGCCTACTTGTGTGTAACATCTTCTTATTTGTTGACTTCATTACTGAAGGTCGTGCCCGTCTTGGAAAGCTTTCACGGAGTCATTGACGAGCTGCTTCCAAGCCACTCTGTCTTCGGCTCTTCTCAGGGCAATGGTAACCGTGAGTCCCGTAATTGCCCTGATCTGGTCTGACCACCGAGTGGGTGAGCATCCGCGTGGCCTTTTCCAATCCAGTTTTCCTATAACAACCAGTTTTTCCAGGTTATATGGCTGTCTCCGGGCGATGTGACCAAAATAATTTAGGACTCTTTGGTAGCAAATCGTGGAGAGTCTGGTTTTGATGTTTAACTGGTTGAGAATAGACTTATTTGTGCGTTTTGCAGTCCATGATATGCGCAACATTCTCCTCCAGCACCACATCTCGAAAGCCTCAATCTTTCTTCGATCCACCGAGCGAATTGCCCAAGATTCGGAGCCGTAAAGGAAAATTGAGAATATCAGGGTTCTAACGAGTCTCTTCTTGGTGTTATTAGAGATGTTCCTATCTTGCCATACCCTCGACATCTTGCTCATAGCAGCTTTTGCCATCTGCGTACGTCTCCGAATTTCGCCACTGCAGCCCCCCTGATCGCTGATCATGGAGCCCAGGTACACAAACTCATTGACGAACTCTAGATCTACAAGTTCCCCCGTGCTTGCTATTAGTCCAGCTCTGTCGATGATCATGACCCCATCTTATCTCAAAGAACGTTTCAAGTTCCTTCATGACACACATAATAGATATCTGAGGTCATCGGAAAACTTGGGACTAGAGATGCCGATGCATTCCACCAGTTTTTACGACAAATCTTTTACGGTTCAAGCGGTGCGGTTGTGGAATGCTTTGCCCGTGTCAGTAAGGCGTGCTCAATCTCTGCCCATTTTTAAAACTATGTTAAAGAATCACTACCTCGAATCTCTCTTTAATAGTTGTTATTCTTGATTTCTATGCGTTTGTTCCATTCTTATTACTGTACATATTTGTGTAAATAATATATATATGTATTTATTTTATTTATGAATAGTACACCAGACTACCTACAGTACTGTCTTTCCTTTCATTTTTTAAATCCATCCAAAGGTTGTCTTGAAAAGATCGCTTTTAGTGATAAGGCCGCCTATTGTGTCACCCAGTGTAATGTTTTCTTCGTCTATATATTCTGTAACTTATATGGTGTACATAATAAAGAGTATTCTATTCTATTCCATCACTTTGGTCTTGGACTTGTTGATCGACAGTCCGACTATCTCGCTTTCACGCTCTATCCTCACAAATAGCTCAGCAAGTTCGCGCTCCGAAGATGCAAACAATGTGGTGTCCGCAATCCGCATATCGGAGATTGGTGATTTTATTGCCACCTAACGCTATGCCTCCTTCCCACTCTTCTAAGGCTCTCCTCATGATGTATTCGCCATAGATGTTAAAAAGAAGAGGGGACAGGATACAGCCCTGGCGTACTCCTTTCTCTGGCTTAAAGGGGCCCGACACCACATTGTTGATTCTGACTAGCGACTCTCCATCCTCGTATAAGTTTGCGATCAATGCTGTCAAGTGCGAAGGTACTCCCATTTCCTCGAGTATTCTCCATAGGCAATCCCACCTCACACAATCAAACGCCTTGGAGTACTCGATAAAACACAAGAGCATTGGAACATTAAACTCGCGGCTCTTTTCTATCATTTGCCTTATATTCACAATTTGTTCTCTCGTGCCTCGACCCTTGACAAAACCAGCTTGCTCACTTGGTATTTGTCGCTGCAGATACGATTGGAGCCGTCCGTTATTATATAGAGCATGATCTTGCCAGCATGGGATATGAGTGCCACTGTCCGATAGTTCTCGCATTTCTTGGTTGACCGCTTCTTGTGCAGCGTTATCAAGAGAGATTCCTTCCAGTCCTTAGGCCATCTACCCGTTCTCCAAAGCTGGTTACACAGCTCCCGTAAAAGCCGAACACCTATGTCTCCAAGACACTTCAGCTCTTCGGCGTAAATGCTGTCTCTTCCAGCTGACTTATCAGATCTTAGCTTTGTCAGCGCACCTTCCACTTCAGATTCCAGGATCTCCGGCTCTAAGAAGAGATCTTTAAACTGGATTACCGGCTCATCAGATCTCCCTGCGTCTTTGTATAGGCTCTCACAGTACAGCCGCCATCACTCCGTAAACTGGTCTATTACCGTCAGTAAGTGCCCATGATCATCTTCAATAGACCAGGTCTTCGGCTTGAAGTCCCGGGTAATACTCTTCATTTTCACGAATAGATCTTTTGTATGCATATACTGCGCGTGCTCCTCAATATCCTGATATATTGAGTTCAGGTATTGGTTGTAGTCTCTGCAGCATAAACACTGTACCTTTGCTGAAAGAAACTGGTATTGAGCACGGTCTGAGTCGTCTCTGGCTGTCAGTAGATGTTTTCTTTCCTTGATCGCCGTCCATGTCTCGGCAGTAATCCACGCCTTTTTTGGACGATCAGTGTCCTGAAATTTAACTTCTGTCCGTGATTAGAGCACAATCTGTTTTTATCTCGTCCAGTTGGTGTCTGTGTCAGCACTGGGATTCACTTCAAAGTTTGCGGCTTTTCTGCTAAAACTTTCCTTAAAAGCGGCGAGTGTCGGCTGGGAGGGTCGGTGTGTAATATAATTGTAATTCAATTCCTAAGTAATAAACTGCTTAAAAAGGTGAAGACATGTTATGAACGTGGTGAACTCCAGAAAGCTAGTGGAAACCCAAAAAAGACCTGGAACCTTATAAAACAGTTCACTAACATCAACCAGAAACGATCACAGGCATCTAGTGAGTTGCTAACTGTGTCTAATGATCCTGCCTCTTCCGTAAACACAGTGAATGAGATTTTTGCTGGTATAGGAAAAAAGTTTGCCTCTAAATTGGAGTTCTCGGGGCGTAGCGACAATCCCCAGGGTGCAACCGAATCCAGTAAAGAGGGCCCGTCCAATTCCATGGTACTGTACAGTGTCGATGAAAGTAAAATTGAATCCATCATCAATAATCTTCGAAGTAACTGTGCAGTGGGATGGGATGGCATCCCGGCTGGCATAACTCGAGTTTGTAATCTTTGCATACATCTTGAGTTCTGGCATATTCCCTAAGGTTTTTAAAAAAGCTATTGTCCACCCCATACATAAAAAAGGAGCTAAAGACAATATGGATAATTACAGGCCTATATCAGTGTTGAGTTCTATTTCAAAGATATTTGAAAAGGTCTTAAATAAAAGATTGATACGATTTCTTAACAAAAATGATATATTTGCCAAAAATCAATACGGCTTTAGGCCTGGAAGGTCTACAGAGGATGCCATCATGGATCTTTTGGACGGACTTAATTTTTTTTTTGTTGATATTGATTTTCTTTAAAATAATGTTGGAACGTTGTCTTCTCCCTTCTGGAGGTGGGCGTTAATGGTTACGACACAGTCTCACTAATGCGGCCACTGCGGTCACTATTTCCGTACACAATCCAAATAAAATAAATTGTATCGTTCGCAGTCTTGCATTTTGACAATTTATTGCGTGTTTTTCGCTGTCGAATCTAGAATTTATAAACATCATCATAATCACCATCAGCCTTTTAATGTTCCCACTGCTGGGACACAGGCCCCTTTTCTGTGAGAGAGGAAAAGGGCCTTAATCCACCACGCGGGCCCAGTGCGGGTTGGTGGATGTCACATGTTTCGAATTTTTGGTTCTAGGATATGCCGATTTCCTTACGATGTTTTCCTTCACCGTTTTTGGAGAAGGTACGGTAAACATATGAAGCAATAAATGCAAGCAAAGCACATGCTCGCTTTCTTTAAAGTTACGCAATTCCCGATTAGGGTGCGGGACTTATAGTCAATATAAGTTTGAAATCGCAAACTCGTCTTGAGCAAGCGTAGTGATCAATGCTCGTGCGTGCTCTGTGTGAGAAGAGGCTAGTGTTATTATTCCATTTGTTGCCTTTATATACATCACCAGCCGCCTTTTAATGTTTCCACTGCTGGGATACAGGCATTCACCACGCGGGCCCAGTGCGTTGGTGGATCTCAAATGTCTTCGAATTTTTGGTTCTAAGGCATGCTGGTATCCTCTACCTGGGTGCGAACCCACGACCTACAACTTGGAAGACACGGCCGTTAGCACTGGATTCTCATATACCAACATACATTTAACATTTTTTAAATATAACTTATAAAAAAAATACAAAACATTTAAAAATATAAATCATTTAAAATATAAAAATAATAGCCCACCGGTATCGGGAGCAGGCCACCTTTGGTCAGGGCCTCCTAAAAGAACCTCCAAACAATACGAGCCGTGTCCAGAAGTACACCTTTTTGAATCAAGACCGTGACCAGCCGCCTAACGAGAGGCTCGTGTATTGGCCGAGGCTTGTGGCTATTAAGCCATTGGCTGACACGACTATCGGTACAATGATCGCTGTGTCCACATCCCACGTCGACAACGTCGAGAGCCAAGCAAAGATGCTTGATTTGCATATATTTCTCGGCTTATACGAGTTTCGCGTCATGCGGGACGGTAATGTCAACAATCAATGCACTCCTATTTTTTTTGCTATTACAGCTGCGCACTAAAGGAGCTGCATCCGTTGAGCGCGTCTCAGTTCGCGGTGGAATCTACCAGCGACGGCGACATTCTTGAAGATGCTAAGTAGAATCAGTTAGCACCCAGTCTTCGGGTGCCCTCCCTTATCCTGTTCGGACAGTGATCGTTATCTTTGTGTGACTTTTATTTATTGTAACTATCCTATGCTACTATAAATAATTATTATTAATTAATGACTTATACATAATAAAATATTTTATGTAATTCGTTGTTTTGTTATGGTGAAATAAATATAATATTCTTTCTTTCTTTTATAATAGAAAAAAATAATATAATATTAATACATCTATATTTACTTAATATTATAAATGCGGAAATAACTCTGTCTGTCTGTTACCTTTTCACGCTAAAACCACTTTTTACCCGGCTTCAAGAAAAGGATTATGTTTTTCGCGCTTATCTCGTATGAAGGTATGTAATATTCATTTCACACCACCTGCTCGACAATGTACAATTACATATTGTGACTACATGTCATTTATTCCTTTATAATAAACGATTTTTATATTTATGGCAATAATTTCTATATGGGTCTACACGTGCAAGTCATTAATTTGACATTCTTACGGTCTGACAGGCTATCCTAAGCCAATGAAATGGTCTTTTGTCTTTAAAATATTCCAACAATACTGAACCTTCTAAATAAACTGATAAATTGCCTTTTCAATGTAAAAGCTGTCACGACAAAAGTAATATTCCAACGAAATTCTAAAGAGACTTGAAATATCCGATTTCTAAGATGGGTATCTTATCTTATCTTATGGAGGGGCCGAGAAGTAATTCAGACACTTCGACCCATTGGGATCTATTGTGGTCCCATAGATAACTTACTCCTTCCCAATCTCGTTGAAAACTGTTTTCATGAGTTTTACAACGAGACTAGGAGATATGAGCCTATAGTCTTCTGGTTTTGGATATCCAACCCCTAGGAGACTCATTCGCTTACCAGCCAGTGCATCGCAAGTGCACAGAAGGTGCTCCATGCGTTCCGTAAGTTCCCCACACAACCTGCATATGGGTGTCGCGGTTAGACCCATCTTCATGAGCATGTCGTTGGTTCCAAAGTGCTCAGTAAAGGCCCCAAGCAGGTAGCGGATTTGCCCCCTGCTCATGTTCCAAATGCATTCCCGGGCTTTGAACGTAGAGCCTAGGAATTTCTTTCTTTTCAGTTGTATTAAGATGGGAATTGCTTAATTGTATGAAGATGAGTATCTTAATACAATTAAGAAATTGTACAAAAACTGCAATAAACATGACCTCGCAGCTGTGAAGCCGTGAGAACAGAATATCGTGGTAATTTTAAAGGGTGTCGAGGGGAATGAAGGGTCCGGGCGCCGGGGTACAAGGGACGCTGAGATCAGGTATTTTGAGAGGCCACGATAGATGACGGACTGGTCTAGAAATGAGAGTATTACGGAGACATAGGGAGAGGAGCTCGGGAACCAGTACGCGAAAATCGTTTCTTTGTAACTATCGTAGAAGCGAGTGCTAATCATTAAGTTAATTATAATTTAGGCTAATCTCGTATCAATATTGTGTGAGTAAGTGCTAGTATGACTAGATAAGTCTTAAATCATTTATATTTCATAGGTAGGGGCAATTCACTAATGTACTTATTTATTCTATCTCTACCACATGACTCGTTATATTTTGTCGAGATAAAAAATAGTTTATCACACTATGCGGTAGTGTAGCACTCTGTTAGTGAAAGAGTTTTTTAATCGATAAGTAGTTTCGAAGATTAACTGCTACTGCAAACTTTACATCTTTATATTATTATAAATACAGAAAGTATAGATTGTGGAAAGAAGAGAGGAGACAATTTTTCTTCTAAGAGAATGTCATTCATAGTAAATTCATGGAACAGAAATCTTCAACCAAATTATTATTGATATTGTTAATAGCAGCTATTAAAAGCGTCGATATTATTTGAAATGGCGTGCAGGATGGCCAGGCTGGCTCTATTCATAACACCTGTTTCTCTGGGCAAAGAGCAACCTCTTGTTAAAAAAAGGCTGATGACAACTAAAGTTTTATGTTATGAAAACTGGTATGTATCAAGGTGTCTTCCTAATTATTCTTTGGAATGCCGCTTCATCCGATATTTCAAACCCTTTTGTTTTATAGTTTTGATGGTCCTTTTCCTTGTCTGTAGATATCAGTTGATAGAAACCAACTTCAGCCCCGCCGTTCGGGCAGGGCGCTTGCCCCTTGTGAGCCTGATTCCGTACATTCTACAACGGGTTCCGTATTTTTTTTCAATGGCCTGCGTTTTGCTACGAGAACTGTGGAGCTGTATCAGCCAGCAATCTAGTATTGGAGCGGTACTACTGATAGCGGTTTTTTTCGTCCGGCGCGAATCCCCCACGAGTCGCTGACGTATCTATTATTTACATATAATATCTATTATTTTAATAGACATAATAACACAGAAATCAATAACACATTATTTATAGTTTTAACATAATAACGGTTAAAACAAAACATGCAATAAATATGAAGTCAACAATAACATTATAAGAAAACTCACCTGACAGTTCAGAGCACTGTTGTGCCGTGTCCACAATCGAACAACTTCTGATCTGTCGAAAGACAGTGCGCACCTTTTATAGCAACACTCGCTCACAAAGTGGGAGAAAAATATTCAGTTACAATACTATTATTGACCGGAGGTAGTTCAAAATAAAATATGACATTTCTTAAAAAATATTAGTAATTTATCTCTCACACGGCCATTCTGACGAGCAGCCAATACGGCTCGCGAACCAAACACATTCAAAATATTATAATTCATGTAAAATCATAGCATGTCAAATCACATGACTCAAAAAAATAAACAATTGCTACTAATGGTCAAATCAAATGACCTTATCATATAATGGTTTCTAAAACTACATGGTCAAATCGCATGACCACACACGCCAAATCACATGGCATCATGATTTAATGTCAGCCAAATCACATGGCGTCATGATTTAATGTCAGCCAAATCACATGGCATCATGATTTTTATGTCAGCCAAATCACATGGCATCATGATTTAATGTCAGCCAAATCACATGGCATCATGATTTTTATGTCAGCCAAATCACATGGCATCATGATTTTTATGTCAGCCAAATCACATGGCATCATGATTTAATGTCAGCCAAATCACATGGCCACTGTCATTTACATGACACAGGTGCGATTGTCAAGCATAACCATGATCGTTGGCCAGACGTTCTGAGATATGCAGGACAATCGTACAAATTACTCAATCAACATAATATTTTAACAGGTTTAATTAGGAAGTTCATTCATTATCTTTGTTACAGTCATCAGAACTCACATCCCATATCCGAGTGACGATTCGTAAATTATCATGTGAGACAACTCATTGCCAGTTTTTAACTGTACATCTATCGTTATTGTTCACTTTAGTAATTACGCATGGACCTTTAAATTTAAAAAGTTTATTAATCACTCGCAGATTTTGTTTGACTAATACAATATCACCGACTTTGAAAGGTACAATTCTAGCCTTAGTTTTATCAAAATTGGCTTTTTTTCGAAATTCAGCAAGCTCGTCCATCCAGAGTTTAGACTCTTGACGGCACATATCTAGGTCCATACGTTCAAAATCATTTAGCAAAGCTGATATAGCAGGAGGTGACTGATCGCAACCCATCAAAAGTTGGAAAGGAGTATGATCAGCACTTTTACTAAAGGGTACTTCAACAGCATCCTTCCAACTTCTTTTACGGTTGTTGTAAAACTATTTGTCAGAACCCCCATAATTCGCTCAACTTGACCATTTGCACGACTCACACCACTAGCTATAAAAAGCAATCCTATAGACCATTTCTCACAAAAACTTGTAAATTCTTTGCCAGTAAGAAGCAACCTGATCACAAATACGTTTAGGTGTACCAAACGTGTAAATTAATTTCTTCAAGGCATTTACTGTAGCCACTGCAGTCAAATTAGTAACGGGTTTCATGTAGCTAAATTTTGTAAATGCATCCATAAAAACAACTGCGTATTGTTTAGTAGGTTTACTGCCACTCAATTTACCTGTCGTATCCGAACGGTATGAAGTAAAGTAGGGGGCTTATCCATAGGGTGCAATGTAATCATGTACACTTCGACATATTCGTTAACCAAAATTGTTCTCCTATTTTTCAAGGGGTTTTTTTCCAACCGAAGTGTTTAATAGAATCGTGATAAATTAGTTCGGTATACGGTACAACAGTAAATTTTGAACCTCATAACTGGAAGCAATATCTTTGTCAATAGTTTTATATTTGATTGATTCAATTATATGTTTGGTCTCTGAATCATTATTTTGTTCTACTTCCAACCATTCACTATAATTTTTAAGTAATCAACATGGGGAATACGTACTCCTTTTCGATACTAGTTACAAAAATCAAACAACTGTAGGTAAGCCCACCATCTATGAACCCTAGGACGCAATTCCTTTTTGTTACGCGAGGCTTTAAACGAGTTACAATCAGTAATGACTTTAAATGGATTGCCAAGCAAATAATGACGGAAATGCTTTAGATCTAACAACTGCCAGATTTTCAAACTCAAAATAGTGGTAACGGCTTTCCGTCTCAGTGGTGCGCATTTTAAAATACTCTACAACTTCTAGGTATTTGACAAAACAATAATAATTTAGGTAGGTACTTAGACATTTGTCGGTAGATGCATAATAAATGTGACAGTTTGTATTTTGTAGCAAACCATTGTGCTTAAAAAGTGAAAGTTCATGATTAAATGACGTCACACGTATTTCCAATACAAACACGGCCATACTGACAAGTACTTCGCTCTCGAAATACATTGGATACCCTTTTTCTACAATTGCAATTTACTTTTGTTTTGCCAATTGCCCAGACGTGTCAAGTCCCCTCAACCCGCTGCTAGTGGGATAGACTTGCATCATTACTCTAAATATTATTACACTAACCAACAATACATCGCTTGACAATATTTTTGCAAATAGTACTGAACGTAGATACATTCTTCCGACTAAAATCAGATCAACAGAGAGTATTTAAATTCTTTATTTAACCAACTAACTCTGTCAAACTCAGAGGTCGCAGATCGTTGCTTGATCATAAAGATTCTGAGGCCCGTATCGACTTGTTTTGACTGAATTTTATTTAACCAACTAACTCTGTCAAACTCGGAGGTCGCAGATCGTTGCTTGATCATAAAGATTCAGAGGCCCGTCTCGACTTGTTTTGACTGAATTTTATTTAACCAAGCAACTCTGTCAAACTCAGAGGTCACAGATCATTGCTTGATCATAAAGATCAAGCCCGTCTCTACTTGTTTTTAATTATTAGAAGAAGTAGTTGAAATCATATTCTTTACTAGAGCCGCGATTGACACCTATACGACAGTCTCTTTGAATGTGTCCTAATTTGTGGCATTTATGACACCTTTTAGACAAAGAGTCTAGATTAGACATGTTTTTAGAACGCTTGGATGGAATACTGTGATCAGGCTCTTTACCAGCTCTCTTCCGCTTCTATGAATTTAGGCTTTGAATTAATTGTGGCAAGTTTTTCGGTGTAAGGCGTAGCAAATAAGAACGAATACGAAAGTCAGACATACCTGAAATAACTGCTTCGACAAGGCGTTGCTCAGTCATCTCCACACCAATCACTTTCTTCGCCAACTCCCATTTTCGAGTTGCGTACTCAGCAAGACTAGCGGCTTGTTTACTAGTGTAGTCCAAAAACAGCGACAGGTCATCGTAGTAGCGAGCTTCATCTGAAAAAGTTTCAATAAGACCTGCTTTAAGTTCTGGCCAGCTAGTAAGAGTTGTATAATTTCGACGCGCCCATTCAGCCGCGCGTCCGCGCAAGTTTTTTCTAGTCAAATTAAGAATTTCCCTATCAGGGAGCTCATACTCAGTTTTAAGCTCCTCGACGTTTCGGCACCAGACTTGCACAGTATCGGTCCGATCGTCAGGGTCAAAAATTGGTACAAGGCTGCGCATGCGGGGAATAGGCCGCGCGTTTGGCGGGTTAAAAGATTTGCAGTAGTTTGAATCAATTGTGACATCATTTCTTGCATCATGTTTTGCATACAATTAATAGGTACAAACTCTACTGCCCTTGAATCATGGCTGCTACTGGCTGCCGTTGAACCGCCGAGAGCTACATCGTCATGGGCTGGGGATGTCATCGACCCATTGGTCGCAGCTGCACAGCGCGTTGTCCTTTGTCCCAAGATCGGCGATTGGTGTCCAGGTGTAGGCCTTTCACTAGACCCTCGAGTGGATTTTGCAGCGCTCTGCAGAAAACCGGCCTCGACAGCCTGAGATTCGTCAGTGTTCATTCCTGAAATCAAACATACATAGGCGTAGTTTTTGTTATCACCCTACTTCTGATGTGGGAGGCGTTGGAATAATAGACATAAATAGGTTTGTTGTGGGAGGCGTTGCAATAATAGACATAAATAGGTTTGTTCATTATATTCAGAACCAAAATAACACAGAAATCAATAACACATTATTTATAGTTTTAACATAATAACGGTTAAAACAAAACATGCAATAAATATGAAGTCAACAATAACATTATAAGAAAACTCACCTGACAGTTCAGAGCACTGTTGTGCCGTGTCCACAATCGAACAACTTCTGATCTGTCGAAAGACAGTGCGCACCTTTTATAGCAACACTCGCTCACAAAGTGGGAGAAAAATAGTCAGTTACAATACTATTATTGACCGGAGGTAGTTCAAAATAAAATATGACATTTCTTAAAAAATATTAATAATTTATACTTGCAAACCTGTATAAAATTTCACTCCTAAGTTTTTTCTCAGTCACACGCCAGACGGTGCGACTGCGAGGATTGCACGCACGCCGCGACCCGCGTACTGTTTATTGTCAGCGACGCGATAAGCGCATTTACGTGAACGATGGGTGACGAGTCGCCTTGGCAAAACTGTTAAGAAGCGCTAACATTGATGACATCATAAAAATCTAGTTTAATAACAGATACACAGTATTTATTACTTTTAATAATAATGAAAATGCTGATATGTTAATTAATTGTGAGACATTAACTCAGATGGGTTTTATGCGTCAGAAAACCGATGAAATTATATGTTACGGGATTGTTCGACGTATTAACTTAGAGTCAACTGTTGAGGAGCTACAAAAAGTCTTTGAATGTGAAAACGAGATAGTGTCAGTGGGAAGATTGAAGAGACAAAGGAGTGAAGGTATCTGGGTCGACAGCAAAACAATTCTTTTGTGTTTCAAGGACACCGCTATTCCCGCGTATGTATCAGCATACGATTGTAGGCTTTTAGTGGAGCCTTACACGTTCCCAGTTTCACAGTGTGCTGGCTGTTGGCAATATGGACACAGTAAAAAATTCCGCCCTATAAAGAAAATTGTACGTCCCAAATGTGGAGCGAATCATGGGAATTGCGAGTCAAAAGACTTCAATTGCGTAAACTGCAAGGGCTCCCATATGTCAATTGAAAGATCTAAATGCAATATTTATGAAAGAAAAAGAAGTACGTAATATAATGTGTCAAGAAACCTGAACTTTCAAAAGAGCACTATCATTATATCTAGAGAAACGCGATTGCGAAAAAAACGAGTTGTTTGGGAGTCAAAACACCATCATCCCCATGGTAAACAAGAGTGGTACGACCCAGCCAGAGATTGACTAACCCACTGCTACTAAGAGCTATAGCTACAGGTTTTAATGACCACTGAACGAGCGCAAACGCGGAACTTAGAAATGGAAGTAAATAATGATTACTCGAGTGAAGAGTCTTCGTCTGAAAACTTATGTAATAATGGCCAAGAAAAGAAGAAAACGCCGAAGAAGAAGAAAAAGATAGTAGCTGTTACAGATACATTGAACAAAAAGGAGCAAAAGAAAAATGTGTGTGATTCATTGTGTCAATGTCATGCATACCTGTTATTTGCATGGTTACTGTAATGCCGATTTTATATATTATTTTAGTAGTTCCAAATATCCAATTAAGTATCCTTATGGATTTAATTATGATGCCATCGAAAGGGTTGATGTGGTCAGGGATCTTGGTATAATGTTAGATTCCAAATTGCTTTTTCCATCACCTCTCGTAACCTAGGTTTTGTAATGCGTACTTGTAAGCCTTTTAGGTGTTGTCATAGTCTAAAGATTGTATACTTTGCATATGTGCGTAGTATTTTGGAGTACTGTAGCCCAATCTGGTCACCCTAATACGAGGTATATAATAAGAGAATAGAAAATCTACAGAAAAAGTTCGTAAAATTTCTAAACTTCAAATCCCGTAAACGTCATGATTCCTATGCCCGAGACTGCAAACACTATGATATGCTTCCCCTTGTGGATAGACGTAGGATGTTGGATATGCTTTTGCTCTTTGATAGCCTGTGATGTCGTTTGGACAGTAGTGATCTGCTATCATGAATGGACTTCTGTACCCCAAAAACACGTACCAGACATACTAAATTATTCAGTATCCCTGGCTACCGCACAAAATATGGTAGAAATGCTGTTATGACCCGACTGCCTCGCATCTACTCTGAGAGTTTTGAAAATGTCGATATATTTCATTTATCCAAACAATCATACCGGAGACAAGTCAAGCAGATATTGTTTAGTAAATTGATTGTTTAGTGAACTGATTGTGCCATAACTCTTAACTCTCATAACTCTTAGGATTAAGGATTATGTGTGATTTATTTCAACTAAGCACAGATATTCATGATGTTAGATTTCGCTAATATTTGGTTTGTTTTTCCCTTTGTCTAATTAATATACCCATGTTTACATATTTACATACTTTAACTCTGATTTAAAGTGATCAATGAGTCTTCAATCCCACATAATCACTATAGCTGCACTTTTGTGTAGCTAATTAACATAACCTAACTAGCTTTATCCATGCCGTGAAACTCTGTTATTGGTTTAAGAGATAATTGTCATCATCTCGCTGTTACTGTGCAATATGTGTGTGTTTACTAAGATGCAAGTAACGTTGATGCAACTGCACTGGGCTGTTCATTGACAGTGAGGTGAACATCTATTCATGTAAATTAGTAATAAGCTGTTGAGTTTCCAAATAAATAAATAATAATTACTCGAGTGAAGAGTCTTCGTCTGAAAACTTATGTAATAATGGCCAAGAAAAGAAGAAAACGCCGAAGAAGAAGAAAAAGATAGTAGCTGTTACAGATACATTGTACAAAAAGGAGCAAAAAAAATGTGTGTGATTCATTGTGTCAATGTCATGCATACCTGTTATTTGCATGGTTACTGTAATGCCGATTTTACATATTATTTTATTTGAATTGTAAGTGACAGTGCTGTTGGTGTGCTTATTATAAATAAATAAATAAATAATTTAATGGTTACCGACATAGCCTGAAGAATTGCCAAACTTAAGACGACGACTAACGCCAACGACCTTGAGGGAACAAAACGCGCACTCGTTTCACACCCACGCGACCCAAAATTTAGTAGTTTTTTGTACTTTCCTTATTATTCTATGACTTTAAAAAAAAAGCTTCAGATCAAAATATAGATAATTAAATTGTCTTTGAGATGGTGTTGATTTCATTAAAATACGCCAAGCGGTTTTGGTGCGATTGTCCTATTTTTCTCCGTTTTAGACATAAATTTAAAAATTAATTACACTATGTTATACGAATAAAACTCAAAATTTGCTCAGATCAAATTATTAAGATAATGGTCTAATGTATCATACATTTTTTCCAAAAAAATTACGACTAGCTGTTTAGACGTGATTCTCATTTTAAAATCAGCTACTCAAGGGAATCGGCGCCTTAAGTGGCAGTGGGCAGGGCACATTGCTCGCAGAACGGATGGCCGATGGGGCAGAAAGGTTCTGGAGAGGTGACCGCGAACCGGAAGACGTTGCGTTGGAAGGCCTCCCACCAGGTGGACCGATGACCTGGTGAAGGTTGCGGGGATCCGCTGGTTGCGGGACGCACGAGACCGGTCAGTGTGGCGACGCTTGGGGGAGGCCTATGTCCAGCAGTGGACGTCTTTCGGCTGATATGATGATGATGATGATGATGAAATAAATAATAAATAAATAAATAAAATCTCAAGTGACAAAAGATTTAGTTTTGTTAGATTATACCATAAGATAAAAGACATTATGTCTTCTCAGAGCATACTCAGCGAAAAAATCACGGACCTTTTAAATGTAGTTATAGAGGAGTGCTGCCTATGGGTGGCGAACGTATTTAAGAAAGGGGATTGTGTTTCTAAACTGTTGTCTGTGCTCGGGCATGGATAGCGCTCATAGAAAGCAACGTTTTGATAACATAGTCCAGTAGAATTCACAAAATATTAAACCTAAAAATAATTAAGATTTCGAATGCATACTTTTTCAACAAAGTTAGTATAACCTTATTAAGTGAAACTTGGTGGAGCGAAGAAGATAATGTAAACATGAATAATTGCAACATTTACAGAAAGGATAGGTTCGATTCATATGGCGGTGTGTGTGTTGTGTTCACGCATAAATCTATCAAGACAGAGGTAAGTCACATTAATTTAAGTAATACTGGCATCGAAGTGGTGGCGATAAAAGTTTTAAATAGTAAACTTATTGAACATATATTCTCTCTTTACTGCCCCTCATCAGTGCGAACGACTTAATCTGATTGGGATGCATTATTTTCAATATACCAAAGCAAAACTATGATCGCAGGCGATTTTAACGTTCATCATACCAATTGGTCTGTAAAAAATGATAATAGGGGTAAGCAAATATTAGACTCGTCATTTATTTCTTCAAATACAGGAATTCCGACTAGAGTTAAGCTTGTAAATAATATTTTATAGGAAACATGACCAGATATCACTTTTGTTTAGTGCGCGCGGAACTAGTTGGCCGCGCCTTAGGTATGTGAGCGGTGCGACGGAGAGGCGGGGACGCCAGTAAAACCCGGGATGACCCATTGACAACGGGTGTGATGACCCATTGACCCATTGACATTGTCATTGTCCATTGTCCTAACCCGCCCCCTCACCCCTGTCGCCACCTAAGGCGCGGCCAACTAGTTCCGCGCGCACTATAGTAATATATTTGTTGATATGGCGTGGATGGTTCTAAACGAAAATTTAAACAGTGACCATATGATAGTTAAAGTTTCTGTTAATTATGTAGACAATTCACATTTTGTAAAAAACGCAATTTAAAAAAGCTTTTTGGCCTGGATTTACAGAGTCAATTGAATTGCCGATATTAGCATTGAATAGTGATTCTGGTGATATTCCAAATACCTACGACGCGTTTATCAAAATAATTAATGATTCAGCGGATAAAAATATGCCGTGGATTAGATTTAGCAATGACCCTCAGAGCAAGTTTGCGCCTAAGCCCTACTGGAATCCTAGATTACCTAATTTAGTGGCACAACAAAAATTAGCACTTGGGCAATTCCGTCGCAATCCTACCCTTAGTAATCTTACAATTTTAGAAAATAAAAACATATCGGTTAGAACTGAACTAGCTAAGGCTAGATCAGTAAACTGGAGAGAATTTTGTGATTCAACTGACGGAGCCACATCTCTTTCAGATAATTATGTGGAAAAAAATGAGATGGATCAAAGGTTATCGACAGGAAAAAAACATGCACCAGATCACAAAAAACAAGAGCTACTCTGTTCCCCTGACTTTGTTAAAGTATCTAAACCTCAATTTATATCTAATAATATGCTGCTAGAACAACAATTTACCGTACAAGAACTAGCATCATGTATTAAAAGAAAAGATACATCACCGGGAGATGATACATCTCATACTCTATCACACTTAATATTATAAAGGCGAAAGTATGTGAATGTGTTTGTATGTTTGTTACTTCTTCACGCTCAAACTGCTGGACGGATATGGATGAAATTTGGCAAAGGGATAGACTATAGTCTGGAATAGCACATAGGATACTTTTATCCCGGGAATATGTTCCCCCGGGATAATTTACGACATTCACGCGGGCGAAGCCACTGGCAGAAGCTAGTGATACATTGTAGGTAAAATCCTCTTACTTAAATTATACAAATTAAGTGGCAGTGGGCAGGGCACATTGCTCGCAGAACGGATGGCCGATGGGGCAGAAAGGTTCTGGACTGGCAACCGCGAACCGGAAAACGTTGCGTTGGAAGGCCTCCCGCCAGGTGGACCGATAACCTGGAAAAGGTTGCGTGGATCCGCTGGTTCCGAGACGCACGGGAACTATCAATGTGGCGACGCTTGGGGAAGGGCTATGTCCAGCAGTGGACGTCTTTCGGCTGATATGATGATGATGATGAATTATTTTAGCCTTTTATTACCTACTAGCTTCTACCCGCGGCTTCGCCCGCGTTCAAAGTTCAAAAAATTTATTACATGATTATCCGCTGGGTCAATCTAAAGGTTCTCTGAAAATTTCATTCAAATCGGTCTAGCCGTTTCGAAGTCTATAAGGATCAAACATACATAAATACTTTCTCTTTTATATATATAGATAGATATATGTATGTTTCCAAAACAATTTTAAATGTATTTTTTACTTTAAAATTTTACATAGTAATGTTGTAAAATAGTTATAAGGCTACGATGGGGCTGACATAACACTCTAGTTTAAAAGCCTCTAAAAAAAAGAAAAAAATAAGTTTTTTCGTACTAAATATTTAAAACAACTAACTCGATATTGATGACTGCGGTTTTTGTATTTTTTTAATTCACTTTACCCTTTTTGTATTCTATTATATATTTTCGGTGTATTTTTATTTTAAAACAAAATTATAAGTATTAACGTAGCGTTTAGTTTTTTTTATTGTTGGTAGGCTGTTGTCGATGATGAAGCACGCTTGCCTAGGAAAAACCTATTCACTCTTGTCTTGAAGACTCCCAAGTTGTAGCTATCAGGAAATACAGACTCCGGCAGGGAATTCCACTCCTTTGCTGTACGCATAATAAAAGTATTCCCAAACCGTTTGGTGCGTATGAGTTTTTTTTCCTTTATTTTGCAACGCCACAAGATATAGGCTATTATGATCTTTCATTTACTTTATCTACAAACTTTTTACAAATTTATTATCTTAAAAATATAAAAAAAAACAGTAGCCCACCGGTATCGGGCACAGGGTCCACGCTACCAGTGGTCAGGGCACTTGAGAGAGGAATCTTCTGACAATATACGCCGTGTCCAGGAGTACTGCTTTAAGCCCTTAATCCAACTGCCCAACGAGAGCTTCCTCAGGTATTCGTCGAGGCTCTTGGTTCTGTCGAAGTTCAAAGGCTAGGGTACGGATTGAGATATATTTAAAAAAAAAATCTACTAATGAATTTACATTCAAAATCCAAAAGAGATGTGATTTTGGCATTAAAACTACTACTGACAGCAGCGTTAAGGGTACACTAGTCAACGACACGAACTATTTTGTGCGCGGGGTTAAAATGAATTTTGTATCAACCGACAACACGTGCGGCAAGTAGAAAGCTAGTTCGCGTACGAACACACACTTTTGAAAATTTGTAGTGAAATGGATAATGATTTAGGACGAAACCGAGCGCGCGAAATTTTATAAACAGACCTTTGGCAGTCTAGATATCATGAAAAAACGACTAAATCTATCTGTTCAAAATAAAATTATTTGCATTGTTGAACTACTAATCTATCCCTGTATGGAGGCCGTTTTGCAATTTTCCGTCTTCTTATGGTATTTATTCGCGCCCAAAAATGCGTTAAAATTAGTGTCGAAATGTGGAACTTTCGACGCTCATAACTTTCTAATATTTTCTTTTTTTACTTTTTTGCTTCCATACAGGGCTAGATAATGATGAGACAAATTGATATCACTTTTTATTTTGAACGTACATCGTCAAACAATGTAATAATCCCTAGACTACGTTTGTATGGAAGAATTTTCGACTAGTGTAACCTTAAGCTTGTGTTCACTAATCCCACAACCCTCAGAGTTTAAAAACTGTTACCCTCATTGTTATCTTGTGTGTCAGATAATGTTGATATAGATATAGACGTATTCGTCGACGTAGTTTGTCGTCGAATTCTGCAAACACAGCACTTTTTTGAAAAAGAGATGAAAACCCTCTTTGATATATCATAAAATAAACTAACTGAAATATTCGCCAGGGTTCCTTACTTGAAATCGAGTGACGTGAGATCGAATAACACTTGCTCGAAAATGTTAACTCGATAGTACTTGAAGTCGATAAATTATGAGCGTGACAGTTCACTACCTCGATTGTTGAAGGAATAATTTAGAAGTAGCAGGTATTGAATTTTATTTAATAGAAACAAAAGAGAACAGTACAGTTTTCTAAGTAAGAAATATATATATATACATGACAAGAAGGGACTAAAGAGTACAGGACCATAACTTTTTGTATAAAGGTAAACGCCTAATAGTTTGAATATACAACATCGATGCATCAAAATGCTCGAATCATCGGCAGCGCAAAGGCCCATTAGCTTGAAACATCATTTCTCGACCGACCATATAATCAGTTTACAGAATAGTTTTAAGGATTTTTAATTGAGTAGGTACCTACAATATGATGAAAAAATATATGCGTTGAAATATATATCAACTATTCATCTATGATATCACTGAAGTGAATTCTAATAAAATGACGGATAATTGTTGGAATGATGACAAACAGATTTCTTTATTAGTAAACTTATAAATTAAGCTGAAGTTAGAGTTGCTATACTGGACGATGGTAGAAGTAAAAGTGAACTCTTCAACGGCTTCATATCTTGTGCTCGTTCCGAAGCAGCACCATTTTTCAGACAACAGTTGAATCACACGTCGACTTCGCTCCGTTGATCGCAGTCACTCGCGGTATATCTATAAAGGAAGCGCACAATTAATTTATGTAGTTTATTATTATTATATTCTAGTTAGCAGATAATTTAATTCTTCTTGCCTTAATTATATTTTAATTAAGTAATTTTCTTTGCCCAGCAGTGGGAAATTATAGGCTAAATACAAACAAAAGTAATATCTTCTAACTCTACTCCACCACGAATCATCTGGTTTACAGTTACAGCTTGTTAATTATTGTCATCCATCGAGTGTTTTTTTTCCGTTTTCATTACCGACTTCAATATAAAGGTGGTTATCAATTCGATACGTATGTATGTAACATTGTTGCCTTTTGGAATTACACGATAATTATGTTACTCTAGGTGGGGTTCTAAGCATGTGTGCCAAATTTTATAGGTGTACATACACCTGTTTGTCCTCGCATTTCGCTGGATCTATTCGTTGAATCGTAATCATTCATTTTTATTAGATTAAAAAATAATAAGATTAAGTATCTCTCAACTTAGGGTATAGTACAAGTTTCATCAAAATCGGTTCAGCAGTTTTCAAGATATGGAACGTACAACCGAACTTCTTAACGACAAGCAGCACGCATGGGTAAATTAAGTTACTGTTGGTATTTTGTCAATCCTTTAGGTACCTTACTATAAAACTTGCTCACTTTTAGTGATGGTGTAACAAATTTATAAAAATGAAAAATAAAATCATTTTTACAAAAAATAAACCGACTTCCAAAGCAAAACACAAAAAATTACAAACATAACTTTCGTTTCGGAAGTCGGTGTCGCAAAACGATATAAAAAAAACCGACCAATTGCGAGTCGACCTCGCGCACGAAGGGTTCCGTACCATTATCGCAAAAAACGTAAAAACATCACGTTTGTTGTATGGGTGCCCCACTTAAATATTTATTTTATTCTGTTTTTAGTATTGATTATTATAGCGGCAAAAGAAATACATCATCTGTGAAAATTTCAACTACCTAGCTATCACGGTTCATGAGATACAGCCTGGTGACAGACGGACAGACAGAGACAGACAGACAGACGGATCGCGAAGTCTTAGTAATAGGGTCCCGTTTAACAAGTAATAACCCTATATACAAGAAGTACCAAAGAAACCGACTTCCGAAACGAAAGTTGTTTTTGTAATTTTTTGTGTTTTGCTTTAGAAGTCGGTTTATTTTTTTATAAAAAGTTTTTGTCAACTGCACCGAAATCGTCATTATATATTAGACGAAGAATACCTGATCTAATTATTAATTATTGAAATAAATAAGGTACTCATAAATAGTTAAGTGGAAATAAAATTGTCTCATTTTTAACACGCTTTTATTAGCTTGGTATGTATGTATCAATGTAAAGGAATCTTTGAACGTGATTTTCACCCCCTTCGAAACGTCGGATTGATTTGAAACTTTGCGCACTTATCAAGGACCGATGACAATGCAATAATTTAAATAGTTTGTTCCATTATCCTTAGCAGGATCTTCAGGATTAGCGACTTTTTAGTTCAATTTACCATTAAAGCCTGTTTTTTAGTCTTTAGAACTACAATTTATTCTTACTCTTGTATGTGTTTAAGAAACAATTGATGAGAAAGGCGGGCACATCGCATCTTTCACCCTCATAATCTGCTGTGCATTGGCAGACTGGGTCATTCTCTTCATTCAGGAAACAGGTACCGTTGTTTAAGCAATACTGATGGCATGCGTTGACTTTCCCTTCCCCAGAGTTATCGGCAATACATCTGAAACAGAAAACATTTCTACATATTATATTCTAAACAGGGTAACAATAAATAAAGAAGCCAGTAAAATGTGACTATAATACTCTGTATAAAAAACAATAAAATGGGAATTGTAAAAAAAAGTTAAATAAAAAAATCAAAAACTCGACTGCTTATTAGGATACATCTGGTTTTGGTCAGCCAGCTCGCGAATATGTATCCTCCGACTCTGGACAGCATGATTGTCTTCTTGTGTATGTCTTTTTAGTTCGGTTCTTAAGCAATCGGGTTTTTTGTTTTTTTTAATTAACTTTTTTATTTATAACTTTTAAGTTAACATTCTCTTTTTCGAATTAGGTGCCTTTAAACATATAAGTGTCACATATTTTTGAAATCACTTCTTTAAACGCTTTATTTTAATACCCCACACGAGGGGTTTGGAAGAAGAAAAAAAAATTGGATCCCCACAATGTGGCGCCCAAAAGCTGCCATTTTTCTATTTTCTAATTTTAATGTAGCCAGTGACACTCGCAAGGTTAAGACAAATCGATTGACTTAAGAATCATCTAAATCGGCCAACGCGTTTGGTATCTAGAACGCCACATAGGAACAAACATACATACATAGACTGATAAACACATTACCCTCCTTCGGCAGTCTGGTAGCAAGTTCATGGTATATGAAGTGAGATAAAAACATTGTATTCCCCGAAGAATAATACGTAGAACTCTCTACGTATTATAACGATTTCACCAGTTGTACCATAAGTCCTAAGTGACGGGGAGCGAGCCTGTTACCATCAACCGGCCACAATGCAGGCTGCTTTTTCCAAGTTCTAGATCCAAAAACTCAAAAACAATATGCTCAAGCCAGGAATCAATCAAGTCAAGAATCGAATCAAGACTTCTTGCTCAGCAGTAGTGTTTGCGACCATTAGACGATGACGATGTATTGAGAACTGTTGGAGTTTAACATAAACAAATCTGCAATGCTCTATGTCTGTCTCTCTCTCACCATAAATTATATGGTTTGACTCCGAACCCTTGCCAGGTAGTTGAGACAGAAAACCTAGCTGGTCACATCACACAATATATCACAAAATATTGCTGAAACAACCTTCCCATTAAACAAGTAAAGGGTAATTAAACTGTATCATTGAACAACCAATGTGTTACCTGTATTTAGTTTGTCCTTCATCACTAACACAATTGCCGTTACTGGTAGGCACGTCGCATCTTTCACCCTCATAATCTGGTGTGCACTCACAGACCGGCTCATCCTCCTCATTTAGGGAACAGACACCGTTGTTTAAACAATAGTCATGACACGCGTTAACTTCGCAGCGTTCACCAGAGTAGCCGGCAGTACAGCTGCAATATAGCAGGAGTAGAAAAATTATGTATAATAAAGAAAATCAACATATAATTGTGACTAGTCGTAATAGGTGAATGAGGTGTAGGACCACTGCACTGCGTTTCGGACACTCAAAAAGTTTATCTGAGACACATTGATATCGGTGAGGGAACTTGAACTTCAAATTATTGTAGGTTCGATAACGCCAACTCACTTTCTACAAGTAAACTGATAATTGCTGGTAGGTACCTTCTTTAATTGAGAAGAAGACTTTACCTTCCAATAGAACAATAACAATCTATGCAACGGATGCCATGGATAACACGATTTACCTGCATTTAGGTTGTCCCTCACCACTGACACTACAGTTTCCTTGCAAACAATAGCCCTTACAAATAGAGACGTCGCATCGTTCACCCTCATAATCTGGTGTGCACTCACAGACCGGCTCATCCTCCTCATTTAGGGCACAGACACCGTTGTTTGAACAATAGTCATGGCACGCGTTTACCTCGCACCGTTCCCCGGAGTATCCGGCCTTACAACTGAAACAATGAACATAAAAATAGCGTTAAAACATATTTGTAACAGGTGAACAAGATGCGCGAACCGCTCTATAAAAGTGATGTTATTTCTTTGCAACACTCATTTAACAGGTTTTACCTGTCATTTAAATCCATTCGATTTTCAATTCATTTACAATATTTCAGGGGGTGCAAGTACTCATGAATATTAGTTATTTTTAAACTGTAATCGCAAAGAAAATAAGTTGTTTGTTACATTTTGACAAATTATGGGCACATAGATAGGCTTTTAATTTTCGTTTCTTAAAAAACAAATCATAAAAAAACATTTTCAGAGACAGGAACCACCTCACAATGCGAGCCGTATCGAGGCGTACCGCCTTCTGTCCGGATTATTAACACCAATAGCCCTATCAGTCATGATAGACCGATCTCAGTACAACGTGACATGGTAATTTTCGAGAAATGGGTCGGGAACATAAGAAAACTAAATTAAGAAATTACTTCTTGTAATACGGTACCTGAGAACCCACTAGATTGTACTTCGAAGCAAGTTGCTGGTGAATAATTATTATAAAAAAAATAAGAAAACTATTAAATAATGGACATATTTAAAATGTAAAAAATATAAAACTATTAAATATTGGACATGTTAGAGGTTGCAAACCTATAAGTTTAATATAAACTACATCTTGTCTACTGCTTAACGTGTCCTAGCAACCGTAGTAATAAAAGTCGGAAAATTATATTTTTCTGTTGCACTACAAATAAGTATTTTCTTTCTGCAACCGTATCCCATTCTCTAATATGGTAGCAGAGCGTGAGGAAGCAGAACGCGTATGATATAAATAATTATATTATCAAGTAAAAATTACGAAATCGCTAAAATGAGTAACCAGTCCGTCGCAATTGAAAAACTCTCCGGGGTAAATAATTACACCACCTGGAAATTTCAAATGAAGATGTTGCTTATTCATGAAGACTTGTTTGAATGTGTCAACGAGGTCGATAAGAAAAATAAACCGGAATGCGAAGACAAGAAGAAACAGGAAAAAGCGCTAGCACGAATCTGCCTCAGTGTTCAGCCATCTGTTTACTCCGTTGTCAGGAATTGCAATACTGCGTTTGATGCCTGGAAGAATATACAGAAATCGTTCGAGGATAAAGGTCTGTGTAGACGATTAGGTCTCCTCAGAATGCTATTTAGCTTAAAATTAGAGCAGTTTGTGAGTATGGAGGCGTATGTTACAAAAATTCTAGATACTGCCCAACAACTACAAGACATAAATGCTTCTCTGGAAGACGAGTTCGTTGCTATAATAATGCTCAGTGGGCTTCCCAAGCAGTTTGACCCACTCATTATGACGTTAGAGCATAGTAGCCTTTCTCTCTCAAGTGAACTGGTGAAAAGTAAACTACTCCAGGAGGCACAAAGACGAGGTGATGCAGAAGGTACGGCACAGAATGCCCTAACGACTTCGACTTCGATCTCGAAGCGTCCCAAGTGCTTTCGATGCAAAAAATTAGGTCATTACGCTAGAGCTTGCAGACAGAAAGCACCGCATAAGGATAAATCATCTAGTTCCAGTTGTCAAGAGGAGGAGAAGGTTCAGAAAACTCCTGGTAGGACAACTATGTTGTCGGCTCTGACGGTGAAGCTGGATCGAGATGTGTGGTACGTTGACAGTGGTGCAACTTGCCACATGACCAATAGTAGAGACATTTTGCATGATTTTGTGTGTGATACGCCAAAGGAAATAAGCGTTGCGAACGGTGAAAAACTTTTTACATCGGGTCGTGGTTATGTGGATTTTTTTTTACAAAATCAATGGGTAACTGTCAGTAATGTAGTTTTTATACCGGACTTGTCATGTAATCTGTTATCTGTCAGTATTTTGACACAAAAATGTTTTGAAGTAAAATTTACATCGATTTTTTGTAAAATTTATAAAAACGGTGAGGTAATAGCTGTAGCAAAACGGGATGCATGCGGTCTTTATAAATTAGAAACCGGGGATGCGTATATAAATTCCGTTTCGCGCGTACACAGTATGCCAGCAAGCGTCTCCTTCAGTACCCAGGTAGATCTTCCATCTCAGGGTTTATGGCATCGTCGGCTTGGACATCTGAATAGTCGCAGCATGAACCTACTCAAGAGTGGTATGGCGGCTGGTATCGACTATGATGTATCCACATACGAGCAATGTATCGCCTGTATTGAAGGTAAGGTTACTAATTTACCTTTCCCTAAGAAATCCTTTTCACGTGCAAGTGAGGTGTTAGGACTGGTTCACACGGACGTGTGCGGCCCTATGCCAGTGAAATCTATAGGCGGTGCGAGATATTTGCTAACATTTATTGACGATTTTTCTAGGAAGACGTTTTGCTATTTAATAGAATCGAAAGACAAAGTTTTTGAGTGTTTTTTGATTTTTAAAGCTCTTGTAGAGAACGAGACCAATAAAAAAATTAAAATCCTGAGAAGCGATAATGGTGGCGAGTACATCAATACGAGATTTAAGCAGTATTTGAGTAAGTGTGGAATCCGGCATCATACTACTGTTCATCATACTTCTGTCCACAGCAAAATGCAGTTGCCGAACGTGCGAACCGAACGATTATTGAGGCGGTGCGCTGTATGCTTCTGGAAGCAGGTTTGGATCAACGATTCTGGGCTGAGGCTGCGAACACAGCGGTGTACATAAAAAATCGTTCACCTACAAAGGCAGTTAGAGGTGCAACTCCAGAAGAGATTTACACTGGACATAAGGTAAACTTAGATAACTTACGTGTATTTGGTTGCTTAGCATATGCTGTGCAAAATAATCGAAAAAAACTGGATCGCAAATCTAAACCTTACATATTTGCGGGATATTGTGAGAACACAAAGGGATACCGGCTCTTGGATCTTGAGAGCTTTAAGCTAACAATAGCGAAAAATGTTAAGTTCATTGAGAATCAATTCCTCAAGCATCTGAATTTCACTAAAGTGGAATCAGATGTGATTACAGAACTTAAGACTTCTTATGTATCCGAGAATAGAACAGAGTCAGAACAAACTTCTGTGACTACTGATGATGCTAACGATAGCGAGGCTTCGACCAGTAGCTTGGTCACAGATCATCACTCAGATGCTACTTATGTTCCAGATGTTTCATTTGAGACAGATGACTCGAGAGCAGAATACGTGGAAGCTGATGAGAACTCCTTCCTGTGTGGTTTTTTGACGGGGGAAGCGTGTGGCAGTGATGATCCAAGAACAGTTGAAGAAGCTTTGAATAGTTCTGAAGCCAGGCAGTGGCGAGCTGCTATGAAAGACGAATATCAGTCATTTTTGGACAATAAGTGTTTTACCTTAACCAATTTGCCGAAAGGTGCAAAGCCAATAAAGACCAAATGGATATTTATGAAGAAAAGAGGGCTTAACGGTGAACTATTACAATACAAAGCACGTCTAGTGGCAAAAGGATTTACACAAAAATATGGAGTGGATTATTTTGAAACATTTTCACCTGTAGTGAGATACGAAACCATAAGAATGTTATTAGCTTTGGCTGTGGAGTACGATATGGAGATTGACCACATGGACGTAAAAACAGCCTTTATAAACGGTGATTTAAAAGAAACCATTTTCATGGAAATACCAGAAGGTTTTGAAAAAGGTAGAGGCAATAACAAGGTGTATCGACTACACAAAGCTGTTTACGGTCTAAAACAAGCGCCTAAATCATGGAATGAAAAGATCAATCATGTTCTTGTCAACAAACTCAAGTTCAAGAGATTGGTCTCTGAACCATGTGTATACATAAAGCAAAATGGCGACAAGTTTGTAATTATCGCGTTGTATGTTGATGATTTAGTAATTTTCAGCAATTGTAATGCGGAAAAAACTAAAACTAAATCATTGCTGATGAAAGAATTTGTGATGAAAGATCTTGGTCCTGTAGAAAGAGTTCTAGGATTAAGAATCAGGAAAGATCATGGCAAGATCACTCTAGATCAAAGTGCCTATATTAAAAAGATATTAGAGAAATACAACATGCAAGATTGCAAATCTGTTGAAACTCCAATGCAGTGCCAAAAATTGAACAAAGCCGATAAAAAGGATGAAAGTTTGGAGTATCGAGAATTGATCGGTTGTCTTATGTATGTAGCGGTTTGTTCGCGTCCTGATATGTCACGCTGTAAGCGTATTAAGCCAATTCAATAACTGTTTTTCCGATGTCCACTGGAAAGCAGCTAAACGCGTGTTGCGTTATCTTAAAGGTACAGTAGATTACTGCATTACCTATAAGAAAACTGGCTTATCTGTGACGGGTTTTGCTGATGCAGACTGGGCTTCTAATGAAATCGATAGACGTTCTTATACGGGATATGTTTTCAAAATTGGGAATTCTATTACATGTTGGGAAAGTAGGAAACAGCGTACCGTTGCATTATCGAGTACTGAGGCGGAGTACATGTCACTCTCCGATGCTTGTAAAGAAGCACTGTTTATAAAAACTTTCTTGCACGAATGTATAAGTAGTAACATTGAAATAACTATTTTCAATGATAATCAGTCGGCCTTGAAATTGACTGAAAGTAGTATGTTTCATGGTAGGTCAAAACATATAGACATACGTCATCATTTCGTCCGGGAGGCGGTCAGCAATGGTGCAGTAAAAATAAATTACTTGCCAACGTCCAAAATGACGGCGGATGTCTTGACTAAACCTTTGTCGGTAGAGAAACATAAGTATTTTGTAAACGAGTTAGGTTTGGCTACTGATGTATGTTAACAAGATAAGTTTAAGGGGCGGTGTTAGAGGTTGCAAACCTATAAGTTTAATATAAACTACATCTTGTCTACTGCTTAACGTGTCCTAGCAACCGTAGTAATAAAAGTCGGAAAATTATATTTTTCTGTTGCACTACAAATAAGTATTTTCTTTCTGCAACCGTATCCCATTCTCTAATAGGACATATATTATAAAATGTAAAAAGTAAGTACCCTATTCTTATTTTTTACATTTTCAAATATTATATTGAAGAGCCGATCCTGTAGTGAAAGTGGTGCATATTCATGAGTACCTACTTTATCCTCAGAAATATTGCCATGGAATTAAAAATCACCCTGTGTGGATTTATGGTAAAGAAAAACCTATATGAACTGAAATATTTTGATAAGGCAAGAAAGTACTAGTCCCCAATGAGACAAAATATGATTTACCTGCATTTAGGTTGTCCCTCAGCACTGACACTACAGTTTCCTTGCAAACAATAGTCCTTACAAATGGAGACGTCGCATCTTTC
The DNA here is from genome assembly GCA_948252205.1 of Orthosia incerta. NCBI lineage: Eukaryota > Metazoa > Arthropoda > Insecta > Lepidoptera > Noctuidae > Orthosia > Orthosia incerta. The sequence goes on from OX411758.1 coordinate 14,288,776, forward strand.
ACTCTCATAATCTGCTGTGCATTTACAGACCGGGTCATGCTGATCATTCAGTGAACAGACACCGCCATTCAAACAATACCTATAGCACGTGTTTACTTCGCACCGTTCCCCGGAGTGTCCGGCCTTACAACTGAAATAATGAACGTAAGAAACGGTGTTACATAAAATATTTGTAAACAAGACAACAAACAAAAAATATTTGTGACAAGTTGTAAGTTAACAGGCGAACAAGTTGCGCGAACCGCTCTATAAAAGTGCTGTTATTTCTTTGCAACGCTCATTTAGGTTTTATCTACTCTCATATCGTAATAATCGAATTATAAACTTCAAAACGAGTTTTTATTGACATACTTTATAATGGAAAGCACATGCGGGGCGCGCCATTTTTATAGTACCTAATAAAAAATGTTTTGATTCCAACTTTTACTTGTCTGTGACAACGCCCACTTTAGCGCATGCACGGTTAATGCGGTGATGTGCTGGATTTTGGCGCCATTCATGCGTTTTGCTGTAGCTGTACTGAATTTTATGAGTTTTTTAATTCTTGCTTAAATATATTTGATATCAGTGAAAAAAAATTTACTGCAGCGACGGCAATTACTCATAATTCATTACCAGCACAGCCGAGAAAATTATATGGTAAATGCAATCGTGACTTTACGGCATGGAAAATGCAAAAAAGCTAAAAATAGTGTCATTGTCCATAGACAGAAAGTTAGATTTTGTTTTAAATGGAACCAATTCGGCATAAACTTCTGTCAAAAACTTGACGGAGTAATGCCCCGAACATACATAAAAAAAGTATACATCCGAATTGAGAAACTCCTCCTTTTTGGGAAGTAGGTTAAAAATCAAATCAATCAACAACGATTGATTCGCTGATAATTTTTATGAATAAGGCCTAAAGGGCCTCTATCACATCGGTCTCTATAACACAACATTTTACAAGGCACTAAAACATGGCTCTATAATTATTAAGAGTTATTATGTACAATATTGTTCGACGCAAGTCATTCCAGGTATCCTTTCTTTAGACTTCGAAGCCTATGAGTTTCGTTCTGAGAAACGGTGATGGCGATGACGTGATGCTTATGGATATATATAGTACGACTACCAGGATATCAACAGGCTTGGATAAATAAATAAGCAAACATCCAATTGTGGTCCACGATAGCGGATAGAAGAATACTAAAAGATTAATTAATAAATAGTCACTTTAAAAATCACACACCGATTTATTCCTTCCAACAATCAGTTTATCAAATTATAATTTTATGTAGACTATTTCATAATTACACTTTCGTAATACTTAATCTCCAGAGTTTTCCATCCAAAAACGAACCGTGCTCAAACTAACCCCAAAAGCCCGCCAACATTTCCTTTTGCCTTTAATTCATTTGTTGTTATTATTCTTTCTTTTTTTTTAAACGCGGCATCGAACATTCGAATCCATTTCAAAATGTTGCCATAGCGAATAATCTTAAAATTAAATCAAATTCAATTTTTAATAAAACCTAACATATATATGGATAAAACTATCTAGGTATTGCTTAACTTGACGGTAGTAAAAGCGAGCATAACGTTCAGCTAGCATCGAGACGCGCAATGTGCGAACTAAGAATTACTACCTATTACTAACTATTTAGAAAAATAGCGAAAAATTATAAGAATATTTACTACACAAAAATGACACATTCGAAAAAACCCCGCTGCTTCACGATGCACTTCGCACTTCGTGCGCCTCCCTGCGCAACACTAAAGAAGCACCGTCGCGGCTCGGTGTGAGCAAACCCTAAATATAATCACTAGTTCTAAATGAGATGAACATGTTTTACCTGCATTTAGGTTGTCCCTCAGCATTGACACTACAGGCTCCTTGGATACAATAGTTCTGACAGATGTAAACATCACATATCTCACCGGTGTAACCCTGTGTACATTCACAACGAGACTCCCCACTTACTTTCGTACCGTAGACACAAACTAGTGTTTCATCTCTGGAATTGGGAACTGGAGAAGGATTAGATATCATACTCTTTAGAGATTCACAGCCCTTCATTCCCTGAGTTTGTTCCTCAATTGAATAGTTAGCTGCTACACGTTGACAATACCAGCAGGAGGCTGAGTTAGAAATTGAAAACAGTTTTGCCTCCACACGTTGTGGTGGATCCTTTGGTAATTGCCAAATTCCTTTTTGATCTTCGCCCGTCCAGTAGATAAAATCTTTTGATACGGTCAATGAACTTGCACGTATTTCATTTTTGATAATATATAATGTTGTTTCATTTTTTCCTTTCATATCGGCACTTTTAATAGATACCTCTTTACTACCGTAATCAATTCTCTCAATCCAGTACATTTTCTGTGTGTTTTGGTCGATGGTCAAGCTTATTCGATAAAGTAAAAGACTTTCTATTAAAACTTCTCTCTTAGAGCCATCAAACCGAACCCTCTCTATCTTTTTGGCTGTACTCCAGTAAATATACCTGTAATATGTAAATAACTATAAATATTCACAACGTTCAAAACGAATTTTGCTGAGTTATAAAACCACACACAACGGCAAAACTAGCAGAATTTTGAAAAGGTCGTTGTATTATTCTCCTAATTAAGTTTTCACTTGCCTAGACATATTAAGAGATTAATACATGTTAATAGAGTATTTAATATATGACGAAATATTATATCATCATCATTTCAGCCAAAATACATCCACTGCTGTACATAGGCCTTCCTCAAGCGTCGCCACACTGATCGCCTGCAGCCTTGAACAGGTCTTCACTCTACCTAGTGAGAAGCATATCAACGCAACGTCTTCCGGTTCGCGGTCACCACTCCAGAAATTTTCGGCCCCAACTGCCATCCGTTCTGCGAGCAATGTGACCTGCCTACTGCCATTTATTCTTCGAGCTATGTCGGTAACCTTGGTTCTCTGGCGGATGACTTCGTTTCCGATTCGATCACGCAAGGAAACTCCGAGCATAGCTCTCCCCATTTCCCGTTGGGTAACTTTAAGCCTTCTGATAAGACCCATTGTGAGCGACCATGTTTCGGTTTCATAAATCATCATTGGAAACATATACTGGTCATAGACTTCCATCTTGAGACACTGTGGTCAGTTGGACGAGAAGATACCGCGCTACTTCCCGAACGCTGCCCAGCCGTGTCAGATTAGACTGTTGTTCTCTTTCTTGAAGTTGGACCTACCTAACTGGACCTTTTGACACAGGTATATATAATTGTCCACAACTTCGAGTGTAGAGTCTCCGACCTTGGTAGAAGTGGGTGCAACATGGGCATTCAACATCACCTCGGTTTTGTCTATGTTAAATTTTAAGACCCACTCTTTTGGTGGCTCCACTAAGGTCATCGAATATTGTACTGAGGTCCTCCATGCTTCCCGAACGCTGCCCAGCCGTGTCAGATTAGACTGTTGTTCTCTTTCTTGAAGTTGGACCTACCTAACTGGACCTTTTGACACAGGTATATATAATTGTCCACAACTTCGAGTGTAGAGTCTCCGACCTTGGTAGAAGTGGGTGCAACATGGGCATTCAACATCACCTCGGTTTTGTCTATGTTAAATTTTAAGACCCACTCTTTTGGTGGCTCCACTAAGGTCATCGAATATTGTACTGAGGTCCTCCATGGCCTCAGCCATGACCACTATAACGTCAGCAAATCGAAGGTGAGTGATGTACTCGCCATTGACGTGGATGCCCAGCCTTCTCCAGTCCAGAACCTTGAAGACATCCTCCTGTGGAACGGTGAACAGTTTTGACGTCTCCCTGTCTCATGTCTCGCTGCAGAAGGATAGGTTCCGAAATCTGATCCTGAAGTCGGACTGACATGGTGGCGTTTTTGTACAAACACTTTAACACCTCGATGTACCGGTAGTTGATTTGGCACCGTTGGAGTGACTGCAGCACAGCCCAAGTCTCGATCGAATTGAAGGTTTTCTCGAAGTCCACAAACGCTTAGCAATGAGGCTTTTTATACTCTTGGGTACCGTATCTTCTCCTTAGCATGTCGATGGCAAATATAAAAAGTTAAATATTGTGTTTGGCCCAGAATTCAGCCACGGTAATACCATTCAGTGACGCAGTCATAAGGTCTTCGTAAGTACAGTTGACAGGGCATGCTGCGCACTCCGTGAGGTGGGCCATGGTCTGCGGGGAGATGCGGCACAAGCACTGAAGACTAGTGCCATCAGAGAACCCCCATCTGTGGAGGTTGTCCTTGCTGCGGCAAACCCGAGTGCGGAGTCTATTTAGGGTTTGCCAGATCGACCACGGCAGAGTTTGCCCAGGAGGAAGGCTCTCCGATGGGCCGATGAAATTTTCAGGAGGCTAGAGTTTTTCTCGCCAAAGGTCGCATCTCGCCGAAGAGGAGTTGCCAACACATAGACCCACGCATCCTAGAAAACTTTTCCGGCTTTTTAGGCGCTGGGGCACTGAGCTGTAATTGTGCATTGGGTGGCGTGGATCGTTTTCTAGTTTTGCCCTCTCTGTGCGACTTGCTATAGTACTGTATAACCTGCCGCAGCATATGCATGTGGTCTACGATGCTAAAGCCTTTTCGGAAACATGCATGTTCCGGAGGCTGGAAATCGTCAAAACTGCGCGCGAGACGATTCGTGATGACCCTTGAAAACGACTTGTAAAATGAAATGAAATACGATATATATCGTAATTATTATTATTGTAATGTGCAGCTCGACAAAACCTTATATTTGTAACTTTACACACTTATTATGGGCATTATTACACGAATCATAGAACTGAAGCTCTTTTTTATTTTGCCTAAGTCACTCTAATACATGGCGACCCTTAGCCAGCAATTAAAATTTTGCAACTTAAATGAAGAGCGAAAAGTGTTTTTTTTCTATAGGCTCGCGCTTGACCACTATCTCACCTGATGGTAAGCGAAGATGTGATCAACGGTGAAACACGCTTGTCTAGAAATAACCTATTCACTTACTTAAAGACCCCTAGATTGTAGCTATCGGCCAGAGGCAGGGGCAAGCCCTCCACCACCGCCGTCGCCGCCGCAGCCTCAGCCACTTCCGCCGCTGCTGTTGCCCCCACAGCCGTCGTCGCCACCGAAATCACCGCAGTAGGACGCAGGAGGGGGCTGAAATGGAGTGCCAATAATGGCCCCATTACGCCTCCTCCAGGCGAATATTAACCACTGTGCCGCTGCTCAGGATCTATTGCTCCAGAGCATGGCACAGTGGTCGATTGACATCGCCGTGGTCGCTGAGCCGTACTTTGTCCCACCCAGAGATGACTGGATGGAGGACCTGAGCGGCTCAGTGACCTAAGTTCGTCGGTCGCCACCGGTACCCCGTCCGTCGAGGATGTCAAGAGGGGACGGGGTTGTGTAGCAGCACGGTTCGGGGAGATCACCGTGGTGGGGGTATACTTCTCCCCGAACCGAACTCTCGCCGAGTTCCACAACTCCCTTGCGGAGTTGAAAATCGTCGTCGTCGGGTACCGCTCCCTCCCTGTGCTCGTCCTCGGGGACTTCAATGCCAAAAATGTGGCTTGGGGTTCCAGGTATACGGACTCACGGGGCAGGATGGTAAAGGACTGGACTCTGGAGACAGGCCTGGTCGTCCTAAACCGGGGTTCTGTCCCCACGTGTGTACGGATGCAGGGTGAATCGGTGGTAGACATTTCGTTCGCCAGCCCCGCTCTGTCACCACGTGTCGTCGACTGGCGCGTCATGGAGGAGGTGGAGACCTATTCCGACCACCGGTATATCCGTTTCGACGTCTCCGCCCAGACCTAGAGCGCGCCGGTCCGACAGACCCCGAGTTGTCCACGGTGGGCGCTGAAGCAGCTGGACCGGGAGCTCCTCCTGGAAGCCTCGATCGTGCAGGCGTGGGTGCCATCACCGGATAGGCCTGCTGACATTAACGACGAGGCGGAGTGGTTCCGGGAGGCCATGTCCGAGATATGGGACGTGGCAATGCCCCGGGTCCAGCCAGGATGCGCCCGGCGCCAGGTGTACTGGTGGAACTCACGGCTCTGCGCCAGGCGTGCGTTGCTGCCCGACGCCGGTACACCAGACACCGCAGGCTCTGTAACCACCCTCCGGATACGGAAGTCATTGAGGCGGAGCTATATAAGAGGTACAGAGTGGCGAGAACCACCCTCAGAGCGGAAATCAAGCGGGCCAAGGGTCTGGCCCGTGAGGAGTCGCTGGGGACTCTGAACAGGGATCCGTGGGGATGCCCCTACAAAATGGTGCGGGATAAACTTCGCCCATGGTCTCGTCCGCTGACGCAGAGTCACCGGCCACAGCTCGTAGAGGGCGTGGTGAGCACTCTGTTCCCTTCGCGAGGGGAACATACTCTTCCGCCCATGGCTCCGCCTCCTGCGGTGCCTAATGCGGACCACACTGCTTTTGCAGGGGGCGCTCTACGGTGGACGCCATCATGCGCGTGCGAGCCCTCACGACGGGGGACCCAGTGGCTAGGGGTGGGGTCGTCTTGGCGGTGTCTCTAGACATCGCCAATGCCTTTAACACCCTGCCATGAAGCTGCATCGGGGAGGCACTCCGGTATCACCGGATGCCACCCTACCTCTGTCGCGTGGTCGAGGCTTATATGACGGATAGGGCCGTCATCTACCCCGGTCACCAGGGAGAGTGGAACCAGCGAGAGATGTCGTGCGGTGTTCCACAAGGATCGGTCTTGGGGCCGCATCTGTGGGACATCGGGTACGACTGGGTGCTTTGCGCCTGGCTCAAGCAACTGAAAGAACACGGCTGGGTTTTAGTCAGTAAAAGTCTGACACGCCCTCCGCTTCACCCAGAGCGGGAGAAGTCATTGGATGATTACCCATCCAAAAAAAAAAAAAAAATTGTAGCTATCGGGAAACACAGAATCCGCAGGGAATTCCACTCCTTAGCTGTACGCATAATAAAAGTGTTCCCAAAACGTTTTGTGCGTATGGGTGGTGGGAAAACAGAAATACATCATCTGTAAAAATTACAACTGTCTAGCTATCACGGTTCATGAGTTACAGCCTGGTGACAGACGGACAGACGGATCGCGGAGTGTTAGTAATAGGGTCCCGTTTTTACCCTTTGGGTATGGAACACTAAAAACTACCCTGCAATGGTCAACAAAAAAGATTTTACATCTATATTTATGTGCCGCTAATTGTGCCGGTGTGCGTATGATTAAATTAGTAGTATCGTACCCTTCACAGCTATCCACGTTTATGCCATACTGGAAGTTTATCAACTTAACTATAGGATCTTCGTTAAACAATTTATTAGATGATGCAGGATCTAATGAAAACGAGTAAATATTAGCCCATTCTTCCTGCCAAAACAGTAATTGTGTGACCGGGTCGTAGTTGAGACTATTTATGGTTCCGATTCTACTCGTAACTAACGGTTCTATAGTCCTGGTTGATAGGTCAAAGCTGGATATGGAATTGTTCCCGTTGTTATCGTATGAAAACAGCACCCTGTAGTGAACTGGATCGTAAGTTACTGCTTTGATATCATTAGTGGATAGAATGTGTTCTGTATGCGTTAGTGTTCCATTGTAAAAAAAATATAGTCGATTCTCGCCGCCCTCGACGATATCTGAAACATGAAAATAATATTTACCATGCTGATAGCTAAATAAAATCATCTCCTTTCTCTTCTCTTCATGAAATACGCTGCTCATAAAAATGGTTTCTAAATACAAGTGGTATTCCACTCGAGAACTAAGTACCTTCTACAATTAACTATTTACAATGAAATAAGTACAATAACCACCTACAAATAAGATATTTAAAGAGTTTCTGTGTTTTAAAATGTAAAAGCGGTCTTATCGTAACTAAACCCATTACTTGACAAGGAAATGGTTTATAAATCCCGAAGTTTCAAAATAAGTATTTTCTTTTAATTGCATTGCTCGAAATAAAAATATGAATAAATCAGAAATCCAAAATCCGAGGACAATACTACGAAACCGTTCTCTAAGGCAACACTTGGCCTCAGTTTCGGGAACAAGATTAATTGTAAAATGAATGTCACTAATTGTCAAGTGTGATTGATTGAATGAACCTCCAACCATTAATAGTATCACTTGACACGCATCTAATATTTGACGCGTCGATAATTCCTGTCCAAAAACCAGAAGTAAGCCAGAAATCGCGTATTATATAAGTAATATATAAGTAGTATATATAAGTAATAATCCCGATCAGAATTAGAGACCAGCCATTTGTGCGGGCGATTGTGTAGCGCACAAGTGTGAGATCAAACACAGGTGCAAATCTTTGTTCCAACACGATGAGGCACGGATATGTCACACCGACCATTTCTAAACTATTGACTGCCAGAGAGAAATTCCTAATAGAAAAACACAATAACACATTGCCCGACCCTTTTTTTGCGTGCAGAAATGCTCATGCATACTGCACCACCACGGGGAGATAGTGCAGTTATGTGGGACTGCAACCCACTAAAACTCCTCGGTATCCTCCTGTGCCGCTTATGGCGGGAACACGGGCACGCATTATAGCACTCACCGCGGACCTGAGTTCCAATGCGTTAATCGAACGTAAACATTATTAATTTATAAATCAATATTATAAAGGATGTTATGATTTTATTATTGTATATTTTTACTATCTGGTTTACACATCTAACAACGTTATATATCAGTACTTTTTCAATGGCATTTGTACAAAATTTTTACTTTTCCAATTTCATTTTATAAGTTGGTCGATTATTACTGGTAAATTTGTAAAGCCTACTTAGCTGTGATAGTTTTTCTTTAAATTGCGTTATATATACTACTACCATGATTTTTTTCACATATCCAAAAGCAACCATTTAGCTTAAAGAAGAAGAAGTTAAATATCTGGGGGTCACGCTTGATAAAGAACTCAGGTGGAAAACTCATGTGGAAAATATTACGACAAAGGCCTTACGAGTGTTCGGCATGTGTCGTTCCACCTACGCTAAAACTTGGGGGCTTAAGCCCAAAGTTTTACGATGGCTGTACCGGACAATGATAATACCTATTATCACATACGGCAGCATAGTGTGCTGGCCAAGAACAAAGCTTGCCTCGTGCAAAGCGCCACTCACCAGGTTACAAAGAACAGTGTGTCTAGACATCACGGGTGCTTTCAGGACAACACCTACGGCAGCGATTGAGAGATACCTCAATTTCCCTCCTCTGCATATGATGGTTGAATTCGAGGCAAGGAAGACATTACATCGTCTCGCTGTTGCTGGATATGGGATGCCTCTAAGCCAAAGACTAACCATACAAAGTTCGATGAGATTGAAGACCTGGATCGGGTAACAAGCATGTTATCCGATAAAATGCAAATTATGTATGTGTTTGAAGGGTCTTTCAAGGTCCAAATCCCTACAATAGAGGACTGGACGAAGGGACTCGATCCACCAGAAAAGATAGTCTGGTGTGGTACACTGATGGATCCAAAATGGAATCAGGTACAGGAGCGGGAATATACGCAAAAGGCTACAAATGTAGCAAAAGCTTAGGGAAGATGGCAACTGTATTCCAAGCAGAAACATATGCCATAATAACCCGTGCTCAAGAGAATATAGATAGAGGAACCAGAGGTAAATCCATATAAATTCTTAGTGACAGTCAGGCTGCAATCAAAGCCATGGCATCCTACAAAGTGGACTCCGGACTTATTCTGGATGCTGTCCAGACCCTAAACAGGCTTGGGCAGCACAACAGGGTAAGACTGATGTGGGTCCCTGGGCACAAAGGATTCCATGGTAACGAAGTGGCTGATGAACTTGCAAGAGAGGGCTCAGCAAATGATTTTGTGGGTCCAGAACCATGTGTAGGCATCTCGACGTGTCTCGTAAAAGCCGCATTTAGGGAGTTTGCAGATCACAGACAACGAACTTGTTGGCTGTCTGACACCGGTCTACAACACTCCAAGAAATTCCTAGGCTCTACGTTCAAAGCCCGGGAATGCATTTGGAACATGAGCAGGGGGCAATCCGCTACCTGCTTGGGGCTTTTACTGGGCACTTTGGAACCAACGACATGCTCATGAAAATGGGTCTAACCGCGACACCCATGTGCAGGTTGTGTGGGAAACATACGGAACGCATGGAGCACCTACTGTGCACATGCGATGCACTGGCTGGTAAGCGAATGAGTCTCCTAGGGATTGGGTATCCAAAACCAGAAGACTATAGGCTCATATCTCCTAGTCTCGTTGTAAAACTCATGAAAACAGTTTTCAACGAGATTGAGGAGGAGTAAGTTATATAGGGGACCACAATAGATCCCAATGGGTCGAAGTGTCCGAGGTATTTCTCGGCCCCTCCATAAGATAAGATAAGGTAACCATTTAGCTGGCAGGCGAGGGGGGGGGGACTCTTGACTTTAACAAAAATTTGCATTTTAAAGCCTAATTTTACGCTATTGGATCCCTGAATCGAAATATGGTTTAAACAGACCCGTATTATTTTTTAAAGGCCTATCCAACGATACCCCACACCATGGGATAGACGAGAAAAAAAAACTATCCCCACTTTACGTCTAGGAGGTGGTACCCTAAAAAAATATTTTTTCATGATTTTATTTTACCACTTTTTTTTATTGCTTTCTAGTACTAAGAGTCTCTGAGCTAAGCTGCAGACAGACAGACGTACATAGCGAAACTAAAAGGATTCCTTGTTGACTACGGAACCCTAAAAATGGTCGCTTTCGGGCGCCATATTTTGGCGGCCCAATTTTATCTCCCAAACCCATCGTGTGGGGTATCAAAATAAAGGGTTTTAAGAGGTGGTTTCACAAATATGTAACACTTATATGTTTAATTGTAACTAATTCTAAAAAAAAAATAACTGAAAACATTATACCCAGCTCCAACCTTCCGAGATGTGACCGTGCCAATAACTGACCATCTTGAGATTCTTGGCGTTACGTTGACATTGACTCTCAATTTGGCTCCATACATTGAGGCAAAGGCTCAGCTGGCTGCCAAAAAGCTGAAGATCCTTGCAAAAGTGAGAAGGTACTTCACGCCAGAACAGCTGCCCAGCTTGTATCAAGCGCAAGTTCGATCATGCATGGATTACTGTTCTCATCTTTGGGACGGATCTGCCAAATACAAGCTTGATGCACTAGAGTCCATCGAAAAGCGGGCCAAGAAACTCATCGGCGATGAGGCACTAGTTTAGTCAAAGCAAATGCTCTAGGCCTTGAACATCGTCACCGAGTTGCCAGCTTGTCGGTTTTTTTTCGGTTAAATTTTGGGGAGTGTGCGATGGAATTGCATGATCTAATTCCACCCAGCCCATTTCATCATCGGGCTACCAGACGTACGGCGATGCGCCATCGGTACATGGTGGATATCCCACCCATACGCACTAAACGTTTTGAGAATACTTTTATTATGCGTACAGCTAAGGAGTGGAATTCCCTGCCGGAGTCTGTTTCCCGATAGCTACAATGTAGTGGTCTTTAAGTCAAGAGTGAATAGGTTACTTCTAGGCAAGCGTGCTTCACCGTCGACCACATCATCGCTAACCATTAGGTGAGATAATGGTCAAGTGTGAGCATAATAAAAAATAAAAAAAAGCTAGAAATAAAAAAGTTAATTCAAAAATCAAAAAAACCCTGCTTAAGAAGTGCACTAAAAAGACGTAAACAAGAAGAAATACAAAAAAAAAACAAGTGGCTTCCAAATAAAAACACTACAAAATGAAAAATAACTTCAATTTCGGAAGTCGGTGTTGCTGTTTTCGTTTCATCGTTTTTTAAAACACCGCCTTCCAAAATTGAAATTATTTTTCACTAGGTAGTGTTTTTATTAGAAGTCGATTGTATTTTTTTGTAAAAAAGTTTTATTTTTCACTTTTTAGTGGTAGATACTCGTAATGGACAAGTTCTATAGTAAGTTACCTATAATGCCCACAGTGATGCCAGAAGAGATTACTCGAATAACATTTAACTTGAACATAATCAGTAGACTGAGAGTGTACCAGGGTGAACTGTACACTGTAAAGAAAGAAAGTACATCTGCGTACCCGTTTAGAGCATACTAGCCTGATGGTATGTTATGAAATGGCGTAAACAATAAACAGACATGCGATTGCAGCAATCCCAAGCGATTTGCAGTCATTTATTGAAGAGTTCTGTTGTATATTTCTAAAGTTCTTTATCAGATCATTAGGTACCATATTTAAATGGGACCATTTTGTAATAAACTTCTTTAGAACAAAAATAATTTTGCAAATCCGTTTATATGACGGAGTTATGCCAGAAAATACATTAAAAAAAAAACATATAATCATCCGAATTGAGAACCTCCTTTTTGGAACGTCGGTTAAAAAATATGCTGTGCAATCGGAGGATACATCTGATTTTGGTCAGCCAGCTCGCGAATATCTCGGGTTAAGGGCCTACATACGCTGTAGTGTCGTAAAACGGTAACTTTCTAAAGCATACTCCTTAGTAACGGCTAGGTTAAAAGGTTTGAAAAAAAAATATATTTATTATTGATTCATGTACATAATTTTGAACACAAGGTTTTTTCGTGTAACTAATAGTTTTGCTTTAATAATAATTAACAACACGATATTTTATCGCAAGTTTTGGAAACTCCTCCAAAACGACTTGGATTTTTAAAATATTTTTACACAGAAAAATTGATGGCTGGAATTTCTTCATAACTAACATAGCATATGTAAATCAAATAATAATTTGCAAACAAAACTGTTCAAAAGGAGGTTCAATATTAATATTTTGGCATCGAGCGGGCGCACGGCCAGTACTGCGTTAACATTGTGGCGTATATAGCGCCTTAAGCAGTCGGGGTTATGATTCCTGAATATTTCTTTTCTTTGTTCTTAGCTAAAACGCTTATAATTTGAATTATTATTAGAATTTTGCAATACTTTACTAAATTGCGGTTATAAGAATCTTCTACTCTATTATGAGGTTAAAATACTTTAAATGATTTTTGGTTATGCTTCGTATCAAGATGAGTTTTCTAAATCCAATGCTAGAAAGCCGTTAAATGCGAGTTCAGGATAAAACGTCGCTACTGTCACTTGACGGCATTTAAGTGAAGTATTCTGCTGTGGTTTTATTTATGGTTAAAGAAATTTATTACTCAATAAGAAATTACAAAGATTTCTGAGAACATTTTTTTAAACTTATATTATAATAACTTTTACACACAAACTAAGCAGCGATTGTTTTCCTCTAAAACAAAATCATTTACACAATAACATGTTACTTCGTACGCAAATAACATCAACGAATACAAAACAAAACTTTTCAATGCACCCGTAAATGAAATTTAATCACCGTGGTCGCAAATATTCATAATAGATAATAGTCCGGTCAAATTAGACCAAAAAATAGGGGTGGGTTTAATGTCTATCCACACATATCAGGGCCGTGCCAGTGCCCGTGCACGTCCCGTGCACGGACGTGTATGATCGAGTTCACATAAAATGTACGCACCGATATTTTTTTGAGCCCCTGACGGGGTACGGTCTGTCCACGGCCCTGATATGTGTGGATAGACATTTACAGTAATTCGTATAGAGCTGAAAATTGATTGCTGAAATTTTTCAGAACACCATTATAAATGAAATGTTAAAAGTCCCCATCGATCCCACGCTTGCAAAAAAAAATATTCATGGTCAAAAGTTCGCAAAAACCCGTATTCTCAACCTTCAAAAAATTCGTACCAATTTTCAGCTCTATGCGAATTATTGCACTTTGATATGTCTAATTTGTCGGACTATAAGGAATGCAAACTCAGTGCCACAGTAAAGCAGCGCAACAACAGGGCAAGTCTATTAATTATGTTAGTTGTGAGTTTTATGTTTGTATTTAGAATAGGATTTTTAGGGTTCCGTAGTCAACAAGGAACCCTTATAGTTTGGCCATGTCCGTTTCTCCATCCGTCTATCCTGCGTCCGTCCCCCCACAGCTTAGCTCAGAGACTCTTAGTACTAGAAAGCTATAATTCGGCATGGATATACATATTAATCATGCCGTCAACCAAGTTTTTTTGTGTTTTCTTCAGTACGCGTAAAGTGGGGATGAATTTTTTTCTCGTCTATCCCATGGTGTGGGGATCATTGGAACAATTTTATTCAAAAATAGTTCTGTAAAACATTTCTTTTTATCAGGGATCCGTTTGCGTAAAATAAAGATCTAATTGGCCATTTTTTTCAGAGTCAAGTATCTGCGAGTAGTTTCTGCTAGTTAAATGGTTGCTTTTGGATATGTGAAAAATTTACGGCAGTTAACGAAATTAAAAGGAAAACTATCATAGCTGTAGCAGTAAGTAGGCTATATAAGTTAACAAGTAATAGTCGAACAACTTATAAAATGTACTTGGAAAAATAAACATTTTGTATATTGATGTATGGGGACATCAGTTTTTGAACGGTTAAGTTAATTTTGTCCCTTCGTTAGAGCAATGTTCAATGCTTTCATTGTTTATGAACGTTAATAATATTACCTATTTATTTTGGTGAATGTAGCTGACGGAACCCTCTGTTCACGAGTCAGACTCGCACGTGTTCGGTTTTTTAGTTTAGTTTTGAAAATATTAAACGATGTCGCATTTTTTAACTCTTTAGGTAGTTTATTATATTGTTGTACTACCGCAAAAATAATTGTGATACTTCCTACGACTGCTACGATTGTGTACTTGATGTATGTTAATGAAGTGTATTTGCGTGTGCATGGACTTGTTCAGAATTTTTATTAAGACTGTGCTGGTACAGTATGCATGCAGTTGTTTACTCCTGATGCGGTTTCGTTTCCCTGTAAATTTTAAATGTTGGTGTCAGGTAATCGTAGTGGAAAAATAGTTTAGTGATTTTATTTTGGTCCTTTAGATTAGTTTTTGGCGGGTTGCCCCATATTTCAATTAGGTGCATCAGAATATGTGGCTTCACCAACGAGTTGTAAATTGTTTGGCGCACTGGATGAGGAAGACAATGAACAACATTTCGCAATGCTCCCAAAAGTGAGAATAGCTTGGATCTGATGTGATCAATTTTTATTTCCCAGTTTAATTGACAGTCCACTCTTAGCCCAAGGTATTTCTCGTTCTATTTTTGCTGTATTATTTGATTATCAATGGTCAAGCTAGTATATTTTTTTTTTGGGTTAAAAATGGCAAATTAGTCTTAGCGGCATTAATTGTAAGTAGGTTTTGTTGGAATGTGTTTAAATCTGCCTGCGATAGGTTGATCATGTCGTCAGTCGAAGTGCCAGACTAAAAAGACAGGTATCGTCAGCATAAAGGGCAACGTGTCCGTGTAATGAAATTGCGTGCACGGAATTGATGTAAATGAGAAAAATAGTGGACCAAGAACCGATCCCTGGGGCACACCGAATGAGTATGTGCTGTGTGGTTTACTTTGGTATTCCCCGACTTTTACTATTTGATACCTATTGTTTAGGAATGACTCAATCAGTTTGTGTGCCACCCCAGAAAGACTCATGTTGTTCAGCTTTTGTAGGAATATTGAGTGGCTAACGGTGTCAAAAGCTTTCTTTAAGTGTATAAAAAGACCTGGTGCTATCTTTTTTGGTCAATATTGGTTTAATTCGAAGACATGCGACACTGATGGTGATGATGATTGGTTTGCGTTGCTCTATTAACGTCTGATGTGGCTGATAAACTGTTGGACAGAGAACGAAACCCATACTGCCGTTTGTAAAGGAAGTTAATAGAGGTGAGGTATTTGTCTAATCGCGAATAAACAACTTTTTCAAATATTTTCGACACGATAGAAAGGACGGAGATAGGCCGGTAATGGTTCGGGTAATTTTTTGTGCCAGATTATGGATAGGGGTAACTTTAGTTATTTTCAAAACATCTGGCAACGTTCCCTCAGCAAGGTGTTTATTATTGCAAGTGGTCAGTTTGACTGATATTAGGGTTCTAAAACATTTAATTATTTTTGTGGCTATCCCGTCAATCCCTATACTACAATTTGGATCAAGACTAGCGATGATTTTTGAGATTTTATCCGTTTGGCATGGTGTAAATGTAGTTATAGTTGATGAGTATAAATTTTTGTCTGTGTTGTGTCTACATTGTATTTTTGTTGTGTCGTTAGGATAGCGTTAGCGAGTGTCGAACCGATCAACATGTGACGTGTGACGGTAGCGAAACGGCCAAGCCACATATTTTGACTTTGTGTAGAATTTGTAAAGTTAGGGCTTGTAGAGTAAGGACGTGTAGAGTTAGAAGCTTACCTCTACATGTTTTTGGTGGGATTTCACTTCTTTTTGTAAGTTGCTAATGACAATATTTTTTTCATCTCCCCATCTCGGAAAGAGTATTTTTACTTTTCGATATCTGAGTGCAAAAGCCGGTAGAGGATAAAGTAATTTGAATTTAGAACATCGTGTGCACTAAGTTTGTGAATTCAAAACCTCATTAAAATTATTTACTTCTACCTCCATGGTGCCGAATTTATCATACAACCTATTTTAATTGGTTAAAAACTAAGGCTCGGAACCTTCTAGGTGTGCTTTTTTTTATTTTATCTTTGCGCGCACCATTTTCTTTTCACGTCATATTGTTAAAACCTTAGGTTAAAAACAAGAAACTTGAAAACAAGTGAAAAACCTAAAATGAGTGATTCTAGCGACGAGGAAGTTTATTTGACGCCAACAGAATTGGTAAAAAGCAAAAGGTAGGTAGTGACCTTGCGCTTCGTTTGGCTTATCTTGGTATCAGACTCCTAGGTTTTAGCTATCAGGAAACAAAGACTTCAGCTGAGAATTCTACTCCTTATGGAGGAATGTATTCCCAAAACGCTTTGTTTAATGCTTTTAGTCAAAACATCTTCGAAAATAATATGATATTAAAATGTGAAATATTAAATTGTTACGCTGCGACAACCTTTGGAGGAAGACTATGCGGTCTCAAACTTTCAAGTACTTTTAAGTTTAGTAATACTTAGTCATATGATTCTTTATTATAATTATTATCTTGATATATTTCAATAAGGTTAGCTAGCGAAAGCCATGCCAGAACATTTTTTTACAACCCTCATAAAACATCCAATACTATGTATATTTAATTGCAATATACCTATCATAAATAGAAGCAACATCATTCAATAGAGAAATTACATTAAAATCAATTGGGGCGTTTAGAAGAACGTGCTGACAAATAAACAGGCAATCGCGATTATAAACGTTGTTCTTTTGCTATTCATAGAAGGCGGAAATTAACCCTAAGGAACATCGTACAGAAAGTATCCTATTCCTTAGCTTAGTAGCCCTTCTCCAAACTCTAATCTAACTATATCACAATTCTTCAAAACTTTTGCAGCAATTTATACGTGTGAACGTGTCAATGTCATGGGTATAACATATATCGAATACTTAAGCGACTATGATGAAGCAAATACATATAAATAAATGGTACTAATAAAAATTTAATCTCGATATAGAATATCGAACTGATGTGATGATCAAGCCGGCAGGTAGGCACTGAAACTCCGTAATAAAACAATGTATCCTAGTCGTGTTAGGGCTTATTGGAATTGAAATGAGATGTACTATGGCTACAAATTATTTTCATATTACTAAATATGAGGTACTAACACTAAAAAGAGTAAAATAAAAAACTATGTAACAAAGTCGGTGTCGAAAAACTAAAAACAACAGGTACCAAATACACTGAATTCGGCAAACAAAGTAATTTTTCGCTTTGCAGTGTTTTGCTTTAGAATCCTGTTATTTTTATTTTTGTTAATAAGTTTTTTTAAACGAATTATCAGCTGAATGGGTCAGTAATCAAACAGCTTGACTATACATTAAATACTAAGTAAGCTACAGGTTACCTGTTATTGAGTTTGCATCACAAGATAACGTGTTGTGTACCAAGTTTATGTTTTGTAGATATTATTATGTATCACTCGTTGGTGAATTATAACTTAATGCTTTTCCTGTATATTTTGTCTGATAACTGGAGACCGGATGCATATAGCATTGCATTATTGAAAAAATAAAAAAATGCATATTTAGCTCGTTGTTACTGGTTATTGCAAATATATTATTAACGTAGAATCGACCTTTCTTTTATTTTTTCTACATAAAAATATTTTGAGCAATCAAAAAGACAATCTTACTACCGGACATTTGGAACTAACTATTTCAAATAAGTGTTGAATATTTGTTTGTGTTAGTGGTAAAATAAAATGGGTACGATTCCGGTAAGCGTTAAAATGTTAGCTATTAAACCCAAAACAAAATAAAATGAAAAATCAATCATAATTATTATCAATTACAACTGGTCTACTTACCCCAAGAAAACGAGTACACTAATCTCGTCTGCAGAGCTAACAACACTAACACACACGTGCTGTAATACATCTTGTTAACCAGACAATGTTGTTTGAGCAGATTTCGATGTGACTTCAACTCTCGGCGACCACTCACTGTATATAAAAGC
This sequence comes from Orthosia incerta, assembly GCA_948252205.1. Lineage (NCBI taxonomy): Eukaryota > Metazoa > Arthropoda > Insecta > Lepidoptera > Noctuidae > Orthosia > Orthosia incerta. Next base: position 14,307,243 of record OX411758.1, read on the forward strand.
CCAAAAACCTATATCCTCTTTATGGTTAACTATGATAAGAATAACATTAATAATTATTTTTGCATTTTATTTTTTTTTGACGTTATTAGTCTTATCGCGGTTTCCTGAATCATGAAACTGCTCAACGTTCGCACGCCAAAATATATTTATCAGTAGGATGCAGACATATTTGTAACATGACCACTCTCTGATAAGGATACCAGTAACAATTAGTATAACAATGTATTCAGTTAATGCCCTCTGTGCGTTTTTTACCCGACCGCGCGACAGCAAACTCAAAATAATTTTTAACTAATTATTTTTTGCATGTCCAAATAATGTCTCCTCACTTGATTTATACCGCCGCCTCTCTAAACTTAAGATCGCACTCCCAATAATTTTTTCATCTCTTCTGACTGATTCCTTCCCAGAACTCCTTGTGGCGCTGATTTTTATCCGCCACAATAATGTAAATTGTTGTCCTCCGGCCTCATTAGGGGATAAACATAATTTGAGTCTAGCATCTTCCGTTTCCGTGTCACATCTATTTAGTTTTATGCAACAATCTCCTTCCAAGCGACACGATGATGACGTAATTCCGCTTTCGTTCACAGGCGACTGCAGGGCGTCAACTCGTTCATTGGCGTCCTGTTTTTCGTACGGTTCTCATCTTTTACAAGTTAACGTTGTTAATGTTCGATATTTTATACAATAAGTGTTTGTAACTTTATCTTTTTAAAAATTACAGTAAAAGTTAATTTTAACTCAAATGACAGCGGGTACCAACGGCTTAACGTGCTTTCCGAGGCATGGAAGAAACTCGTTATGTAACTCGGTCACCCATCCAAGGCGACCTGTCCGGCTGTTAATATTTAGACACGAATTCCTACGCTTTTAATGACTTTTTCTTTTTACTATATTGACTAATATACAATTACTTTGTTGTTTCAGGCCGGATCAACGAACAAACAAATCTACATAACGTCGAGTATAGTTGAGCGATTGACTGCTGCGCTGCGTGTCGCGGGTTCGATTCCCGCACGGAACAAATATTTGTATGGTCTACAGATAGTTGTTCCGGCTCTGAGTGTCTTGTGTATGTGAGTTTAAATGTTTGTAAACGCATCCACGATACAGGAGAAATTGCTAGTGTGGGGAAACGTTTAAAAAAAGTTTTTGATTAGAACTGTTCCACACTGCGAGCGCTGCGGTTATCCTACGTTTTGACGTTTCTACTAATTTACATAGCGCCAATGTAAAAATATTTAACACGATTCCTATATAAAATATTTTTTACTATTTGTTTTTATCCTTAAGTGAGGGCTTAAAATAGACTTGAGTAAAATTATTACAGGAGAGGGCCTAACTGCCGATTGGTGAATTGCATGCAAGCTACTTGCACACTTTTATCATAAGTCATAAGTCATTTATTCATTTGTTTAACATAGGTACAATAATAGTGGTATATACAGGTAATTAATAGTGCGCTATGTTATGCCAGAGGGCGTACAAATGTTTCCAAATAATTAAAAAAAATCAAGCCAGCTGAATCTCAATAATTAAATAAAATAAGCCTGTACAATAAAACAACAATTATAAAGAATTGCATAATACAAATTAATAAAAATCAATGTCAATGTAAATATCAATAGAAATCAATGTCAATAAAAATAGAAACAAATAATAATAGGAACAATAATATAAAAATAAAAAATGTCAAAACAGTACATGTCAAGACACAGACTGACAAACAGATAATAAGGCTATGTCAATATAGGTAAAAATTACAAATGTCAATATCCAATATTAATGTTAATATACAATTTTAATGTCAATATAAAATTATCATGTCAATATACAATACTAATGTCAATATACAATACTAATGTCAATATACAAAATTATTTATAAGCACATACAGTCATATATTTCATTAGCATGTCAACATTATGTCATTAGATTTTTGTCTGTTAAAAATTCCGAAATACTGTAATATGCTTTGCTCACCAGTAAGGATTTTAGCCGTTTCTTAAATAAGCTCACGTTCAATTCTTTGATTGACCGTGGTAAGTGGTTAAATATGACTGGCGCCATGCAGAATACACTTTTATACATTAATGCTGTGTGGGACCTTCTTACGCATAAGCTACTGTTATCCCTTCGACTTCGGTTACTAATGTCCGACATTTTTTTAAACAACTTAGGATTGGTCTTAACAAATACAGCAATTTCAAAAACATTTAAGGATGGTAGAGTCAATATTTTAAATTTAATAAATAATGGTTTACATGTATCTATGACCTGTTTCCAAACATTGTCCTGATGCACTTTTTCTGTGCTTTAAAGATTATTTCTCTATTGGTTGAATTCCCCCAAAAAATAACACCATATCTCAGAACTGAACCCACTAAGCCATGATATGCTGTGACTAAAGCGTCCACACTCATCACTGAGGTAAGTTTGTATAGGGCATAGGCAGACTTACTAATTCGTTTGGTTAGCTCCTCCGTATGTGCTTTCCAATCTAATTTATTATCAATTGTTAAACCTAGGAATTTAGATGTGTTTACTTGTGATATGCGTTGGTTGTCATAGTTTATACTCATATTTGTGTTTGAACGTTGGCTAAACTGCATTGTAAATGTTTTTAATTTAGTTTCTACATCACACATTAATTGTTCTGTTCTACAGTTTGTCCTTATTATAATGGCATATATTTGTCGAATGTTTGTGAAGAGTATTTTCGGCAATATTTGCTATGTCATTCCTGTTGTTAGTACTCAAAATACATATTTTACCCTCTTTCTTAATGTGTTGGATTTGTGCTGAAATTGTCTTATCACTACTTGTTTTATTTTGTATGGTATTGGCTGTTATCGTAACTTCTTTCTGGTTAGATATAAATGAAGGCTCTGTTTGTGTTTGTTTGTCGTTTTTCGGACATTTCTTAATTGGAGTTGACTTTTTGTGTTTTTAATAGGGCTATGTGTAAGTTCTGTAAGGCGGTTGTTTTTGCTTTGTAAACCAATATTTATTTGCTTAAGGTCATTGTTCTCCAAAGACTCGTGACTCGATTTCCTGATGTGCACTGTTTAATTCTAACACAAGTTTGTCAATTCGTTCTTTTAACTTAGTTATTTGTTGATGTGGATCAGTTACATCAGTTGATAAATCGGGTAGACTGTTTACGGTATCTTCAAATGTATCATCATTTTGAGATTGGTTGATGTCGGTATTCGAATCAGATTTTGTACGCGTACGTCGCATAGTGATATTTTCGAAGAAATTCATTTTCGAATCTTACGGTGGGTGGTTATCGTTTTTACCTCACTCTGGCCGAGCAATTTCGTTGGAATAATGATGAAGACAATTTATCGATTTACAAAAATACTGCGTCGTCGTCGGCGAGATTCGAACCAGCGTCCAAGTAAACAGAAGTCTGTATGTCTTCCTATACAGCCATTTGGCATCTACTCAGTTGTGGTAAAATTATGTATCTTGTGGTAACGAAATGATAAAAGTTCGTTATTATGACTCGTAGATTGTATAATTCAAAAGTTTGACAAAGTTTTTTCACTTTTGTTTTGGGTTTTATTGTTGAAATTTTTTGTTTTACTTAATAATTTATATCTCCACTGTATTATTATTGATGTTTAATGTAATTTTTGATCACTAAAACACAGAATTAATGTAGTTTTGACAGGATTCACTGTTCAATTGAATATAGCAATGAAACTTTTTATTTATGTGAGATTTTAAGAGACAGCACTTTCACTTATTGTTTACAATGTCTTTTTCAATATTTACATGTATACACTATGAAATAACTTTATTTAATATTTTTTATTAAGATTAGTAACGGAGCACAATGTTCACTTGTTTAGACGTCGGGTAGTGTCAACATTCTGATGATAATAAATATCCAAATACAGGCGTGTGTACTGCGCCTATAACCAAACTCTGTATACAATCACTTGTAAATAAGGGTAATCGTTATATATTTGTGATGCATAATGGGCATTTAAGTCCACCTCTGTATTTTTGTGTGCATAAAGTATTAAATAAATATATAATGGCGGCGGACAACTATTCTGATAATAAAAATCTAATAATAATGCGCCAATTGAAGAGAAAAGTGAAGTGTAATATCGTTATGACACAAAACTACTTGAATTTTACAAAAGTTTTAAAGAAAAAAATAAACTTTGTTATCATGTAAACCGTCAGGGTTTTTGCCGACAAGCCGCGACGTCGGCTGTGTGCATGGTTTAGTAGGGATTTTACAGAATTTAAAATAATTTGCTAATGCGTAAAATTACATTGAATACTATTACATCATTTGGTAGGCATGTTTACTTTAATTTTCCTTTAAAACAAATTGTTATTTTTACCTAATTCTTATGATGATTAATGGTCTCGTACGAGTCCAATATAAGGAACCAATACCGTGAATTGAAAATAATGTGACTCAAGGGGGTTTAACGAAATAACACAAAATTCCATTGGTACTAGCACAGATAATTTAATATTAGCATACAGGTGCCTTATTCCATACAAAGAAACCGTGCAGACGTAAGCGTTTTTCATCTGATTATACAACGAGTATAGAACGTCGACACGGTTTTTTTTGTATGGGATGAGACACCACTGGTACTAGGTTGGTAAGTTCTTCGTCAACTACAGTCTTCGTCGCAACCTAGGAATATTCTATCTCTAATGTAAAGCTAAGTAAGAATGTTATCTTTTGTATATAGTACGAGTGCCCACGACCAAAAACATATCATATCGTTTTACGGACAAAACCATAAAAAAATTGCTAGACTTGATGAGTCTGAACCCGGCTGCCGGTGGGCAGTACCAGCCAAAAACGGCACAGTGTCTTTTCTGCTATGTCAATAAACAGACGGGTTTATTACAATAATATGTCTGATATTAAAAATGTACATGTTAAGTTTCGTAATTTTGTTATGAAATAGTTAGTTTTCAGACATTTTGCGGGCCATATGTGGCCATGAGCGCAATTTCAAAAATGTAAAAAAATTAACCGACCTATATATAATTTTTTTTAAATCTATTATTGTTTGGTTGCCGAGATTACCAAAAGATTGTTACCAGACATTTTAAATGTCTAGTAACAGTTCGAAATTTCGGTCGGTCTACCGTGCACAACCTGTAGGTCGATCGTTATACAGCCTCAGGAGACTAAAAACCTGGTTAAGAAGCACTATGGGGGAAAATTGCCTCGATGGTCTGACCATGATGACGCACATGTGCCGAGAAAACTTATTAGGCTACGCAAGCGTCGACACACTGATCGGTCGCATCCACCGGACGACCACAGCTTGGCCAGGTCGTCGCTCCACGCGGGGGTCGTGGAGCGACGACTCCTCCACGGTGGGTTCCCGCATTGTCGAGGCGAGGGGTCTCAGTAGCCGTGGCTTGGACAACCACGGTGAAGCGAAGAGGAACACGAGGAGGGGCCGCTCGTCAGGGTTTTTGCCGACAAGCCGCGACGTCGGCTCCTCGTCGACGAGCGGCCCCTCCTCGCGGCTAATAAGTAGGTTGCGGTGCCGTATGGGCGCCATCGCAACTGAGGCGGGCTGCGAAGTGGTATGGTAGGCATCGCGGCTGAGGGTTGGAGGCTGCGGCGGGAGAGGAGTGCCGGTATTACGGTGCGCCGCTCGCCCTACTCTCCGCGGCCTGCACGGGGTCAACATCGTCTGATGGCGGACGCGGTGGGGCCGCAGGGGAAGAGGAGTGTCGGTATAGTGTTGGCCGCTCTCCCTATCCCCTGCGGCCGAAAAGTGGTAGGTGGTGGGGCCACTGTCCTGACCCGTCACAGTGGGACCAAGGGTGCCACACACGGGGTCGTCTGGCACCCATGTGCCGGTATGGTCCCTGGGGTGGTCACGGCGTGCAACGTATTCTCGTACGCCGGTGACGGGTGTTACTCCCCAAAGGAGGGTCCGGTAAATGACAGCCGCGGCGGGTTCGCGGATGTATGCTTCCGCGTTCCCGTGTTCCCGACATAAGCGGCACAGGAGGTCACCGTGGAGTTTTAGTGGGTTAGAGTCCCACATAACTGCGCTATCTCCTCGTGGTAGAGCAGTATGCATGAGCATTTCTCCACGTAAAAAAAAAGGTCTTCGCTGCACCTAGAGGGAGGCCTTTCAACGCTACGTCTTCCGGTACGCAGTCACCACTCCAGAACTATTCAGCCTCAACGACCATCCGTTCTGCGAGCAATGTGCCCTGCCCACTGCCACTTAAGTTTGGCAATTCTTCGGGCTGTTCTTCGACTGATTCGATAACGCAAGGAAACTCCAAGCATAGCTCTTTCCGTTGCCATTTGTGTGACTTTAAGCCTTCTATAGCAATTAAAATTTAAAGCATCGTAAAAATAATAATAAAGTACGTAGAATAATAAAATATGGAAAAAAAATGTACAAATTAAATATAATTGAAATTATAGGAATGAAATTGAACTAATTAAAATATAATTAAATCTAGTCATAAATAATATTAAGAAATAATTTTTAAATTTTAAACTATTAGCACCATGCATGAAGGTAATATGAAATGATATTATAGGATGTATAATAATTTAGAAAAGGATGTGATAATAACAATTGTTAAAATGTATTTATATTATCAGAAATAAAGGCTGTTTGAATTTGAATTAAGCCTTCTAATGAGGCCCATTATGAGCAACTACGTCTCTGTCCCGTAAGTAATTACTGCGGCCGGCAACATACACTGACACACATCCTGTATCCATTCTATCTCTAAACCAAAATTTATAAAAATGCGTAAGCGGTTTCAAAGTGACAATGTTATATACAAACAGACCGGCCTTTGACAAGTGACTCTCTATCATCGAAAGCATGGCTATAGCGATTGCGAAAATGTCAAAAAATTATGGAAATGTCAAACGCTAAAGAAATGTCACTTATCTAGCTAGGGCCTAGAGTTACTTTAGCATTTAAAATGTTTCTAGCTGCCGCCCGCATATATACGCCTGTGGTATTTTGTTTTTTTTTGTTGATAGGTATTCCTGTATAGTTTCATCAAAATCCGTTCGGCAATTTTTGAGAGAAAGAGTTACAAACATTCTCACAGTATTTCACATTTGTAATATTCGCACTAGCTTTTGTCCGCGCGTTTGCTCGCGTGTGGAAGGTATATGTCCTTTTCTGTACCCGATAATGTGTGAATGCGAAATTTCATGATTCACGGTCGAGTAGATAAGGCATGAAAGCGTTACAAACAAACAAACTCACATTCGCATTTATTATATTAGGATTAACAGGATTTATTCTGTGAATCATGAAGTTCCTAAGTAGGTATTTTAGTGTTTATATTTAAAGTCCTAACGGGAAAGTCAAGAGCAGTCTTAAATTAACCTTCAGTTTTTAAAATGGGTAAGTAAAATCTAGTGTTCAACCTATAATGTTTTTACGATATTTCTTTACATCGGACTAAAATTTTTCGAATTAGGATCAACGATCGACGGGCAAAAGCGTCCTCTTAAAAAGGTCTTGTCAAAGTTAGCCATGAAAATTGTCGATTTTGCCAAAGTTGCCAAAACTGCCGGGAATGTTTTCAAACTTGTCGGCAACATTGGGCTAGAAACGTATAAATAGATAACAACTTTTACTAATATAATCTTGTCCGTTCTTCACATCACACATCACATCATCAGCCTATTAATGTTCCCACTTCTGGGACACAGGCCTCCTCTCTGTGAGAGGGAATGGGCCGTAATCCACCACGCGGGCCCAGTGCGGGTTGGTGGATGTCACATGTCTTCGCATGTTTGGTTCTAGGACGTGCCGGTTTACTCACGATGTTTTCCTTCGCCGTTTTGAGAGCAGTGGTGATGTAATAATTTACACAAAGTAAAGCGTCTGCCTGGGCTCGAACCCACGACCTACAACTTGTAAGTCGCGGCCGATACCACTGGGCCACCACTGTTCTTCGCCCACTGTTAATTTCTGAACGGATGGTAGAATCACTTAATCATGATCCAGCCCTAGTTGTACCCCTAGCGACGCCCTGAGCCGAGGTCCGACCCCATAGGGTAGCCCTCAGCGTGGCCGTTTAGGTTAAGTTTTTGTGCCTGACTGGACGCTCTAGTTTAGTCTCCACAGAATAGCCCGGTGAAGCAGTACCCAATCACTTTGATTGAACTGCGAGACGCCACTTATAAAAAAAAAGTAATATAATTGCTAAGTAGGATAAAATTGCGATAGTTTTTATGCTTATCTACAGTATCCAACCGACAATATTAGTTTTTTATATTTATTAATGACAAACTAAACAAAACAAACTAGCTATCAAGCTCAAAAACTACTGATCCGATTTTGAAAATTCTTTTGAAGGCACGATTTGTGCAGTGGTTAAGCGAAGTGTTCGTAAAACAACATGATGTGACATCCACCAACCCGCACTGGCAACATTAATAGGCTGATGAAGTGATGTGATGTGATGTGAAAACAACAGAGGCGAGACTGTCAGTCCAAAGAGCGGTTAGTCGTCCAAGGAAAAGTGGAAGGTACTAGACCGCGTGGTAGATCACCCATGCGTTGGACAGACCAGATCAAGTCTGCTGTGGGCGGTCCCGTGCACGAATGTACCCGGACGACTTATAATCGGAAAAGGTGGCGAGACATTGTGAAACACATTACATCTGCCGCATATTCTACCAATACTTCATGACGTAAATGAGCAGTGGTGGCCCAGAGGTATTGGCCGCGACTTACAAGTTGTAGGCCGTGGGTTCGAGCCCAGGCAGGCGCTTTCATTGTATAAATTATTTCTTCACCACTGCTCTCAAAATGGTGAAGGAAAACATCGTGAGGAAACCGGCATGTCCAAGAACCAAAAAATTCGAAGACATGTGACATCCACCAACCCGCACTGGGCCCGCGTGGTGGATTACGGCCCATTTCCCAGCAGTGGGAACATTAATAGGCTGCTGATGATGACTTCATGACGACCATGACCGCTCTGCCAAGAGTGTAACGACTAAGAAGAAGAAGAAATTTTCTAAATAAATAAGTACATAAGAAGTTTCATAACACAAAATAACATTTGGGTTAGGAATCTATTAATTGTTCAGCTTACTCACAGTCCGCTAGTCAGCTGTTATCAATCTGACTCATGGACTGATCTCATATGTAACTGTATATTGGCGTATATTGTTGTTAACACGGGCAACACTGCGTCATTTGTGAGGTGTACGCTGTTCAGAGAATCCCTAACGCTAATTGTCAAGTCTAATTGTGCAAGTCAAGAGTGAATAGGTTACTTCTAGGCAAGCGTGCTTCACCGTCGACGACATCATCGCTTGCCATCAGAAGAGATAGTGGTCAAACGCGAGCCTATCGATAAATAAAAAAAAAAAAAAAATTATATAGTTACTAGCGCTAGTTGCAAATTACAATGAGCGAGTTTAGATTTCATTTCTTTAAAATAAGAGTTGTAAGTTATTGTTATAAGTTTGACGTGTGTAGGTAGGTATCTATCTGTTTATCGGTTTGTGGTATCATAGCTCCCAAATGGATAAACCGATATTGCTTTAGTGTTTGTTTACAAAATGAGTTCATCAGAGTCTGTAAAAAATCGGTTCAGTCGTTAAAAGTTATGCGCATTTAACTTTGAATCGGGTATTTTTGTATGATTATTGTGTCGTAAAATAGTGCATAAAATTCAACTCTAATTTAGAATTCAAAATAACCCTGACGCACTGGAGCACGCCCCCCAAACATGAATCCTGAATCCGCCCCTGGTTGGCATTATGAATTAATAATTGGGACGCACGGAATCGGGTAACATATAATGGATACAGAACAGTGGACCGTAATTCCAGTCTCCAAACAAAGTAATATTATATGGGTGAGATATGCGCTTCCAAAATGTCACTATTATCGATCAAATAAATGAATTGAGTTCCTGGTATTCTGTCAACCGCTATCACCAATAAATAGCATGTCACCTAGAACCCCTGTAGGGCTATTCTGTAAAGATCTCACCATGCTGGATGACCCAGGTGAAGTGAGCTGCCAAACCCTTCAATTCCTTCTAGCTTGTCATTTTACTTTTGACAGCGCAGAAACTTATCATTTAGTGATGACTTAATGTGTCACCGATTCGATTTCTTAAAACAATCGACATTATTTACGAATATATTTTAATCGATTTAACATATTAGTATTTTATTTTTGCTCAATATTTTCTAGTATTTTGTAGACATCCCCAGGCGTTTAAATGACTATATTTATGTACTAGCTGTCCCACGCGGCTTCGCTCCCGTCAACTGGCTATCTACCTAACCTACCCTACCTACCCTACCTACCCTACATACTGCCCTACACACATGAATGTTACGTAACTTTAACCGCTTACGCAGCGCAACGGAAGCTCTCAAAAAGCAATATTTTTGCCCGTTTTTGCAACATTTTTCATTTATGATTCGCTCCCATTGGTTGCAGCGTGATTTTATATAGCCTATAACCTTCCTCGATAAATGGACTATTCAACACAAAAATAATTTTTCAATTCCAACCAGTAGTTCCTGAGATTAGCGCGTTCAAACAAACAAACAAACTCTTCAGCTTTATAATATAATATAAATATTAGTATATAGAAGACATAGATTAAAATGAACTTTTACAGTTTGTGTGATTGTATCTATCTAAATGTATATTCTATACCTATCCAATATTATATTTTTCAATATTTAACCTTACTTACATAAATATTAATGATAATAAGATTATTATGTTTTATGATAGTAAAATGAAAATATTTATATTTTACCGCTTTATTTACTGATATATAATTCGATTCATTTATGAATTTTAAATCATCGGAATATCGTGGTAAATGAGCAAATCTCTTCACTATTGTAAGCGTCCATGAAGGATTGCATTTCATTTTCTATGGTTGCCTGTTAATAATTATGTGTGTCTTACTTACTGTAATGTAGCTCATTTTCAGAAAAATGCACACAAATAATAATACACAATACCGAAATGATCGGACGGGTATTCTCCCTCTGCATTGATTTTAGCCGTGAGATTCCGTTAATTCCGCTACATCTTTAGCGGAATTAACGGAATCTCACGTCATAGTCGGAAAATCCACGAAGCAACGCTTAATGTGGAATTATAATGTATTCTTGCAGGTTCTCAGTATCCTCGGGATATACATAACATAGCATTACGCCCATATTCCCTGATGGGTTAAGCAGAGACGCACCTATATAATATATATATAACATTTCACTAGAAAAGTTATGTTTTAAGTATGTGTGTGTATGTATAATTTATTTGTCAAACATGCGTTTATAGTTGTCGGCACGAAACTTGACAAGAATCGTTAGATGCGCACAAGTCGTTTGTCGTACCAAGCGGGACGCGGGGAAGTCCAGACAAAACCAATCTATTAACTATAACCACAAGAAGATCTGTTAATCGGAGTTATTTTCCAGTTGTCATCAGTTGATAAAAAAAATATCTTGTTTATGACATAGGAGGGGACGAACTCATTCGGTAGGTAATGGGCAAAGTGTCCAAATCACTGGCACCTTTGCTTTCCTTTGAATGGCAATGCTGATTCTTTGATCAAAAAAAGGCCATCCCACAGGTCTCTAACTCGAGGAGCACACTCGTCGAAGAGTCGACTAACTGCTTGCTAATTCCTGAAAACTCGATAAGCATCGGACCCCATGGCCCTAGTGCTTCAATCCCAAACGGCTCAAACATACCTACACAACGCAGTAAGTGTTACTATATTTAATTATCTTGTCTAATATTTATATTTTTCTATTTATTTACAGGTGATTTGAGAGCCTTCGTTTTCGTCGTGGCAAGCTTGCTGGTCATCAACTATGCATCATACATACGTGGAATGATTTCATAAGAACGTGTAATATCTTGAACGGAGTTATTCATAACAGGAAAACAATAATTTCGAGCTAAGCTTTCTGTTATCTTATGGACGGGCAATAACATACCTAACGGGCAATATGTCTTAATTAACTTAGTATTGGTAATTATATGGAATTTTAATACATGGGAAACCCAGCCACAGTAGGTAGGGAACTGTATGTCAGCATCTGTGTTCTCCCTACCACTTATTATGACTCGTTAACCATCTTCTTCTGGGCTCGTTCGTTCGTTCCATTTTCCTCTGTCTAGCCTTTTCCCAACTATATTGGGGTCGGCTGCCAGTCTTACCGGATTTAGCTAAGTACCAATGTTTTGCATGGAGCGACTGCCTATCTAACCTCCACAACCCAGTAACTGGGTAACACGGTAACCCTTTGGCAAGACTGGTGTCAGATCTCAAGCTTCTGACTACCCGTAAACCCAACGGCTTAACGTGTTTTCCGAGGCACGGAGGAAACTCGGTATGTTGAAATGGTCACCCATCCACGGACCGACCTCGTCAAGCGTTGCTTAATCCTGCTGATCGACCCGTGCGGCTGTTATTATTTAGTCACGAACTCCACATCGTTCGTTCGCTCCATCACATACTAATTCATCTGCTGCTTAACATAAGGCGAGTTACAGATAAGAGCGGACTCATAAAAACACGAAATATTTTTGATTGAAGTTGACTCTAGATAGGCAACGATCCTGCGATGCCTTTTGTGTTCCCGATGTCCACATGAGGCTGTAACCGGTAACACATAATGGGCTGCACTGTGTATGTGCGCTACCTTGGATATAGAAGAGCCCTGAGTTCCACTTTATAGACTAGCTATGTAATAACTAACTCCTTCCCACAGCTTCAGGCAGTAACCGTGATATTTTTGCCGGGTTAAAAGGTAGTCTAGTTTTAGTATAGTTTCGACGGGCTGGTGTCCGCAACTCCACGACCAAGCGCGTATTTTGCGTACGGGCCCATGACTCTCATCATATCGAAATCGGTTTAGTACTTCCAGAGTTTAGCTTTTTTAATACCCTTTTAATAGTTTGGTAAGCATGTATCGGAATCTTTGAATGTGATATTCACTCCCTTCAAAACAACGGAATAAGTGTGAAGTTTTGCACACTTATCAAGGACCGATGACAATGCAATAATTAAAATAGTTTGTCCCATTATCATTAATAGCATCTTCAGGTTTAGTGATTGAACTAAAAAGTAAATAATAGGTTACAAAAACAAAAAAACACGCTTTAGTAGAAAACCCAACTAAAAAGTAGAAAATAGTTTTCAATAAATTTCATCATCTGCCTATAAATTTAAATTAAAAAAAGAGGGACTAAAAAAAATGTAAAAAAGCGTGGGGTGCTTGAGGTCAATTGTTACAATATTTTATTGACAGATAATGGTAAAGGTAGACATTTTTTAAATATCTTAAAAAGCACACCACGCTTTTTTACAATATTTTTTTTTGTTAATCACCCTATTCTTAATTTAAATATATTGAAAACTATTTTCTACTTTTTAGTTTGGTTTTCTATTAAAGCGTGATTTTAGCTTTTTTTATTATTATTTTTGTTATTGTTTAGATCTCGTTAACTTCTACAAACAAACAATTAATTCATCTTCTTTATATATTACGTCACTTCTTCAGCTTTTTGCTGGTTTATGACGTATCGTGTATCATTTAGGCCGTGACAAGAGATATAGCGTGGTCATTGTCGGACTGCATAGAAAATAAAGCTAAAGGCGTGACGACTCAACCCTTGTAATTAATTGCATTTTAAGAATTTTATCGATTTACAAAAAACTGGGTTGAGATATTAAAAACTTGGAAGAGAGGTAGCAATATTGCTACTGATTCAAACGAAAACGAAATGCAGCCGAAGAAATGTTACGCCTGCAGACGTCAAGGGCACGAGGCAAAAGACTGCAGAGTTCCACGCTGGGATGTGTGCCATCGTCCAGGTCACAGTACCGCAAGATGCTGGTTTGCTGCTAGCTCTTCACAGCAACAATTACAAAAGGTTAGTAACGTGCTATTTACAACGTACAATATTTTCATAGACCTGTACAAGAAGGAAGTCGTAATTAAGGGACTCAGTCTTATTGCATATGTCGATACGGGTAGTAAATTAAATATTCTGACAGTGTCACAAGCTAATAGCTTAAAGTTATAAGTCGTGCCCTCTGCAGTTGTAATGAAAGGTTTTGGTAGTGCATACTCCAATTCATTGGGCACATCTCATGTTGATGTTAAAATTCATAATATAATTTTAAGTGGTTTTGTTGAACTGACTAGCAATGATCTAGCTGATATAGACTTAATAATAGGTCAATCAATGATAAATCAGAAAAACATAAGTTAAGTAACTTCCGAAAACTCTGTTAATTTCGTGTGTAACTTTGATTTTAATAGTGAATTGTGTCATATGCAACTGAGCGCAACAGATTGCGTTTCGAAATTTCCCGTCTATTTAAAATATTATAGTGTTATACCAAAACGAAGTTCTACTTTTGTACAAGTGGATGAAAATGTTAATTTTGACCATACTTTTCTTGTGCATTCTGTATATTTCGAGTTAGGAAGTATGTCTTACGTTATTATAGGAGAACAGATAAGGTCGACGGATTGCTTTCTAAAAGTAATTAAAATCGGGGATGATCCTATAGAGTGGCAGCCGAATAGACTAATAGCGCGCGCGGAACTATTTACCGATTGTAATAATAGTAGTTTGCATACGAATATAATGTCAATTGATCAATCTATTGGCAAAGAATTGCAGTTTTCAGATTTTGATGTTGGCGATTTAGAAATTAATGATTGTAAGCGATTGCTACAGTTATTAAATAAATTCAGACACCTGTTTGCAGAAGATACTAAAGAATTAGGGTGTACCGACGTGCTGGAGATGCATATTCAGACAACAACCGAGCAACCTGTTAACTACAAACCATATCGACTTTCTTACAAGGAAAATGAGATTGTCAACGGAAAAGTTCAAGACCTTATTGAAATCGATGTCTAATTATGCAAGTCCAGTAGTTCTTGTAAAGAAAAGGGCGGTGATTATAGATTATGCGTAGATAACTTGTACTGACAATAGTGATATTACTAAAAATTAGATAATGATAAACGACCATCTCTATAGACAAACACTTAACGGACATCGTTTTATTATACCTAAACTAGCAAAATGGGGTTTATTACAAAAATATCATGATCAAATAGGACACGTTGGCTTTGAAAAGTGTGAAAAGACAATCAAAGCACAATTTTGGTTTGAGGGCATGACCAGATTTATTCGTAAATATATCAAATCATGTCTTCGATTCGCTTACGGAAAGGGGGATCATGGTAAATTGCAAGGAGAGCTACACCCAATACAAAAGGCGACTGTTCATATGCATACACTGCATGCTGACCATTTAGGTCCGTTTGATAAGACTCGTAAAGGAAACTCTAATCTACTCGTTGTTATAGACTCTATTACAAAATTTGTGTTTTCAAAAGCTGTCCATCGTAACTATGAAGCATTTGAAAGATATTATTTCTCAGTTTGGAAATCCCAGCAGGATCATTACAGATTGGGGTACAGCATTTACAAGTAGATATTTCAAAGAATTTGCTGAGGAAATGCAATTCAAACATGTTCTGAACGCTATTGCGAGCCCTAGATCAAATGGCCAAGTATAACGTGTAAACCGAACTTTAATTAACGGGTTAAACACTATGTCTGATAGCGAGTGTACTTGGGACGATCACTTGAATGATATAGTTTGGGGCATAAATAATACTCCTCATGCCACAACTGGTTTTCCCCCCTTTAAACTATTGTTTGGTCATTCTAATTCGCGGTTACCGGCTTTTCCAACTGGTGAACCAAGTGATTTTGAAGGTGCACTGGCACTTGAAGAACGGCATGGTGCGGCTAAATTGCGAATAGATAAAAATATGACCCTCATGAAAGACAGATTCAACCGATCTCATATACAATGCATTAAGTACTCTGTAGGACAATTGGTAATAAGGAAAGGAGGAATTACTAGGGAACGCGCTAATAGTTACATTAGCGCTTTCCCTAGTAATAGTTTCCTAGGAAACTTAGCGGCTTGTACTCAGGGCCCTATAAAATATGCAAAGCTGATCACTCGTTAGATCATTATACAATAAGTAGTATAAAGGGAATGAAAGGATACAGAAAAATTACTGCAGTTGTACGCGGTGAAGCACTCCGACCTTATAATTCCTCTTTCTCTGATGAAAGTAGTGGTAGTGATCGTGAAGTTGATAGGGATGATCTGATAGACTTGTTAGAAAGCTAATTAAGTCATACTATCCTATTATTTTGAATTTTTTACGAGTACACTTATAAATTAATAGTATGATTAATTAAATAGGTATATACTAAGCAGTTTAACGATATAAAACAATTGTTTGATTTCATAAATAGATTTTTATTTTTTTATAAAAATATTTGCATATTATCACAGCTACATAATTTCTTTTCAGTAATTTAAACTGTGTGATTTAAAAATTAATAAAGCTGTGTGAGTTAGGAGTAATTAAATCTGTGTAGGTTACCAGTAAATAAAGCTGTGACTTAACATTTTTTACAGCTGTGTGAGTTAGGTAAAATCAAAGCTGTGTGACTTAAGAAAAAAACAAAAAAAAATGCTGTGTGAGTTAGGTAAAAACAAAGCTGTGTGACTTAAAAAAATAAAGCTGTGTGACAGAGGAAAACCCAAGCCACACACACACACAGCTTTATTTTTTTAAGTCACACAGCTTTGATTTTACCTAACTTGTGCGAGTTAGGTAAAATCAAAGCTAAAAAAAATAAAGCTGTGTGAGTTAGACAAAATTAAAGCTGTGTGAATTAGGAAAAATAAAGCTGTGTGAATCAACAACATATCTGTGTGAAATATTAAATTAAATGATATTGCACAATAGGAAACTGCAACATAAATGTATTAAACAACACAATTATCAAATATTAATACTACACTTCTACTACATCTGTTAATTTCACGAATAAATGTACTGCCCACACTATTCTTATTCCAGATACCGAATACCAGCGACAGATCAGGCGCAAATGGAGGTGCTGATCGCCGTGAGACACGGCTAACACAGGACGGCCGAGTGTTACCAACTTCCGGCCCCCGATATACCAGCTCGATTTAATCCTAGAACATATTATGTAGTTCATCCTTATTTTTATAAGACTAATATTCTTACAATTATTCAGTTACTTACTTGATTCAATGTATTCATTCTTGATAAACCTCTTAGGACTACATCCGCTTGTTAGCTAGACAATAGTCAGAGAATCGGTGTCTGACTAGGTATGGACATCAAGCCAACAGCTACAGCACGAAGTAGCTAAAGGTGGTGAGGCTTTGTTTTACTATTGAATATCTGTGATTTTTTAATATCTTTTATTAATTTGTGGTTGGTATTTATTTAGTTATGACTTATTTATTTGAAATTAAATCCTAAAATTTTGATCTCACCTTACTTGAAGATGTGAAAATGACTTATTTAACAGTACATTATTTTATGATATTTCATTTATGATGTACTATGAGATTTTAAAGAATTTTGTCTAGAATTTTTATTAATATTTTGATTACCATAGGGTATTTTTAAATAAGTGTACCCAACTTTGTAATAAAACAGTTGGTGGCCACATTTATATTTAAGAGGTACAAAGGATTTGCGTAGAATCGTTATTTTTAACGTATGTAGAATTGTAGTTGTATACAATATTCTCACGTTTACAAGAAAATATTCTCCGCTCTGTTTTTCTCTTGGCTGACTTTTGGGTAAAATTAGAATGGAATAGTAGTTATGGCAAAAGCTGTAGTGAAATTATTTCCATATAGTCCGTATTCATTAATAAAATAAATATTCAAATTTTCAAAAATATTAAAATATACAATCTAGTTCTTATTTTCATGACGACATTTTGGTCGATCTGAAAATAAATTTAAGTAATTAGTTTTAGGGCTATTGTAATTCAGATTTTGATATAAATAAATACCTATAATTTATTGCAAACTAAGCAAAAGTGCTACAACAAATTAGCACAGCTGGCCAATTAGTCGTCACCAACCTTAGTGTGGGTACCCACATAATTTATTTTGCTAGGAACACAGGTTGATTGACAAGAACACCAGTGAGTGAATTTTAAGGGATGTATTTTTCTGTGACCATATATAGCTAACATACTTTTGTTGTATCGGGACAGCTACCTACGTCATTAGTAAATTTTTGTCATTGAGTCTTCAAAATAAATATTTATAGCAAGTGTAAAAACTACTTTCTACGACGTCACTTTTCTTTTCTTTAAATTTTACCTCAGAATCTAGAAGTCTAGATTTCACAAAATCTACAGAGAGCTCTTTTTCAATACTCATGGTTTCTAATGTCGTTATAACTGTGCTGTATTCCTCAATTATCCCACTTTTGGGAAAAAGGCTCCGCCTATTCCATCCATGTATCTCGGTGTTGTGTTTCATCTCGCAAATTCTCGAGGAATTCATTCAAGGGGGCCCACCATTATGAGCTGCCGCGACCCCGTCTAGCTGAATCAAGGCTCCAGTCTCGCGATATCGGGCCCACTGATTAGATGGCATCCGACAGACATGGCCTGCCCAGTACTACTTCAGTTTTGCACCTTTTTGAGTTACGTCGGTAATTTGCGTTCTAGTTGGTGTTACTTATAATTCGGTCATATAAATAGCTAGACGATCTTAATCATTCCAAAGCCATAATATTCAAATTAAGTCTAATCGATGTATTATTAATTCTAAAAACCTGTGCCTATTATTGCATAGTATGATTATCTAATGATTTTTTTACTAACAACTTGTGATTACGAAACACGTTCTTGATCTTTAACATGAAACGTTGACGCTTTTTTTTAGGTTCCGTGTGAAAAAACGCCACCTATATAGGATCACTCGTGCGTCTGTCTGTCTTATTGTCTCAGCCAACTTTCTCCGAATGACAAAAACACTAAAATGCGTAGCAATGCTGTAGGTTAGGTTAGGTTAAAACGGGCTGATTTCCGCAACTCCACGATCAAGCGCTTATTTTGCGTATCAATATAGCAATGCTGTATTGATCCAGTTATAAAAGTTATCATCAAAACAAAAAAAAACGTCATCATTTAATTTTGAGACGTGATTGATTTACAAATGTCTCATTTTTACTAATGGTAGTATAGAAAGGAGGAAGTATTTTTTTTCTTTTTTTATCTTATATAGGCTCGCGCTTGACCACCATCTCACCAAGGAAAATTCCAACTTAAGTATAGTGCTCACCAAACTTCTGCGCCGCCTTGAAGTTGGCCTTCCGATGCGCAAGGCACGAAACGGTGCTCTTTTGCTGCAGCGCGGCCAAGAAGTTTGGCGAGAACTATAACGTGCTGCGTTTTCGCTAGCAATAGAACGTTTAATGCATATAAAAAGTACTCAGTGGTTTAGTGTTTTAGACAGAATTCACTTTTTGACGCTACTGACAACGCATTTAAAACTATTGTAAATGTTCTGGATTGACACATCCCACAGACCTATTCTAGAAGGGTTACCATAGCGTATGATACACTAAATAGGTATTGCACAAATTTTCTGCGTCCGGTCGTTAACTTGAATTGGTCAATTTCATACTTTTGTTCCACACTTTCTCCACTAGCTCATCATCATGAGCCATCCTGCTGTACTCAGCTTCCTTACACTCCATGAAGTACTTCCCTCGCACGCTCTCCACCTCTTCAGACACACACAGGTGTATCGTCGTCTGTGCTCCTTCTTTAGGCACTCTAAACAAAATATCGCAGATAACATCAAACACTTTTCTTATTACAAAAGGCACCCTTTGAAATATATCAGTTTTAATAACTCCAGGATGTAAAGAGTTGACTGTAACTCCTTCAGGTAACCTCTTAGTTAATGCCTTCATCCAAAGGACATCACATAATTTACTATTTGAGTAATTCATTAACAGACCAAAAAATCCGTTTCCGCGACATTTATTTAAGTCATCGACGCGTAATCTGGCAAAATTGTGGAGCCAAGATGACACTATGATGAGCCTGCTGGGCTTAGAGGCTATCATCTTGTCGAGCAGCAGGTTCGTAAGCAGGAAGGCCCCGAAGTAGCTGACTTGCATCACTACATCTATTCCATCTTCGGTAAGTTCCGGATCGAGACCGGCGCAGCCAGCATTGTTTACCAGAATATCGAGACGGTAATAGGAGTTATTGAAGTCTTCAGCGAATTTTCGTACACTGCTGAATTTTGCTAGATCTAGAGGCCTGAATTCGACGTATCTGTTTCCTGTGGTGGCTGCTATGTCGGCGATGGCTGCTGTACCTCTCTCGACGTCCCGGCTGGCGATGACGACGCAAGCTCCTCTGGCCGCGAGGTCACGCGCAGTCTCCAGGCCGATGCCTTGGTTCCCCCCTGTCACAAGCGCAACCTTGCCATCAAGTCGCACATTAGATTTACACACTCCTATCACGGGTTCTAATTTTAGTTTCACATATATAGCTAAAGAAAAACCTTAGAGAACTGCAGTTAAAAATGAAATGAGCTGTTAACGTAAGATAGTAAACAATAGCGAGTATCATGCTGAGTATCATGTTGATACAGTTGGACGGCAAATACAACTAAATGAGTTTATTGACCAACATACTTTTTTATGCGTGTGGGTCGAGTGAACTTTATTTATTTATTTATTTATTTATTTATTTTTATTTATTTATTTATTCGTTTACACATACATTTATTTTTACAGGTATAACCCAAGGTAATAAAAGTAGTCATACAATGCGACTGTTACATACAGTGACGACACGTTACATAGAGGACAATACACTCACTGTCACCCTCTGGAATTCCGCCAAGGAGCAGGAAAATATGTCCAATCGCTGAGAGATGCAATTAATGATCGTAATTGCCCGACACACGGGCGCAAACTTTAATATGTTTGTACGGGCTACCGGAGTTTCAAAGAGACTCTGCCTCGGCCCCAACCGTAGCCTACTGTTTGGAACGAGTAACCGCAACGATTCCAAGATTTGTGGATTGTTTAGCATCCCACGAAAAACCATAAATACATATTTGACCAGAGCAAGATTGCGCCTTACTTCCAACTTATAGTAACCAACCATCCCTATTACAAAGAGACTTGTTTTTAACATGCATAGACTCACGCCATTCATCAAGGTCGTTTTATCCGCGACATCCCGGAAATAATTCGGTGCGAATATTTTTTAGACCTTATTAATGAAATTGATTTTAACGACCGAATTTTATATTTCATCATCATCATCACTACAACCGAAAGAATTCCATGTCTGGTCATAGGCCTCCTTCAAGTGTCGGCACATTGACCGATCCCGTGCATCTCGCATCCAGCGGATGCCCGTAGTCATAACCATTCCACCTAGCAAGAGGCCTTCCAATATCTCTTCTGCGTCTTGTGGTACGTGGTCACCACTCTAGAAATTTTCGGCTCCGTCGATCATCCGTTCTGCGAGAATGTGCCCTGCCCATTACCACTTATCTTTGGCAACTGTTCGATATTAGTCATCGTCCTGATTAGTGATAGTTGACTATTGTTGCTATAGTTGGTATCTGACCTCCACAACCCGGTAACTGGCTAACACGATACCCGTTGGCGCGATTGATTTGATTGTTTCTGACTACCATCACGACTGTCAAAGATCTTCAAATGACAGGCGGGACCAACGGCTTAGCGTGCTTTCCGAGACATGGAGGAACCTCGGTTTTACCTCGACAAATTTTGCTTTACCTCGAAGATCGACCCGTGCGGCTGTTAATATTTAGTTACAAGCTCCTTCTTAACGACCGCATATATTATACCGCTTGTTATTTGCAGATATATTATATATATCTGCAAATAACAAGCGAGACCAACGGCCTATCGTGCTTTCCGAGATACTGAAGAGTTTCGGTATGTAGGTAATGGATGATCAAGTTAAAATAACCAATGCTAAAGTTAATACTTAGCTGGTGGCGACTAATTCGTGATAATAGGTCTTTGGCTAAGAATTCTAATTTTAAATTAATTTTATTTTAAAAACATGGAATTCTTTTTCAAAATTAACGACGTCTACGGAGCGAATACTACAAACGAACGCACCACCTGTTATTGGTTTTCCCGCTTCCAATCTGGAAATTTAGACCTGAAAATGAACCCCGTGGTCGTCCGAAAACTTTGGTCGACAATGACGAATTAAAGATGATTGTGGAAATTAGCAGCAGTTTTCGACGTTGGCATCAAATAATATTGGCAAGGTAAACAAGCTTGACAAATGGGTGCCCCACGAACTCAATGATCGCCAGCGCGAAGTTCGCATCGAGACGTGCCTTGCACTGCTCAACAGGCACACAAACGAAGGAATTTTGACCCGCTGTTACCTGCGACGAAAAATGGATTCTGTTTCCTCAACTTGTATAAAACGCAAGTTCGGTCATGCATGGAATACTGCTATTACCTCTGGGATAGATCTGCCAAGTACCAGCTTGATGCACTTGAGTCGATTGATAGACGGGCCAAAAGGCTTATTGGCAACGATGCACTGGTCGCATCAAAGCTTCAGAGCCTCGAACATCGACGCCGAGTTGCCAGCCTGTCGGTTTTTTATTGGTTATATTTCGTGGAGTGTGCGACGGAACTGCACAATTTGATTCCGCCTAGACCTTTCCATCGTCGTACTAAAAGACGTACGGTCATGCGCCATCGGTATATGGTGAACACTGGACATCCCTCCCATACGCACAAAGCGTTTTCCTAATACTTTCGTTGTGCGCACAGTTAAGGAGTGGAATTCCCTTCCGGAGTCTTTGTTCCATGATAGCTACAACCTTGGGTTCTTTAAGCCAACAGTGAATAGGTTTCTTCTAGGCATGCGTGCTTCACCGTAGACCACGTCATCGCTTAGCATCAGGCGAGATAGTGGTCATACGCAAGCCTACAGATTATAAAAATAAAAATAAATTGTTTGGGTCCTGGTTCAGCACCTAAACAATGGTCTAAACGAAAACTTACTCCTAGAAAATTGATGGTCACTGTTTGGTGGTCTAGGGCCGGTGTGATTCATCACATGTGTACTGTGAAGAACTGAACACAATGACGGAGAAGCTCGCATAACATCAACCAGCTTTGGTCAATCACTCGTCTCCGCTGCTCCTAAACGACAACGCGCGACCTCACAGCAGACGGTCTCCAAGTAACAAGAGGTGGTGTTGGAAGCTCCCCGTCATCCGCCGTACTCACCAGACATTGCGCCTACAGACTTAAATTTTTCCAGAATTTGGGTAACTTCTTGGCGGAAAACAAATCAATGCCCGAGAGGCAGTATAAAATGCCTTCTTCAAAGGCATTTTTTGCCTCTCGTCAAGACGATTTGTTTAAGAAGGGCATCAATAAACTGCCACTGCGTTGGCAAAAATTAATAGAAATAAAAAATATAGAAAATAAAATACGTTAACTAATTATTTCATAAAAATACCGCAATTTCATAGGTAAGACCTTCCCTCGTCACGTAGTGAAAATGTATGTATCTCGAATTATGAAATCAAGGTGCAGAAGGGATGGAAAGTTATGAAGTTGCGATCACAAACCGGAAGAAGCTTCGTTTGAAGGCCACTCACTAGGTGGATGGATGACCTGGTTGCGGGCATCCGCTTGATGCGAGATGCACGTGACCGGCCAATGTGATGACACTTGGGGGAGGGAGGCCTATGTTCAGCAATGGACGTCTTTCAGCTGAGATGACGATTATGATGAATTCAAATATAGAGCCTCTAATGTATTTATAGATCGCAACGAAAACAGAATTCAAACTTAAACCGGCATTTAGGTGATTAATTACTTGTGGTATTTAAGAAACATCAAGAACTGTTTTTTTTTTGTTAACTTTATTGCCTTAAGACCAGTTTTTGCCTGACCTTTACATTCTTTAGCGATGATTATGAATATTACATGAATCAGGAAACAGACGCATTTGATATACTATTATACTATACTACTATTGCGTGTGTCTGGGCTGTGTAACACGGCTGTGACTATCTCGCGACAACATGATATTCCTCATAGTTCCTTCTTTAATCATATCGGCAGCAACATACTCAAAAATTAATCTTGAACCCGTTCGAGGGGTATGTACGTCTAATGTGAGGCTTGATGGCAAGGTCGCGCTCGTCACTAGCGGGAACCAAAGCATCGGCCTGTAGACAGCGAGTGACCTCGGAGGCAGAGGAGCACGTGTTATCATCGCCTGCCGAGATGCCTAGAAATCCGGGAAAGCCATCGCCGATATAGCAGCTACCACAGGCAGCAAACACGTCGAATTCAGACATCTAGATCTGGCAAAATTCAGCAATTTACGCAATTTCGCTGAAGAATTCAACAACTCCTATGAACGTCTAGACATTCTGGTGAACAACGCTGGCTGCAGTGATACTTTTCCGAGGCCTACTGAAGATGGAAACGAAGTGGTGATGCAAGTGAACTATTTAAGCCCCTTCCTGCTCACGAATCTGTTGCTAGACAAGTTGATCGCCTCCAAACCCAGCAGGATCATCATCGTGTCATCGTGCCTCCGCTTTTTCGCAAGACTACGTGTCGACGACTTACTGAAACAAGCCACAACTTTCGGATTGGGCCAGTTATTGAATTATGGCAACAGAAAATTATGTCACATTATTTGGTCGAAAGCGTTAGCTAAGATATTACCAGAAGGGGTGACTGTTAATACTCTTTATCTAGGCTTTATTAAAACTGAGATATTTAGTACGTTGCCTTTTTATATGAAGAAGATGTTTGCGTGATGGCTGATACTATGCTGTTTAGGACTGCTAAAGAAGGAGCACACTACGACGATACACCTGTGTGAGTCTGAAGAGGTGGAAGGCGTGCGAGGGAAGTACTTCATGCAATGTAAGGAAGTTGAGTGCAGCAGGATGGCTGGTGACGATGAGCTAGTGGAGAAAGTGTGGAATAATAAGCATTACTATTTTTTACTTATTCTTTTGAGCATAATCAGAGAATTACATGTTTATACGTGTATACCGGCCCGTATTTTTTAACACGCTTTTTGTTCCTACGTTGTTGTCCCAAAATTTTCGTTCCGGCTCTAAAATACACCAGTGTCAAATGTCTTATTCTAGTGCATAAGTTGGGCTATACATGAAGTTTTTATAGTTTTTAGGGTTCCATACGCAAAGGGTAAAAACGGGACCTTATTACTAAGACTCCACTGTCCGTCTGTCCGCCCGTCAAGAGGCTGTATCTCATGAACCGTGATAGCTAGACAGTTGAAATTTTTACAGATGATGTATTTCTGTTGCCACTAGTTGCCAAGGAAACCTTATAGTTTCGCCATGTCCGTCTGTCCGTCCGCAGCTTAGCTCAGAGACTCTTAGTACTAGAAAGCTAGAATTCGGCATGGATATACATATTAATCACGCCTACAAATTGGTACTGACACAGTGACATTGTGGATAAAATTCTCATGTTTATTATGTAAACGACCTCGTAACGTATAAATCAGGCAACATCCGCGTGTCTGGGCTCAGTGCCACGTCTGTGCCTACCAAGACAACATGATACTCTTCATAGCTTCTTTTTTAATTATATTACTGGTAATATTTTTTCTAACAATATTTCTAATCTTACTGACGGCAGCAATATACGTAAAAATAAAGCTTGAACCCGTTCGAGGAGTGTGTACGTCTAATGTGAGGCTTGATGGAAAGGTCGCGCTCGTGACCGGTGGGAACCAAGGCATCGGCCTAGAGACTGCGCGCTACCTTGCAGCCAGAGGCGCGCGCGTTGTCATCGCCTGCCGGGATGCCCAGAAAGCCGCAGAAGCCATCGCCAATATAGCAGCCACTACAGGAAACAAACACGTCGAGTTCAGATCTCTAGATCTAGCAAAATTCAGCAATGTGCGCAAATTTGCTGAAAACTTCAGCAACTGCTACGACCGTCTCGATATTTTGGTGAACAACGCTGGCTGCAGTGGCACTTTTCCGAAGCCTACTGAAGATGGAAACGAAGTGGTGATGCAGGTCAACTATTTAGGCCCTTTCCTACTTACGAACCTGTTGCTAGACAAATCGATCGTCTCCAAACCCTGCAGGATCATTATAGTGTCATCGTGGCTTCACTTCTTCGCAAGACTACGTGTCGACGAATTACATAAACCATCCACAACTTTAGGATTGGGCCAGTTCTTAAATTATGGAAATAGTAAATTATGTCAAATTCTATGGACGAAGGCGTTAGCTAAAAGATTACCAGAAGGGGTGACTGTCAATACTCTACATCCAGGAGTTATTAAAACTGAGATATTTAGTACGTTGCCTTTTTGTATCAAGAAAATGTTTCACGTGATGGCAGATGCTATGCTGTTTAGAAGTGCTAAAGAAGGAGCGCAGACGACGATACACCTGTGTGTGTCTGAAGAGGTGAAGGGCGTGCGAGGGAAGTACTTCATGGAGTGTAAGGAAGCTGAGTGCAGCAGTATGGCTGATAATGATGAGCTAGTGGAGCAAGTGTGGGATAAGAGTGTTAAACTGACCAGTTTAACGGACTCTTCAGAAAATAACGAGTGAAATATTACGAGTGCACCAGACTATAATATGGTACCTTTAGAATATAGGATGGGATGGGGAGATATGCATGTGGCAGACCAGAACTCTCGACAGACTTTTAAGTGCGTTGTCAGTGACAAGTCAAAGTGATTAGTGATTGAAGTTTGTAATAAAGGTCGATGGTATTGAACGGTATTGAATATCTGATTAAAAAAAATATGACAATCTGTTTATTTTTCTATTTGTATAGAACTATACTCATTCGGAAAAATTTTGGTTTTAGGACAATAAATAATTAAGAAACCTATGAAAACGAAAATATAAGAATTTCTAAAAATAATAATTGGGAAAAAATAATGTGGATTATAAAGAACTCATAAAATAAATAATATGAAAATTCGCGAATTTGGATTTCGGCGCTGACACCGTCTTGACTTATATTGCATTTTTGTTCGGACTATTGTGGGTTAATAAGTGAGAAACTTGAGAGTATGTACATAGCTAGGTGATATATTATGAAGTGATAGCATTTAAGATGAATACAGCCGGCAATGTTAAATGATAAATGATTTTATTTCTGTAAGTTGGTTTGTACAAACACTTTTACATGTCGAACATATTTTAAAACTAGATGAGGTCGGCGTTTCCTATCTGACTACTCTGAGAAGAAAGGCCGAAACAAACTCAGTAACGTCACGTAAATATTCTTGTCATTGCATGAAAACCAAAAAAAAAAATGCTAAATTCATGGTGGAAAACATAAAAAATCAAAATTAATTTTAATTGGAGCAGCTCAATCCCAAGTCTTTTTGTCCTCAACGTCATCTTTAAAAGTATAAAACGCTTTCTGGCACAACTTAGGTTTAATTAATGATTTGAATTAATTAAGACTGAGAACTTGTACGTGGCTTGGAAGCTTATTATAAAAGCGCACACATTGAAAATTCGTCGTTAAAGGTCGTCATCTCATTTCAAACATAATTAATCTTATCTATCTTCATGCACGTGCAGGATGATCGTCGTAGAAACGGAAGGAGGAAGCGTTAGATGAATAAATACTACAGAAAAAATCAAAAAGAAAATTGACAGATTTTTGAAAGATTTCTACGTCATAAATCGGTGTCTGATGCAGGTCGTAGTGGCTATTTTAGTTCAATCTGTTTTTTTGGAACTTTTAAGTGTTTTTGCAGTCACGTTTTTTTTCACAGAGATGACTTGAAATACACTCTGTCTGGGAAAGTCACCAACCCGAAGTCATTTGAAGATTAGTGCCCACAAAGCAGTAAAATTCCCCGCGGCTTAGTTCTCGTGGCCCACCCAACACGACCCGTTTTCGGGATAAATAAATAGCCTATGTCACTCAGGAATAATGTAGCTTTCTATTGGTGAACGAATTTTTCAAATCGGTCCAGTAGTTTCGGCGCCTATTCGGTACAAACAAAAAAATCTTTTCTCTTTATAATATTAGTATAGAAGAGAAGAGATAGAAGAAAGATAAAAGAATTGATAATATCGGTTAAGTAGTTTTTGGGTTTATCCATTACAAGCAAACTTACAAACAATCAAATCTTTCCTCTATTATTATATATTTATTATTGTGTAGATAATAATACAAGTAAGGCCAAGCCAAACCAAGTATAAGTATATTTTTTTTAACTTTACAAAAAACTGGCTCATGTTTATGAATGAGTCTTGAGATTAGGTTTTACTCGTTTTATGGACTTATAGAAGCCTTTCGAGGTCTCGCGCCGGTTGAGGGGATTGAGACAATACATTACATAATATATTAATAAAACCCACTGTAGACAAACGGCTCCCCATCTTTCCACTTCTACCGGTCTTTATTATTTATTTATTTGGAAACTCAACAGCTTATTACAAATTTACATGAATAGATGTTCACCTCACTGTCAATGAACAGCCCAATGCAGTTGCATCAACGTTACTTGCATCTTAGACACACACATATTGCACAGTAACAGCGAGATGATGACAATTATCTCTTAAGCCAATAACAGAGTTTCACGGCATGGATAAAGCTAGTTAGGTTATGTTAATTAGCTACACACAAGTGCAGCTATAGTGATTATGTGGGATTGAAGACTCATTGATCACTTTATATCAGAGTTAAAGTATGTAAATATGTAAACATGGGTATATTAATTAGACAAAGG
Source organism: Orthosia incerta (assembly GCA_948252205.1). Lineage (NCBI taxonomy): Eukaryota > Metazoa > Arthropoda > Insecta > Lepidoptera > Noctuidae > Orthosia > Orthosia incerta. Next base: position 14,335,967 of record OX411758.1, read on the forward strand.
GAAAACTTAATCCTAAGAGTTATGAGAGTTAAGAGTTATGGCACAATCAGTTCACTAAAGAATCAATTTACTAAACAATATCTGCTTGACTTGTCTCCGGTATGATTGTCTTAATAAGATTGTACGCCAATTCGTCAAAAAATAGTCAAGAAAGAAAGAAAAATTATGTATTTGTGACCCGCACAGGAGACACGAGAGATAAACAAAAAACTAAAATTAAACTATAAAAAAACCTAGTGCGAGAACAAAAAGTGCAATTGTGCAGCGATATTTAAAATAAATAGTATTCTGGTATAGGACCCACTGTTGATTGTTGATGCCACGGGCATACTCACGTAGGTACCATTTTCAACAGCATTAATTCAATTCAATTTAATTTGAAAAGTAAAATGCGAAATGCGAAATTTACCTCCCCCAAACTACTGACCGACAGACTACTTAAGCAAAATTCAACGCCATAGCACCTAGTATTAAAATTACCGAGAGAAACTCTCTTCAGCTCCTGGGTTCTCCTATTTTTGATGAATCCTTTCCAAATTTCATTGAACAGAAAATACAAAATTTTAACGTTGTCTCGGAAAGACTTTTCAAAATTAACATGCATTCGGCCTACACACTTTTCCGATATTGTTGCTTTGGACCAAAATTTACTTATAGCCTTCGCTCCTCTCATTTATGGAAACACCCACAACTTTTAGAAAAAGTAGACCAAATTATAAAAAACACACTTTCATCTATCCTAAATGTGGCCTTGGACGACCGAGCATGGCAACAAGCCACGCTTCCCATTCGCCTGGGCGGCCTCGGCGTCCGCAAAATTTCAAGTATAAGTTTACCAGCTTTCCTCTCCTCGGTCTACGGTACTGATAAATTACCCAGGAACATCTTATCTTCCTCACTGGTTGATTTTGAGGTACCGTATTTGACCGATGCGTTGAACGCTTGGAAAATGGCTTGTCCCAATACGGATTTGCCCGACAACCTGTCCTCCCAGAGACGATGGGATGTGCCGCTCTGCAGTATTATACAGAATAATCTTATAAATACATCGTCTAGTACTGCTGAGCGAGCGCGTCTGCTGGCTGTGGGGGAATGGGAGTCGGGTTTGTGGCTTCAAGCACTCCCGTCATCCACCATAGGCACTATGATTCGTTTCGGCTCGCAACCTGTCTACGCTTAGGCGCACCTTGTGTTGCTTCACATCGGTGCCAATGTGGTGAAGCTGTTGGCAGCCTTGGGCACCATGGCTTGTCTTGTTGCAAGAGCGCAGGACGCATAGTACGGCACGCCAGCATCAATGACATTATTCGTCGAGCCCTTGTCACCGCCGGCGTACCAGCTGTATTAGAACCTAACGGCTTGGTACGTGACGATGGGAAGAGACCAGATGGCATGACATTGGTGCCGTGGAAGGTGGGTAGGCCTCTGGTGTGGGACGCAACCTGTGTCGACACCCTTGCGCCATCTCATATTCCTAGTTCGGCGGGCTGTGCTGGCGCTGCTGCTGCGGCTGCTGAGGCCCTCAAGCGGCGCAAATACTGTAACCTAATTGGTAATTACAGTTTTGAGCCGTTTAAGGTCGAAACGCTTGGGTCATGGGGCCCAAGTGCACGTCTCCTTTTTAAGGAGATCTCTCGCCGACTGATCGACACCGTGCGTGACCAGAGGGCTGGCTCTTTCTTTGCGCAAAGAATCAGCATTGCCATTCAACGTGGCAATGCTGCCAGTCTTCTGGGCACGTTCCCGGATGACAGCGATGTGGATGAGTACTTCGACGCCTAAGTGTACCTTTCTTTTGTATATAGTGTAGGTAAGTAGTTAGTTTAATTTTAATTTTGTAAAGTTTACTTTTGTTTAGTGTTTAGGTATGTACATATATAATATTATTAAACAATTATGAGCATATTTACATTTAATTTGTATTAGTTTCACAATTATTCTTCAACAAAAATTCTGTAATTGTCAACTGTCACAAACACTTTGAAAAAGTTAATTTAATATGTACGGTTTAACTAAAGAGTTCGAAGATACGCAATATTGCCGCATCAATACTTAAGGAATTATGCATTACCTAAGTACCTAACTACTGAATGAGTCATTAATATAATATGCAAGATAACTCATACAGCACAGCACTACGGTCACTTCATACAGTGGTGTATCGTTTAACTTTAAAATACCCACCGTATCACCAGAGGTACGGCCAGGGATACGGCGGGTCTACAGTGACGGAAACGGAAATAGTCTAGCTCGTCCCACTATTACTTTCTGAGCCTAATTCAGAATATTTTTTAGACTACCTTCCAAAAGCGTTGTTCAATCAGCGTTGTATAACAATATTGTCAATAATATCAATTAAGGACTCCGCCAGAAAAAAATGAAAGTCTTTTATCCGACTCCTTACGTAACTTGTAAACATGGTTTCTTGTTTATTGAGATATTTTGATAATAATTTTGGTCTCAAATGAAAGGTATAACCATCTTAACCGTTTGTATCAAGTAAATCGGTCCACGCGTTTATGAAATATTAAACCATTACTGACCCCTGCCCCTTACCGCGATACGTTTGATTGATCCTATTAAAGACACTGCCTTTACAGAATCAGAATCATTTTTGCCAATAATTTTGGTATACATATAAGATGGTAATTTTTGTAGACAGTCCCGCAGCCTAATTGCGTAAGTCAATTCTGCAAAGCAAACAAGTCGATTCCTTCCCAAAAACGACTTAACGTATTGCATATTAATACGTAAAGTCGTTTTTACTTACTTACGCAATTAGGCTGCCGGTACATTTTACCCCACGGCATGCAAAAATGTTCAGTTAAAAACAATAATTAAAAAAAAAACAGCAATTAATAAACAACAATTAAAAACACTCTGATCATTATGTCAACAAAATAAGTAGAGAAATATATTAGGTAATCAAAACATTCTAGATGAAACATAATAATATCATCAAAATAGTTAATTAAATGCAAAAATAGCACAAAATATACTTTTCGTATCGTATCGCTACAACCTGTCTACCAATGCCAATATTAAAAAATATTGGCATTGGTAGACAGGTTGTAGCGATTTTTTTTTGTTTCTGGCGGTGAATTTACTATGAGCATGCGCGACCCAAAAGGTCCCATTCCAATCCCAAACATTTTGGACATTAACAACCTATCCTATCTGCCTAGCCTTTTCCCAACTGTATTGGGGTCGACTTCCAGTCTCACCGGTTTCAGCTGAGTACCAGTGGTTTACATGGAGCGACTGCCTATCTGACCTCCACAACCCAGTAACTGGGTAACACGGTGCCCCTTGGCAAGACTGGTGTCAGATCTTAAGCTTCTGACTACCCGTAACGACTGTCAAAGATCTTCAAATGACAGCCGGGACCAACGGCTTAACGTGCTTTCCGAGGCACGGAGGAAACTCGGTACGTTGAAAATGGTCACCCATCCACGGACCGACTTCGTCAAGCGTTGCTTGACCTTGAAAATCAACCCTTGCGACTGTTATTATTTAGCCACGAGCTCCTTTGGACATTAACAACCATTATCGGTAATACAGAGAGTCACTTCGGGTTCAGTTTCTGTAGAGGCCATAGACAAGTGAAATTCTATCATCGAAAGCGTGGCGATAGCTATTAGAATAATCGCTATCTTATAAGTACGCCAAGTTTCAGCTTAATCGGATGCCAGGAAGAGCTTGAAACAACTAAAGTTCAGAGCAAAATAAAAAAAACTGTTTTACAAAAAAATACTACCGACTTCCATATAAAACACTACAAAGTGAAAAATAACTTTCTTCTTGGAAGTCGGTGTCTTTGGTAGGTACCAATTTTTTTCATTAGGGACACCAACTTCCAAAAAGAAAGTTGGAAGTTGTAGCGTTACGTTTAGGTAAGAGGAGCTATGGCATAGATATCGCGAGGAAGAAAAATTACGTTGTCAAGATTAGTGCAATCGGTGTAAACTGAACCACAAGGAATAGTTTCACGACCAAATACAAGAAAAGATGGGGAGAATCCTGTTGAAGAGTTTACCGTGCTGTTTAGGCCGAATTGGATTTTTTGTAAAAAAATGACCGATGGTCATCACCAACTACCTGTGCTAAAGCAGTGATAATTGTTCTATTATATCGTTCTGTAGGGTTGACTTGAGGGCAATATCTTGGAGAATAAAAGATAAAAGGAACTTTATATTTGTTCAGAAAACTTTGAAACTCGTTTGATTGAAATTGTGAACCATTATCCATTATTATAGTTTGTGGAATTCCATGCACAAGAAATACGGAATTTTCTAGATGTAAGATAGAAAGAAAGAAAGAATAAGTGTTTATTCGACTCAAAAACGACATACAATAATATTAGAAGTTGTAGCGCGTTTGATATGAAAAATAAGATAATATTTAGAGAAAGAACAAGTTACCACGAGGATATATTGATTACGTTGTCTTGTCATTGGTAAAGGACCCATCAAATCCAAAGAAATATTTTGAAAAGGTCTTAAGCAAATTTTTGGTTTACCCATAGGACCATAGGGAGAATGATTCGAGTGCTTATAAGAAAGACTAGTTTCACAGGTAGAACAGAATGTTGCCACATGTTTAAACATTCCAGACCAGTAGTATCATAAAGAAAGTTTCTTGTAAGATTTGAAAATGCCAATATGAGGATTATTATCTGTAACACCATGACAAGAACCTCTTTCCATGCAAAATCTTCGTTAAGGCAATCTGATGAGTTAGTGAAGCGATATAATCTAGCATTAAGAATCTTATAGTTCGGATAGTCATCAGGGTTGCTTTGACAATTTGTAAAAAGTTTATTAAAGTGTTCCAATTGGGACACAATATCTCTAGATATAGGTTCTACAGAGCTAATAATAGCTGTATCAGGAGTTTTGTGGCGTGAAAGAAGATATGAAACGACATTATCTTTACCTTTTTTTGTGTTTCAGATCAAAATTAAAACAAGATAGACGAAGGGTCCATCGAGCTAATCTTCCAGAAGGATTAGACAAATTTCGGAAACACTTTAATGCCGCATGATCGGTATAAACTGTTTACCATTGTCAAGATAACAACGCCAATGTTCAAGTGCAATAATAACAGTGTTGCCCGTTCAGTAGTTGAATAGTTTTGCTCATGCTTATTAAGAGTTTTGCTCATGTATGCGATCACTACTTTTTATTGCCTTGTTCCTGAGTCAACATAGCACCAATTCCAAAATTAGATGCGTCACAATGAACAGAAAATGGAAAGTCAAAGTCAGGGCAAGCTAAAATTGGGGTTGAAATTAAGCATTATTTTAGTTTAGAAAAGGCTAAATCTGCTTCATCGTTCCAGACGAAATTCTTAGAACAGTTTTTCCCAGAAGAAGTTAGTTTACAAAGGGGTGAAGCGATAGAACTGAAGTTAGGTATGAAGCGACGACCAAAAAAAACAACTACATGTGCCTAAGAATTTCCTTACTTCTTTTTTAGAGGTAGGAGCGGGGTAAACTAAAATAGCTTCAATTTTATTGGTCAGCACGTAGACCTTGGTCCTCAACTATGTAACCGAGATATTTTAATACTTTACGAAAAAAATGACTTGTTAGAAGTAAATTGTGATTCCTGCGTAAAATAGTTTTTGAAGAACTTTAAATAGAAGTGAGATATGCTCTTCAAATGTTTCCCATATTATTATTAAGTCATCAAAGTAGCAAAAGACTTTATTATCAAAATCTGGTGTAAATGAGCTATTCATGAGCGTTTGTTGAGTCGCGGGAGCATTGGTTAAGCCAAATGGCATAACTTTAAATCGAAACATGCCTTTGCCAGTAACATAAAAAGCAGTTTTATTTTTATCGTCCTTATTTAATGGGATTTCCTAGAAAGCATTAGCAATGTCTATGCTAGACAGATATTTAGCGTTTTTAAAATTATCTAGGATTTCAGAAACAAAAGGAAGACTATAAGCATCTTTCCGAGTGATTGCATTCAATTTTCTACTATCATCACAGAAACACCATTATCCGTTCTTTTTCGGAGTGATAAGCACTGGAGATAACCAAGGGCTCTCAAAATTTTCAATTACATCTAGATTTATTAATGCCTTTTGTTTTCAGGCGAAAGTCTGTAACAACGTTGTTTAATTGTCAGTGCGTTATCGGTGTCAATACGATGAGAAATTAAACTGGTACGACCCAATATGCCTCGTTCCTCAAAAGAAATTGTTTTAAAACGATCAATCAAGTCTGTTGCAATGAATTTCTCATTAAACGAAAGGTGTTCAAATATGAGTACTCTATTGTCCACTGAACTTACGGTAATAGTTTTATTAATTGGGTTTAGTTCAGATAAAAGCTATTTAGGAGTTATTAAACTCTTTCCAGAAATCCCAACCAAAAATCAGTGAGGGATAAATATCAGGGAAAACATAAGCTTTAATAATATGTACCTATTTGATTATTAAATTCGATTGGTAAATGAAAATAACCAGACGACATGGTTTTCTGTTTGTTAGCAACCATAACTTGAGTAGGCGACTTGAATAACTTAAATCCTAATTTTTGGATGTCTTTATGAGAATTATTTCCTAGGATTGTTATACAACTCCCGCTGTCTAATAGACCAGAAAATGGCAAGTTATTAATAGACATTAAAATAAAAGGTCTGTTAAAATCTTTTTCTCAAAAATGGTATGTAATGTTGTCATAACATCTCTAAAAACACCGGCCAAGTGCGAGTCGGACTCGCGCACGAAGGGTTCCATACCATTATCGCAAAAAACGGCCAAAAAATCACGTTTGTTGTATGGGAGCTCCTCTTAAATATTTATTTTATTCTGTTTTTTGTATTTGTTGTTATAGCGGCAACAAAAAGACATCATCTGTGAAAATTTCAACTGTTTAGCTATCACGGTTCATGAGATACAGCCTGGTGACAGACGGACAGACAGACAGACGGATCGTGGAGTCTCAGTAATAGGGTCCCGTTTTTACCCTTTGGGTGCGGAACCCTAAAAAGTATCCAGAAAGTGAACTCTACCGGAGACTTATCAGAACTGTCCAGTAAGAAGCGAGATTTTAAATTTGGAATCACCTACTGTCCAGTAAGTAAGTATGTAATTTACTTACTGTACAGTAGTAGGGATAGGTCCGATATATCAAAACGCAACTTATATCGGATATGGCATGTGTTAGATATCATATCGATACCTGTATCAAAATAACCGATATGACAAAAACTGTATCTAATAAAAACCTTACTAGCGTGCGAGAATGAATAAGTCAAAACTTAAAACCGTAACAATGCGGAAACGTACGAACTACGAACAAAACGCAAAATTCACAAACGATAGGAACCATATGCGCTACCTCTCTTTCTAAGTATTATTTCGCGTTCGTTGTTAGTTTGCTCATCTAAATAACATTTTAACTTATGCAAACTGTACTAAATGATATCGATATCTGAAAACCGTTTTCGATATCGATATGAAAACTGTATATCGGTTACATAACCGTTTGTGCAAAAAACCGATAACACTGAGATGGCTCTAGACAGTAGGTCATCCTCTTCAGATCAGCTTAGAAAAAAAAACATAGTACCAGCTAGACACAGATTAGAGTATAGCCATTATAACATGGTTATAGGAGGGAGGCTCCAAATATATATCTATCTCTCTTTTTAGTATGACAGTTTATGAGATAGATATATTTTTGAGTTCGCCCCCGGTAAATCGATCACAATATCTATCAGTAATTGCCCTAATATGAATGTAACCTTCAATATTAATTAAACGTATTTGTTGTTAAACTTTCTTTCATGTCATTGGTTTCCACACTTCCGTTCTGGAAATTTTTACCTTAAAAATGAACCCCGTGGTCGTCCGAAATCTTTGGTCGACAATGACGAATTAAAGGCGATTGTGTAGAACTGAACACAATGACGGAGAAGCTCGCACGTCTCCAACCAGCTTTGGTCAATCGCTCGTCTCCACTTCTTCTGCAAGACAACGCCCGACCTCATACTGCACAGTAGACGGCTCCGAGTTACAAGAGCTGGTGTTGGAAGCTCTCCGTCATCCACCATACTCACCAGACATTGCGCCTACTCAGACTCCTACTTTTTCCAGAATTTGTATAACTTTTTGGTGGAAAAAAATTAAATACACGAGAGGCAGAAAAAATGCCTTTGAAGAATTTGTTGCCTCCCGTCCTGCAGCCTAATTGCGTAAGTGAATTCTGCAAAGCATTTTGGTTTCCTTCCCTTTTTTTATCTTATATAGGCTCGCGCTTGACCACCATCTCACCTGATGGTAAGCGATGATGTGGTCGATGATGGAGCACGCTTGCCTAGAAGAAACCTATTCACTCTTGACTTAAAGACCCCTAGGTTGTAGCTATCGGGAAACACAGACTCCGGCAGGGAATTCCACTCCTTAGCTGTACGCATAATAAAAGTATTTTCAAAACGTTTAGTGCGTATGGGTGGGATGTCCACCATGTACCGATGGCGCATGGCCGTACGTCTGGTAGTCCGATGATGAAACGGGCTGGGCGGAATTAGATTATGCAATTCCATCGCACATTCCCCGAAATGTAATCGATAAAAAACCGACAAGCCGGCAACTCGGCGACGATGTTCAAGGCTCTGGAGCTTTGTCTTAACCAATGCCTCATCGCCGATGAGCCTCTTGGCCCGCTTTTTGATTCTGGCGTGAAGTACCTTCTCACCTTTGCAAGGATCCCCAGCTTCTTGGCAGCCAGCTGAGCCTTTGCCTCAATGTATGGGCCAAAATTGAGAGTCGATGTCAACGTAACGCCAAGCAGCTCAAGATGGTCAGTTATTGGCACGGTCACACTTCGGAAAGTTGGAGCCGGGTGAAATTGACTCTTTTTTGCGGAAAAAAGACACGCCTGGGTTTTAGCAGCATTAAACCTGACCTGATTGGCATCGCCCCATTCGGAGACTGCCTGCAAGGACAGGTTTAAGCGCTCCACCATGGCCTCCCGGAGAGACTGAACCTGAGGCCCGGTAGTACGAGCGTTGGACAAGTATCTCTCAGCAAAAGCGCTGTCGTCTGCATACCCAAAGTTACCGGGTTTTAGCAGATCGTTAATGTGCAGCAAGAATAAAGTTGCTGAGAGTACTGACCCCTGAGGGACACCGGCATTAATATCCAAGTGGTCCGACGAGCAGCCATCGATAATCACTCGAATGGACCGATCTCTCAGGAAGTCTGCAATCCAATCACACAGACCACCGGGCAAACCGAATGAAGGAAGCTTACCAATAAGGCTTTCGTGCCAGACCCTATCAAAAGCCTTCGAGATGTCGAGGGAGACGGCAAGCGCTTCCCCATGCCTCTCGATGGCTTCACTCCAGATGTGAATGGCATACGCTAGAAGATCCCCAGTAGACCGATTTCGGCGGAAGCTTTATTGGCGGTCACTCAGGATATCGTTAGTTTCTAGGTATGCCAGGAGCTTAATATTGAGTACGCGTTCCATACTCTTACAGAGTATGGAGGTTACAGATATGGGTCTGTAGTTGGCCGGGTCAGCTCGGCTGCCCTTCTTGGGCACGGGCTGTACGTTGGCCTGCTTCCAAGCATTCGGCACTTTTCCAGCCTTATACGAAAGGCGGAATAGGCGTGTCAAGATCGGAGACAGTTCAGGCGCACAGGTTCTAAGAACAATTGCTGGTATTCCGTCAGGGCCGCTAGCCTTGTTCACGTCGAGGTTGTGCAGCACCCTACGGACGTCCTTTTGATGGATACGAATGTCCGACATACTCGTCTCGCATCCATCAGGAGAAGGAGGGGGCCGCGCGTCACCAGGATTCAGACGTGAAGATTCCGCAAAAAGAGAGGCAAATAAATTTGCCTTATCCTCAGCGGAGTGGGCCAGCGACCCGTCGGGTTTTAGCAGTGGTGGTAGTGAGGGACGGCATAAGTTCGACTCGACCGACTTAGCCAGAGACCAAAACGCTTTACTACCTGCTGGGTAAGAAGCAAGTTTGGTCCCTATTCGGTCAATGTGGTCGAACCGAGCCCTTCGCAACACTAACTTGCAGGACTTGGCAGCCCTGTTGAAGGCCCTCTTCTTCAGACCCACGTCACTCGCCTTACGCGATCGAGCGTCGAAGCCAGGTACGCCCCATGTTTAAGCGCGTCGGCGCGCTTACATTCGGCGCCAAACCACGGCCGGTCTTCGCTAGACATTGATACGTCAGAGAACGGAATGTATTACTCCATTCCCTGACGCAAGACATCCGTCACGGCGTCCGCGCACGACGATGGATCAGTCGAAGAAAAGCAAGTAGGCTGCCAAGGATAGCATGCGAAGAAAGATCGCATACCATCCCAATCTGCTGACTTGTACCGCCAAATCCGCCGGGTGCCTCTTGGGCTGGGATCGGGCGGGGAATAGACGGATACAGACTTGACCAGACAGTGGTCGGAACTACCTAAGGGTGAACCTATCGACACAGAGTATCTGTCTGGATCTGTTGTCAGCAGAAGGTCCAAGCAATTTGCTGTGTGCGAATCAACATCCGGTACCCTCGTTGCCCCCTGGACCAGCTGGGTGAGGTTTAGCGCTAGCGAATGCTTACGCATCTCCCGTCCAGCATGGTCAGTGCACTGGTATGGGAAGAGCCACTCCTGATGGTGGGCATTAAAGTCCCTTAGTAACACTAATTGGGCGGAAGGGTACTGCTGCTGTGCCGCATCAGCCGCCTCACTGAGGTACTCTGTGAGCCTGGTTGTCTCCTGATCTCCGCTCCCAAAACGACTTTATGTATTAAGGCCGTACCCTGACCAAAAAATCAGCATGATATATGAGCATTCCTATTGGCCTAGTGGCACTGGTGGCGCATGAATACGCCCAGATTTTAGAATATAATCATTATAAAATCGAATATTGGTCTTTTAAAAAAAATAAAACTTGCTAAATATTCGTTATCAAATTGTCTATCCATTAGTGTTGGTATAAAAAATAATTAATGAACACTTTACGAGGAGATGCATGCTATCAATAATTATTTCTCATTTTTATGGTTTTGTTGGAAGGAGATTAGTGACACATACAACTCTTTAAAAAAAAAAAGTGTACTACCATTTTAGAATCAACATTATGTAGAAAGTTACTGTATTTTTATTCATTGATATTTATTTTTAAATAAAGAGTAGATAGCTCTTAAAAACTGCACAAAAACGACTAGCGCGGCGTTTTGCTCGGGGAGGCGCCTTAACATGCAATACGTAAAGTCGATTTTTGAAAGAAATCGACTTGTTTGCTTTGCAGAATTCACTTACGCAATTAGTCTGCTGCTCTCCCGCTGATTTATTCAAGAAATCAGCTGCAGCTGGGCATCAATAAAATGCCACTGCGTTGGCAAATATGCATCGATTGCGTGGGTGATTACTTTGATTAATAGAAATAAAAAATATGGAAAAAAATACGTTTTCATCCTGCCATCTCGGAAAGAGTATTTTTGCTCTTCGATATCTGAGTGCAAAAGAAGTTTTATCCGCTAGAGGATAAAGTAAATTGTATTTAGAACATCGTGTGCACTAAGTTTGTGAATTCGAAACATCATTAACCTATTTACTTCTACCTCCATGGTGCTGAATTTATCATACGAACTTTTTTAATTTGTTAGAAACTCAGACTCGGAACCTTCTTGGTGTACTTTTGTGGTAATTGGTGTGCCCGCGCCATTTTCTTTTCACGTCATATTTTTAAAACCTTAAGTTAAAAACAAGAAACTTGAAAACAAGTGAAAAACCTAAAATTAGTGATTCTAGCGACGAGGAAGTTTATTTGACGCCAACATAATTGACTGAAACTGTTAGCAATGCGCAAATGAGCTTTATCCCTCAACAATCATGGGAGAAGTATTTGAAAGAGTTACGTGTTGCGCACGAGTGTGTTAGAATCATGAATGAAGGAATTCTTTATAAAAGTATTGATATCTACCAAGATAGCAAGCTTTGAATGTCAAGATGGTTGTTAGTTATTTACTGTGTATCGAGAGTTTCAATGTATATGGTGTGTAAGGGAAGGGTTTTATGAATAAAAGCACAGAAAGACAAGACTAGGTATTTATTTAAATAAGGCTTGTCAATTAATTCATATTTAGAAGGCTCATCGAGCTTACTGCCCTTTCGCTAGACCTAGTTCTCGTGGGGAAGAAGGGCAACAAACCCCACGGAAGCTGTTTAATAGTATTTATCGATATCTTTTACAACCACAAAGTGTTTACAATATTATAGAATCAAAATAACAAGGATAAGGCAAAGGACATAGACTAGCCCTTAAATCAATATTACATATTAGGAATAAAGGCCATAATATGATATAAATACAGTTTCAACACAACCATTTGCAATAATAAAGTTATAATATCACATTACTTACGTTAGCCTTGTGTAGTCGATCTTACATCAATTATTAATGATAAAGGAAATATAATAATATATTTGGCCTGTACTGGCTTGTAGTTCACAGAAAAGTAAATCAGCTTATCCATTACACAATATTTTATAATCTCGGGTCTATCAGTGTCTCAATACGTCTAATATGAGAAAATGGCGCGGTATCCCGCCATTTTCTATATTTATTTAAATAATCTAACAATTAGATGAACAATAAACTATCATGTAATGAATCCATTTTAAAACGTAACAAGACAATTAAGGAATTTAATAACACCTCTTTAATCATTCTTAATCAATATTCGAAAGAATATTGATACTAACAGACAATATTGTACCAATTGTTTCAAAGGACTTATAATACTAATATAGCAATATAAAATCCAGGATACATCACAATAATCATTACAAATTACGTAATAATTTATAGTAATATCATCAATGTGGTTTAATACAAGTTTAAGAGTTATTTCCTGTACACAACAATATTTACTTAGGTGGGGTGCTCTTTTACGTTTGTAGGTAGTTGACAACACAACAATAATTTAGGTCGGCACTTAAACATTTGTCGGTAGGCGCTTAATAAATATGACAGGTATGTTTTATGTGGCAAACCCAATGAGGTAGGAAAACTATGGAGACGGCATATTCTACTATATGAAGAATAGTTATACAAATATCTATAATATCGACACACGCATGTCAAAAAGCGTTTTGTCTCTTTTTAACTAAGCAAGAGCTGCATATGAAAAGAGAGACATCTAAATGTTTGTCAAGGACTAAACTTGGTAACACTTTTGAGTGACGTCAAAATCATGTCTATGCGTGACCGGTCGCCATGTTAATTGCCGAGTAAAATTGGTAGTTGTGTGCCGTATATGTACGTTTATCTGTGTAGTTGTGCTGTCAAACAGTTGCAAATGGCCTACCTCATTGGCAAATGGGTAGCCATCTTAATTGCCCGATTTATGTAGGTAAGCACGCTAATTTCGTAGGTATGGCAAGTCCATAGGTTTATAAGTCAGTGGGCAAACCATTGTGTCTTGAAAAATTAAAATTCATGATTTAATGACGTCACACATACTTCAAATTCTAACAAGTGCAGGGTTTTTCACCTCGTGCTCTTTTGATGCCCTCGTTAACGCTCAGGATTCTAATTTTTTAATCAATCGCTGCGCTCCTGATTCAATTTTAAAATCCTTCACTTGCTCGGCCATCAATATTGAACACGCGATTAAAAAGCAACTTTGCACTTTTGTATAACAAATAACTATAACTTCTTTAATAAAAAACCGCAATTTCATAGGTAAAGCCTTTCCCTCGTCATGGATTGAAAATGTATGTATCTCGAATTATGAAATCAAGGCGCAGAACGGATGGTCGATGTGACCGAAAAGTTCTAGAGTTGCGATCGCGAACCAACAGAAGCTTCGTTTGAAGGCTCTAGGTGGATGGATGACCTGGTTAAGGGTGCGGGTATCCGCTTGATGCGAGACGCACGTGACCGGCCAATGTGATGACACTTGCGGGAGGGAGGACTTTGTTCAGCAATGTACGTCTTTCAGCTAAGATGATGATGAAATCAAATATAGAGCCTGTTAAGGTTGCCTTAAGAACCGATAATGGTAAATTTTTTGTATGTTTTCACCTATTTCCCTCCAAATTGTCCCCATCACTATTTTTCTGGTGCACGCTACAATCGCGCCATCTGACGAATGAAATAGGACTCTCGTTCGAACTAAAACTGTGACTAGCCGCCCAGTGCCGAGCTCGGTGAAATAAATCATAAAACCATGTAACAAGTGAAAGTGTTGTGTTAAATCATCATCAATCAATAAAGGGGCGTCACAGAACTTTAAAATCCGCAAGAATCAAAACTTTACACCAAGTTTGCAGTGGCATAGTATTGGGAGCAAGACTCGGCACGAACCAACCGCGTTAAGCGACGCCGTAAGTACCCTACATTCCTCATCATCCTTCCTAGCCATTTTGCTGTGGATCGTAGATTGTGAAACATCATTTTCTACCATTTGTAAACAATAGTTAAAATGTTTTACGTATCATATCTAATCATTTTGAAACTAAACAGTGGTTCGTTTTGATAATTCTTTTCAATAAGTATTATCATTTTATAGTTTACTTTTAATATTGTTTTAAAATCGTAATCAGTCATCATGAATGAAGCAATGGCATCTCATCATGAATCTAAGCGCAATATAGCATTTAAGAGAATATCGGATGCTGTCACCTGCGCTCGCAAAACATTAAAATATCCTAGTCTTCTATCGCGGTTCGAAACATGGTGTTCACGTATAGAATCCCTTATTTATTTATTTATTTAAACTTCATGTACAATAGTGGTACATAGGCGGACTTAATGCCACAAGGCATTCTCTACCAGTCAACCTTTGGGTTAAAAAGGACAAAATTGTGAATGGGTACCCATTCACAATGTTGTCCTTTTTAACCCAAAATAATATTTAAAAATAACAACTAATATACGAAAATGTTTATACTTACATATATAATAATAATACACATATACAAATAAAATAGACTAATAAATACCAATAAAAGAGAAACCTGTTAATAATTATTACGACTAGACTTCTGTCTCTAGATGAGAGCTTTGAGAGCTATTTAGTCTGACTCAAATAATGGTCACAAACTTTTCTTTTAAAAGTGAATTTGCTTTTAGCGTTTTTAATGCTATAGGGTAGCGCGTTCCAGAGCTTTATTGTTGAGACAGCGTATGAATTGGACATAAAACCGGTACGGTGTGAAGGAATTTGGAGGAGTAGATTTTTAAAGCTCGAAGGTTACGATTATGAGAACTGCCCAACGCTTTGAAATAAGTTTTTAGATAATCGGGAGCTCAAGGATCGTTCATAATAGTGAAGAGCAAGCAGAGAGATCTGAGGGACCTCCTGAGGCGGATAGGCAGCCATTTAGCCATAGCTGAGAACGGTAGGAAGAAATGTGATCGTATTTACGAAGGCCAAAAACAAAGCGAATACAATTGTTGAGAAGTCGATCCAATTTATTCAGAAGTTCTTGGGATAGATCAGGATAACAAACATCAGCATAGTCGATAGTGGGAAGCACAAGTGACTTGACCAAAGTGATTTTGGTGCTGGATGGGAGGAAATGCTTCAATCTATAGAGAGACCGCAGCGAGAACGCGACTTTCTGACTCACCTGAGCCACGTGTTTATTCCAACTGAAACTGTCGTCAATGTACAGACCTAAATCTTTCACATGAGGTGAAAGAGAAATGACGGAGTTCTCGTACATCAGTGGCATAAGTTGGCCAGTGTTCACACTTCTCAAATAGTACGAACTACCAATTAGGATGGCCTGACATTTCCCGACGTTAACAGAAACCCCAAATTGAGTAATGAAATGCAATTATCAAGGTTGGCAATGTCTGATTGAGCGTATAGTTGCAAGTCTTCGTGCAGATGGTAAGAACATTTGAGGATAACAGTAATGGAGTTTATAAATAAAGAGAATAAAAGAGGAGAGAGTATACCGCCTTGTGGGACACCAGTTACTAAGTCGCACCAGTCAGAGCAATTCTGATCAGCACACACAGCCAGCTGACGACCACGAAGATATGATGAAAACCAATCACGTGACAACGAAGAGACCCCAATTTGAGACAGTATGGCCAGGAGAATGTCGTGATCAACGGTGTTAAAAGCATTGGAAAAATCTATTAAAACCAGCACCGTTAACCTCGAATTCTCCAAGCCATCCCTAACGTCTTCAGTAACTTTAAGCAGAGCTGTGGCTGTGCTGTGGCCAGGCCGAAAACCGGATTGGCAATTGGACAACAAGTAATTCTTGAAGACGTAGGAGGATATTTGTTTAAGAGCAACTGCTTCTAGGATCTTAGAAAGGAAAGGGAGAATGGAGATCGGTCTGAAGTGAATAGCCAAACTGGGATTGGAAATTTTAGGAAGAGGGATAATGTATGCCTTACGCCACATTGCAGGAAACTCACCCCTCTGCAGCGATGAATTGATGTTGTGAGTAATAATTGGAATTAAGTTCTCAATCATAAAATATAACATAGTTCGACTGACCCCATCACAGCCCACAGCCCCAGACTTAATTGAGGTAAAATATTTGAGGACCTCAAGGTTGGTCACGGTGGAGAAAGAAAAAGAGTCAGGAGAAAGAATTGGTTTGGAAGTAATATCAGCAATAGTTTTATTTTTGACGTCAGCCGCAAGCGTAGCGGACGTTGAAAAATTATTATTAAGACCATCCAAAGGCAGATTAAGAGAAACAATACTAGAAGGGGACTTTGCTATGCCAAGCGATTTCAAGAACTTCCAAATATCAGCCGGTTACAAGTTGAGAACATTTTCACAAATGTATCGGCGTTTAGATGTTCTTACCATCTGGTTGCAGCGGTTTCTAGCCAACTTACACAGAATCCAGTTCTCCTCACTGCGGTCCCGCCTATATTTTCTAAAAGCCCAGTCTAGTCGTCTCATTGTCATCCGAACTCCAGGGGTTATCCATGAATGAATGAATGAATGATATGATATATTTATTTGCAAGAATATAGGTAGCTAACATAAGTTCTTAAGATCTATAAGGTTTCACTATATTCGGCATTTCAGCCGTGCAAATATTTAAATTTTACATATTGTTTATACTTATAGCATGCAGTACACATTAAGTAATTAGCCATAACATAAAGATATTAATAACAAAGTGACAATTTAAATTTGGATTACAATGCAATTATCAAAATTAAAACTAAATACAATTTAGTCATCTAAAATAATAATTCATATTAAAAATAACAATCAATCATAATAATGTCATGTCAGTAAAAAATAAGAAGAATTATGGAAATGTGTCAATATTAATTATGTAAATGTCATAATAATTTAAAATTAATTACAATTAAATACATTTCTATTCATTTAAAATAATAGTTCATATTAAACATAACGATCAAGCATAATAATGTCATGTCAATAAAAAATAGCAAGAAAAATAGCAAGAATAATTTAAATTTGTCAATATTAATTAAGCAGATGTCACAATAATTATAATAAACAAGTTTTACATTTTACACTCAAAATATTCATTGATGGAATAAAAACATCTCTCACACAACCAGCTATATAGCTTCTTACTAAATTCCAAACCTGTAGCACTTCTAAATTCTTCAGGTAAGTGGTTATATATTTTCACTGCCATGGTATAACAATTTTTATCGCATAATTTTATTCTATTTCGTGGGACTACTAGTGGCTTTTGTGTTATTTTTCTCTTAGAAATAGTCTTTTCATCTTTTTCAAAAAGCGAGTAATGGTTTCTTACAAATTTGCAGGTTTCAAATATATATAAAGACGGCAGGGTAAGCAGTTTTCGTTTAATAAATACTGGTTTACAAGAGTCTGTCCACTTAAGATTAAAAATTGACCTTACACACTTTTTTTGGGCTATGAATGCTCTCTGGGCATCTGTTGAATTTCCCCATAAAGTTATTCCATACCTTAAAACAGAACAAACATGGCTATGATATACCAATAAGGCTGTTTGAATGTCTGTTAAATTTTTGATTCTCCTAAGTGCAAATACAAATTTGTTTATTTTCTTACATACATTATCTACTTGAGCTTTCCAATTGCAATGTCTATCCATAACTACTCCTAAAAATGTTATATTAGTAACTTCTTCTATGTCATTATTATTGTATTTTAAACTTAATTTCATGTCATTTCCAAATTTTGTGTTGTTATTATTATTTGGCAAAAATTTTATAAATTTAGTTTTATTTGTATTTATTTTTAAGTTATTCATATCTAGCCAATTGATTAGATCTGCCAATGCTTTATTCGTAACTATTTTACTATTATCTACAGTTTTCTCTTTTGTCAATACGGTAGTATCATCTGCAAACAATATAGTATATTGGCTCGTGAAGTTGGGCAGTTCGTTTATGTATATTATAAACAATAAGGGGCCAAGGACACTTCCCTGTGGTACACCACAGTAGTTTGCTAAGTACGGTGACCTAAAGGTTTTCTGGGTGTTAGTTTCATAACACATTTTTTTAACCTCCGTGCATTGTTGTCGGCCTCTTAAGTAGCTTTCAAACCAACTATAAGCAACACCTCGTATACCATACTGCTCAAGTTTACGCAATAGGGTTTCATGACATACCATATCAAACGCTTTACTCATATCCAAAAATACTGCTACTGGGATTTCTTTTTTATTGATAGCATCCATAATTTCTTTCATTAGTTTAAAACATGCCAACGTTGTAGATTTTTGCTTAATGAAACCATTTTGTTGACTACATAATATATTATGTTTCTCTAAGAAATTTATAAGCCTTTTGCTCATTACTTTCTCAAATAATTTTGAGAGTATAGGAATTAAAGTAATTGGTCTATAATTATTTGCCTCAGATCTAGGTCCTTTTTTATGAAGGGGCTTTACAACAGAAAATTTTAAACTATCGGGGAATATACCATTTTCCAAAGATAAATAAAATTAATTATGTATGTCAAGGGTTCTGTTAAAGTTAATAAATTTTGTTTGATCATATTAGTACTTATGTTGTCATAACCGACTGAGTTGGTATTTCGTAATTTCATAGCTGTCATAAATATTTCGTTACAAGTAGCTGGTTCTAGATAAATTGAGTCCACAACCGTTTTATTGCAAACATATTTATTATTTGGATTTTGTGAGTTTCCCTTTTTAGCAATGTTGATAAAGTAATTGTTAAAGTGTGTTGCTATATATTTAGAGTTCAGTTTCGAGCGCGCAGTCATTACCTGCGCTCGTGTTTGTCGGTTGTCGCGCTGCCCGTGCGCAATTACCAAAATGTCCGATACAGTAAAGTGTGTGTCGTGTAATATTGTTATCGACGAGCTATTAGCTTACATTCAAAACAAAGTGTCGCTCTCCGATGAGACGAGTTTGGTGAAAATATGTGCATCGGCTTTTTCTAGCGAGCAGATTCAAAAATCAAAGTCGTTATTGATGGAATCGTTATCTTCAGAGGTGCGTAGCACAGTCCGCAAAGGAAAAGGCAAAGATAACAGAGTGTTGAACGACATCATTGCCATTTTTAAAACCACCGATCCAGATATTTTGCCGATTTTTGTAGCCCGCGATCTCAACAACCTACCTCCCATACTTTTCGATCATCTGGATGTGTCAAAACTGCTGAAGGATTTATTGATAGTAAGAGCTGAGATTGATCAAATCAAAGCGTCTTATGTGACTCAAGAGGATCTGCAAAGTTTTAAAACGGAGTGTGATATGAAATTAATGTCATTTCCATATGCGGCCTCAAATGTAAACACAAAGACAGGTGCATCCTGCGATAACAGTATTATTCGCACAATTCAAGAAGATTTACCTGGCAGCTTTGGGCAGTTAGTATCGGTCGAGATAAATCGACAATCTAATCATAGTACTTCGAATGTGAACGAAAATCAAATTGAGGGTAGTACTAAAACTCAACTTCCAACGGTTAACCGTTGTGAATCAGACAGCGGCGACGGCGACAGAGACGGGATGATCCGTGCGACGAGTGGCGGGGACCGGAGTGATGCGTCATCGTTGTCGTTATCAGCCGCTGCTAGCGAGCCTAGTAAACAACTGTGTGAAGCTGTGACGCGCTCGTTGCTGCCGGCGGCGGCGCCGTGTCCATCGTATGCAAGTGTTGCTGCTGTTAGCGTTGATGATGGATTTACAGTGGTGCATCATAAGAAACAAAAATATAAAGATCGCCTTAAAGGTAATACTGGTAGCAGTATTGTTGAATCTGAGGAGAAATTCAGATCAGCTGACAGGAAAATCCCCATGTTTATATCAAATGTACATAGGGACGCTTCTGAGTCGCACATAACCCAATACATTGAAAAGAAAACTGGGGAAAAAGTTAACCTAGAGAGGATTAACATTAAACGGAAATGCGAACACAATGCATATAAGTTCTTGGTGTCCCAGAGTAATCTACAATTGTATTTGGATAATCAGCTGTGGCCACAGGGGATTATTTTTCGACGTTTTGTGAATTACAGACCGAAACGTCTCAATAATATATCTACCGTTAAGGAAGTCGGCCCACAATTAAGTATTAATGATGGATAATGACAGTATCTGTAAATTGGTGTCATTTAATTGCAAAAATGTCAAGCGCTCCATTCAAAGTGTCCGCGACTTATGTAAGCAGTGTGATTTAATTGCGCTACAAGAAACCTGGTTACTGCCTGAGGAAATCACGTTTCTTGACTCAATAAGCGACGAATTCAGCTGTACCGGAGTATCGGCGGTGGATACGTCAGCAGGCATTCTACGCGGTAGACCCTACGGTGGCGTCGCCCTATTGTGGAGAAAAAGTCTGTTCCAGAATGTGGTTATTGTGCAGTGCGGTAATCCACGTATTTGTGCTGTGAAAATTGTGGTACAGGATAAATCCTTTTTGGTGTTTAGTGTGTACATGCCCACGGACACGGTGTCGAATTTAATGGATTTTACGGATATCTTGAGCTTGGTGAGTGCGATTATTGATAACTGTAATATAGATTATGTGTACATGTTAGGGGATTTCAATGCGCACCCATCTGAACTATTTTATTTTGAACTCGCCGGTTATTGTAGTGACCAAACATGGACGTGTATCGATACAGAAATGTTAGGATTACGTTCGGGCACATACACATTCTTGAGTGAGGCGCATGGCTCAAAGAGGTGGCTCGATCACTGTGTAGTGACGGAGGCAGCTGTGCCCTCCGTCAGAAATGTGTATGTAATTTATGATGTACTTTGGTCTGACCATCTGCCACTTGTTGTCGAATGTGATTTAAATGTGATTCTGCCAAAAAAATGTGCTAATGTTGTTTGTGTGAACAAGGTTGTGTGGGGGGAGAGAAGTCAAATTCAGATAGAAGATTATCAGCGTAAATGTCATGAAAAATTAAAGCTAATCGACTTCCCACACGAACTTGGTGAATGTTGTGATAGTATGTGTAACGATTCCAATCACAGAATTGTTATTGACAAGCTGTATGCAGACGTTATACATGCCTTGAGTGCAGCTGCGATGGTGGGTCGGGGAAGCGGCGATAGGCGCTCAAAACGGCAAATAGTAGGCTGGAACAAGCACGTTGCTGAGGCTCACAGGGTGGCTAGGCAGAATTTTTTGAAGTGGGCGTCTTATGGAAAACCAACTAGTGGGTTAGTCTATGACGAAATGTGTGGGGCTAGAAGAGTCTTCAAGTCAAGGTTAAAGTGGTGCCAAGACCATGAAGACCAAGTTAAAATGGATATTCTAGCCGCACACCACGCTAAGAATGATTTTCGTAGTTTCTGGAAACACACAAATAAATTGAAGGCCAGGCCGGGCGTCCCTGTGAGCGTCGGTGGCATGAATGAGCCAGAAGATATAGCAAATCTTTTTAAAGAGGCGTTCTTTGTCAAATCTCCTCTGGGCCCATCGCGGTCGGTGCCCGATGTTATGCCCGGGATGGAAATAGGGGTTAAATTTAAGGCCGCAGAGATTACTCGAACGATTAGATGTATGTCAAGGGGTAAGTCCCCCGGCTATGACGGGCTTAGCATCGAGCACCTCCGATATGCTGGCCCTCACTTACCTAGGGTACTTGCTATGCTGTATAGCTTTTGTATGGGTCATAGTTACGTGCCTAGTGAGATGATGCGAACAGTGGTTGTACCAATCGCTAAAAACAAAACTGGTGACCTCGCCGACAGCAGTAACTATAGGCCCATTTCCCTGGCCACTGTTATATCAAAGGTTTTTGACAGCATGCTTAATGCAGAATTGAATAAAAGAACAACCATACATGACAACCAGTTTGGTTTCAGAGCTGGATTGTCAACTGAGAGTGCAGTGTTGTGTCTTAAGCATGCTGTCACATACTATGCGAAGCGTGAGACGTCTGTTTATGCCTGCTTCCTTGACCTATCTAAGGCTTTTGATCTGGTTTCCTATGATATGTTATGGAGTAAGTTAGAGCGGGTTGATTTACCTCCAGAACTTATAAACATTTTTAAGTTTTGGTATGGAAACCAGATCAACACTGTACGATGGGCTGGGGCGTTGTCTCATCCGTACGGGTTGGAGTGTGGGGTGAGGCAGGGTGGGTTGAGCTCACCTACGCTCTTTAACCTGTATGTGAACGAACTCATTGCCGAGCTCAGCAGTACCAGAGTTGGATGTTACGTAGACGGTATCTGCCTTAATAATATCAGTTATGCGGACGACATGGTGCTGCTGAGTGCGTCAATCTGTGGGTTGAGAAAACTGGTTGCCCACTGTGAGGCGTATGCTGGGTTACATGGCCTTGCATATAACATCAAGAAGTCGGAGATCATGGTCTTTGAGGCTGGGGGTAGGAGCCCTAATAAGGTGCCACCTGTTTTACTGTATGGCACGCCTTTAAAAAGAGTCCATAAGTTTAAATATCTAGGTCATATATTAACCCCCAATCTCAAAGATGATGACGACATTGAGCGGGAGCGGAGAGCGTTGTCGGTTAGAGCGAACATGCTGGCTCGCAGGTTTGCACGATGCTCACTTTCAGTCAAAATAACGCTCTTTCGAGCCTACTGTACGTCCTTTTACACGAGCAGCCTGTGGGCTAGCTATACGCAAAGATCGTACAACGCCCTCCGCGTTCAGTACAATAATGCGTTTAGGATGCTGGTGGGGCTGCCTCGCTTCTGTAGTGCGTCGGGGATGTTTGCGGATGCGCATGTAGATTGTTTCTTCACAACCATGCGCAAAAGGTGCGCATCTATGGTGCGCAGGGTGTGGGGCAGCTCCAACAGTATCCTTAGCATGATTTCGTGTCGCCTCGACTGTGTTTTCGTGGGTCACTGTTGTTCCATCTCACATGGGTTGTCGCAACGGTGATCCACTGTTATTTGTTGTTTTGTGTTTGTAGTGTCAGTTTGTTAATATCTGTGTTACTAACATAGTTGTAAGTTTTACTAACCATCTTTTTGAGTCATGGATACTCGAATAAAGAGAAATTCTATTCTATTCTATTCTATATCATCACCTTCTTTTAATATACTTTCCCCATCCAAAATTTCTCTTATTTCATTACTAGCATTGTTCTGTTTAAGTTTACCGTTTATTATTTTCCATGTAGCTTTACATTTATTGTCTGCTTTCTCTATGTATTTTTTATTATTATCCCTTTGTATCGTATTTACACATTGCCTTAGTCTTTTGCTATATTTTCTAAATTTTTGTTTATTGTGAGTAGTTTTATTTTTATAATAGATACCCTGTAGTTTTCTCTTTATTATAAATGACTTTTTTAGACCTTTAGTTACCCATTTAGGGTTAAGAGAATTAGAGTTCATCTTAATTTTAATAATTGGAAAACACAGTTCATAGAATAGACAAAGTTCATCGTGCAATAATGAAAAGGCTTTATTTACATCTGTTTCCAAGTAAACTTCTGAAAATGATGAAGCTGGGGGGCGCTTGACACGAACAGCCCTCAGTGGCGCATGCGTGTCCATGAGCTGAAGTACATATCTGTTAAAGATTTCAACTTTCTGATCCACTGAAGATGACTGGGCAATATCAACCCAATCCAGGGCTTGTGCATCGCTATTGAGCTTTTCTTTATTTAATCTCAATATTAAATAAAGAAATTAAATAAAGAAATTCCGTATAAAAACGATAGCAGGCCGCTTCTTAGGGGGTTTAATTTTGTAGGACATGTAAATGAGATCGTGTCTGGATAAACCAGAAGCAGCGACCTGACCGTGGTTGGCAACGAGATCCACAGAAGATGCAATCATGAGATCAAGCCAGGAATCGCTTGAGTCAAAGTTATGATGAGTCGGATTAACTTTAAGGAGTGAGAGACTCGACGACTCCAGGATCGCTCTCAGTTTACGTGATCGAGGGTTATCCTTCAAAAGGTCATTGTTAAAATTACCCATGACTATGAGATGTTTGTACTCTGAGGAAACAGAATAAAAGAGAGATTCAAGAATGGAGAAGTAATCTATAGTAGGAGGGCAGTAAACAACTCCTAGAACGGCTTTAACCCCTTTTACTACAATTTCAAGAAATAAGTACTCAGGGTTGCCATTATAAATTGGGGATGAAGAAAATAAGATTTAGTAAGGGATATCAGTCACTGTGACGAGCTCCCACCGCCCAAAATCGGCCAACAAAAAAAAAAACAGCTTTATAGATTTCAACTATCAGGCAAAAAGGAAATGACAAAATTATGAGTGTAAACAAAACAAGTAACTTCTTCTTTGCCAACCTCCTTGACCGGGTGTGTGCCTGCGCTGGGGCCGGGCTTGTATTATTCGAGCCAGGGTATAAATCCGGAAGAACCACTTGATCCAGCGACTTGCCATGCTCCGCACCCAGCGTGATGACTTCATCAACAGTGAAGACCTGACGACGTTTGCCATTAGGGAGCTTGACGTTAATGTTACCATCCATAGTCCACACGTTAGTCACACCAAACAACTTGCGAGCTGTTGTAAAAGCAGACTGCCTACTACGAGTGAGGTACTCAGACAATACATAAGAGGTACCCTTCAGCTTGGTCATGGTTTTACAGATTTGGCCCCTAATAGCAGACTCCTTGAACTGAAGCAGGATAGGTCTAGTGTGACCTTCTGAAGCTGCACCCAGTCTGTGGCATACTGTTAATGAAGACGGTGCCAGATCAGCAAGCCTCTCACCAGGCTTCTCAGGCACGCTGCCGAGCAGCAAGAACTTTTTCCTGTGACGCATCTCTATGACATCGACACTCCTGCTCACCTCAGCAATCTGCAACTGCAATGCACTGAGGACACTCCACACTTGCTCTTTGAAGAAAGTGAAATCCTTGTGAAGCCTGCTCAAGTCTGCTCCATCTGAAGAAATCTTGAGATGTTCTTCAAAATCAGCCATCCGTTGGTTGAGGGATGTTATTGCCAAGCGCTGTGTCTCCGCAATGTCAGCTATTGAGCTCATGATACTGGCTTAGTGTTAAAATGCAAAAGTAAGTTAGGTCAAAGTTCAAGTGACAGTTCAAGCCAGCAAGTTTAACTTATTTATGACAAGTAAATGCAATAACCACTGTTTAGGGCATGTGTATTTTACTGCCCACACGGTATGTACTTAAGGGAATGTTAATATGAAATATTAGGTACAAATCTTAATTAAAATATTGAAAATTCTATTAAAATTATCGATTTAGGAACATGTGTTTACTTTTTTGCACCTACCCTCAAAAAAGGATGCATTCAACGATTCTCACATTAAGCTTCTGAGTGAGTACAGGGGCCTTGGTAGAGAGGAAAGTATTCTCAAACAAACAACATATCAAGAGCCGGCAGATGACATGTATTTTGAAGTCCTTGAAATTCAGCGTAAACTTTTGCCTGATAACAATCATCAGGTTATGCCTTCAGCTTCCTCATCATCAGGTGAAACAAAAGATAGGAAATTAACAAAATTACCACCTATCCAATTACCTAATTTCTCAGGTCAATTTAAAGACTTCCCGGGTTACATTGACTTATTCAATACTTTGGTCCATACTAGGTCAGACATTTCAAATGTGGAAAAGTTTCAATACCTGGTCACTTCCCTTTCAGGAGAACCAGTTAATATTATTTGAGCTTACCCTATATCAGAAGCAAATTATATTTGCATATCAAGCTCTTGTGGACAGATATACCAACAAGCGTTATCTGGCATCTTTGTGTTGGGAGCAAATTTGTAATTTGAAACAAATTAGTACAGAGTCAGTGCAGAGCCTGCGCACCCTTTTGGATTGTTTTGCTGAGAATCTTTCGATGTTAAATTCCTTGAGTTTACCTACATCCAATTGGGACTTTATTTTATTTCATTCTCATTTAACAAAAATTGATAAACAGTCACGTGAGGCTTTTGAACTATCATGAAACGGTGCTGATTTCCCACAATTTAGTAAACTTAAAAAAAAATTGTTAGAAAGATGTAATGCATTAGAGCGTTCATCTCTTTCACATATCTCATTTGCATCAATAGATATCAACCGTCAGGTAAGCACTAATAACAACAGTAATAACAAATATTAAAAGGAACAACAATTCAAATTTTAACAAAAATAAATCACAACCAAATAAACCTTCAACATCATTGTTAAATCAAACTCCCAACACAACAGATTGTGTAGTTAGCTAAGAAAAGCATACTATTTACAACTGTAAGGATTTCATTTCTAAAACACTTCAAGAGAGGTCTCAAATTGTAAAGAAACTTCAACCTTGTTTTTAAAATTGTCTGCGACCAAATCATAACATTTCAAATTGTTTTTCAGATCGGTCATGTAAAACATGCCATAAGCGTCATAACAGCTTGTACCAAATGTGCCACAGTCACAGCTATCATGGACCAGACTGGTGTGGTCAGTCCTGAAGAATCGGCACACGTCACACATGCAGTCAATATGAATGATTATCCTCATATAGGAAATCTCAAGCTAGCAGATTCAAATTTTCATCAGCGTCGTCCTATTGATCTTTTGATTGGTGGAGAGATTTTCCCACATATTCTTATGCCGGGTAAGATCGACCTTAATAATCATACCGCAACAGCTATAAATACAATATACGGTTTCATTCTAACTTATGGGTAGGACGGAGGTTGCTGATCGCACAGTTGAGTCTATCCCAGCATCAATTAATCATATATCACTGGATGACAATTTAGAAAAAGCTGTCCAGAAGTTGTGGGACACAGATAGCATCCCCAATGAGTTAAATCATAAAGCAACCTCTGCAGATGATGTTCGTTGCGAGGACATTTGTCAATTAACACATCATCGTGATGCTGACGGTCGTTATACCGTATAGTTACCTTTTCGTGATCAAGTTTTACCAACTTTCAATGATTCATATTCTATTGCGCTTCGGCGATTCAAACAATTAGAAAAACGCCTTCTGCGTAATACCTCTTTTGGAGACGAATATAAAGCAACATCATGAAATATTTAGCAAGTGGTCAGATGGAACGCATTCCACCTAACGAGTGTCAATCTGCCACTGCGTATTACATCCACATCATGCGGTGGTTAAACCCAGCAGTGTCTCTACTAAGCTACGAGTTGTGTACGACGCTTCAGCCAAAGATATAGATGGGAAATCTCTCAATGACACTCTTTTGACTGGTAGTAAATTGCAAGCAGATATCAGTAATATCATTTTACGTTTTCGAATCCATGCCATCGTTTTATCAGCTGACTTGACTTGACGTCGAATGTACCGGCAAATCACGATCGTTCAGGAACATAGGGATTATCAACGTATTCTTTTTCGGTTTTCACCTGAAGAACCCATTCAAGAATTTAGAATCAATCGCGTGACGTTCGGAGTTTCGTCAGCACCATTTCTGGCCATACGTACCATGCAACAACTGGCTCTAGATGAACAGGGTTCGTTTCCGACCGCAGCAGAGGTTTTACGGAGCGATCTGTACAAATCAAATCAAATCAAATATGTTTATTTGTTCGAATATGGTAAAATGGATGTTACAATATTGGTTCCAGCATATCCTGCCTGCATAATATGGCGTACAAATATTTATTAATAATTATAAATTATAGTATAAAATCTAAATCTGTAATAGTTAATTAATAAAGACTGAAATTGTATTGCAGTAATAATAATGAATAAACATAAAACAATTATCCTATTATATTAGTAATTAATTAATAAAACTATACTATTATTATATTAGTAACGACTTATCTTTTAAATATTCTTGGACACTGTAATAATTTTCTCCAATAACAGTCTGAACAATAATACCCTTTTGAACAACGGCAATGGCAAATCTTGAGTATTATTTGGTAAATGATTATATATAATAATTGCCATGCAGTGAGCATTTCTTTTAAATAGCGTTAATTTTATTTGGGGTAGTTTCAATTTGTCTTTGTGTCGTATTCTACTATTTATTTTGTAACTGTTTTTTTCGAAAAGATTTTTTTTTTTTATTATATTTTTTTACATTAATGCATGTTTCAAAAATATAAAGACATGGTAAAGACAGTATTTTAATTTTTTGAAATAATGGTTTTCAGCTATCCAAAAAGTGGGTTCCACACATTGCCCGGATATTTTTTTTTTGTCATTTAAAAACTCTTTGCACATCTACTGAGTTCCCCCAAATTATAAGAACATATCTGAGTACAGCATATCTGAGACCATATCTGCTACATAAGCATGGTAGGCAACCATTGCGGTATTTAGATTGACTGTTTGTCTTATTCTTTTCAGGACGTACACAAATCGATCAATTTTTTTGAGTATTTTATCTATTTGTGGTTTCCAACTGCAATTCTTGTCAACAGTTATACCTAAGAATACACATTCGTTAACAGTGTTTAAGGGGGCATTATTATACTGAATGTCTAGGTTATCTGTGTTTGTGTTGAGTGCTCGAAATTTTATATTTAAATGTTTATCTTTAAATTATCATTTTCTAGCCATTGTATTGCCTTGTCTAATGCGTTAACAATTCGTTTTTCCAAGTCTTTGTTATCGTCACTTTTAATAATCAAGGTTGTGTCATCAGCAAATAGTACGCACTCTTCATTAATCGCCTCTGGTAGGTCGTTGATATATACTAGAAAGAAAAGAGGGGATAAAATTCCTCCTTGAGGTGTACCGACGTTGTTTTGTCTGTATTTTGATCTATATATTTTTTGTTCATTTTGTCAATTTCTTGTTATTTCTACGCATTGCAGTCGGTCGGTAAGAATGCTTTTGATCCACTCATTGGCCTTCCTACGGATTCCATAGTGAGAAAGTTTAGAAAGTACGCCGATGATGTAGTCACCGGCTGCGACAGCATAGACCAAGCGATTTCTCTCCAACGGGAATTGTCCAGTATCATGGCTGCCGGTGGGTTCGAGCTCAGAAAGTGGTCCAGCAATAATGTGGCTGTACTACAAAACGTACCCAATGAACACAAATTGGTACCAGATTTGATGTTTGACGACGACACCAATTTTATCAAGGTTCTCGGTCTTGCCTGGAACGCTCATCGAGACATCTTCAATTATCGGGTTAATCAAATCCCACGCGACTGTACCAAACGGACGATGCTCTCAGAGCTTGCTCGGATCTATGACCCCATTGGTCTACTTACACCATTAACATTTTTAGCAAAATATCTCATCAAGCGTTTGTGGTTATTGGGAACATCATGGAGTGAACCTGTACCCGACGACATTCATCAAGTTTGGTCAAAGTTCACCCACCAGTTATCAAATTAATTACATCTTCATATTCCGAGGCGTATCACACCCCCTCAAGCGATGAGCTATTAAATTCATGGATTCTGCGATGCCAGCGAAGCTGGTTATGCGGCAGTAATCTATCTTCGCGCCAACACAGGTTCAAATCAACATCAAGTCTGCCTTGTGAGCGCAAGATCACGTGTTGCTTCAACCGAGCGCAGGACATTACCAAGGCTCGAGCTATGTGGTGCTTCCCTGCTCGCAGACCTTATGAGTTATGTTATGAACACATTCTCTAACAAGATAAACATAGACAACATTTGCGCATGGACTGATTCAATGATCGTTTTAGCATGGATCAAGTCAAATTCAACAAATTTCAAAGCATACGTTAGGAATCGTATAGCAAATATTCAGCGGAAATTACCCACGGCTGTCTGGATACATGTGCGAGGCAAGCAAAACCCAGCTGATGCATGCGCTGTGCGAGTCGTGGGTTACTACCAGACGAGCTTATCAATCATGCCCTTTGGTGGACAGGTCGGGAATGGTTGTCATTTAATATGGATCATTGGCCCAACCAACGATCAAATTCAATCATCTTGTACCACAGACAGTGACGTAATTTGCGAAAAGCGTACCACCGTTTTAGCTGGCATTATTAATGTTAATCCCATCGATAATTTAATTCAAAAAAAATCTTCTTTGCGCAAGATTCAACGTATTCTAGCATATTGTAATCGTTTCATTGCCGCTTTACGCAAAAAACAAACCATCATCTAATCATTTAACAGAACTTGAACATCACATCGCGCTTATGATGTTAATTAAACATGCACTAGGATCAGAATTTCGGGATGAAATTGGGTTATTATCCGCAGGGAAGACGTTACCTAAATGGTTAAGGAAGCTCAACCCTTTTTTGGACCATTCCGATATTCTGCGGGTGGGGGGAAGGTTTTCCAGATCTGACCTCGAACAACACAAAAAAAATAATGAAGAAACCTTAGTAGATGTGCCTACAGTTTCACCGCTTGATATTTGCAAAACCATACAAAATTTCGAGAAATAGAATTGTTGAAATCTCTCAAAAACATCTAAATCGACCTTTTCTATTTGCACTATTTTCGTAATTATAGAAGAATATATAAAACTATCTTTAGTTAAATCGTGACACGAAAGTATGAATATGACGTTCACCATTTTATTATTCTAATAAGTCAAACCAAATGATAGTAATCTACGTTTAAACATTGTTATTTTTTTGCAGAAATTGTTGTCTGTTCCCCATACATTTTAGTATGGAGCGTTACTCTCCCGTAATTGGTTTTATAAACGAGCACGCGCGCGAAAAATTGTCACTTGTCTTGTCAGTGCAGTCTTAGAATCCAAGGTGAGAGCACGCCTATTTTTTATCCGAGTTCCCAAAACGGCTACGCACACATACACAAAAGACATAAGGGTGGGTCTGGGACTGCAGCAATAAGACAGACTAGGTATGTATGTTTTATTTATTTTTTGTAACTTGTTATTATTACTAGGTGATAATTGCCTTAATTTTTATCACGTTTTCAATAACTCGATTTCTTGTTAATACATATATTTTTCTGCATATTACTATTTCAGATAAAGAAAATTACCGACCACACAAAAAAATAAAGGAAGATTTATAAAAAAACAGTGAGTACCTATTGTCCCCGGCATGTAAATTGACAAGATTTTGGCGTAGTGGGGGTGAGATGATGTCGTTAAAATGAAAAAGATTAACTTCTGGAAATTAAATCAAACAGGAAACCTGATAATAAATAAAATCATGACTGGTATTATCAGGTCCAAGGACAGCTCCACATTACCCAAAAAAAATGAATGTTTTTTTATGGTTTGGACCAACCTAGACACGAACGTTCGAACATTTAAAAAGGATGATGACTTTTGTAGAAATAACAATATCAATCTGCCTAGCCATTTCCCAACTATATTGGGGTCGGCTTCCAGTCTTACCGGATTCAGCTAAGTACCAGTGTTTTACATGGAGCGACTGCCTATCTGACCTCCACAACCCAGTAACTGGGTAACACGGTACCCCTTGGCAAGACTGGTGTCAGATCTCATGCTTCTAACTACTCGTAACGACTGTCAAAGATCTTCAAATGACAGCCGGGACCAACGGCTTAACGTGCTTTCCGAGGCACGGAGGAAACTCGGTATGTTGAAAAGGTTACCCATCCACGGACCAACCTCGTCAAGCGTTGCTTAACCTCCGCGACCAGTGCTGCTGTTATTATTTAGCCACGAGCTCCTCGAAATAACATGGAAGATAAATTAAAAAAGTTTTATCTTGATTGTATGCTTCCGGAAATAATAGATTCGCGATTAGACAGGAAAATGGAAATAAAGGAGCTCAATTATTTGATTGAGGGAATTAAAAAACGAGAAGCTGGAAGAGAATCGAAGAAACGGAACAGCGAAACTGTTTTATCTGATGTCAGAAGTACCAAGGGCCAATCAACAAAAAAATAAATTAGAGAACATCATTCAATCAAACATAAATTTATGTACTTATTATATTAATTATTATATTTTACCTATTACTTTATTTTTTCTAACGATCAAACTACACGACCGATTACACTGTGACCGCACCCTTTGTTCACGACTATAATACTATGAGCACGCGTGCCTTGCGGTTCGGTGAATCAATAGCTAATACATTGCGCGTATTTGCGACATGCTTACAAGTCCTTCAGAAGCGAACGCGCATTGAAGGTATATTTTGCCCGTCGCGCCGCATTATTTTTAATTTGTTCTTCGGTGCGTGTACACTACAATGTGTGATGTAACTGTATTAGTGAAAATGTCGATGTGTGAGTTCTAAAATAAGTTCCCACGCTCGCAAACCTCCCTCTTAAGGAACATCAAAAGCTGTTTTGTTTTCTTTTGTTTCGTTTACTACCTAGTCTTTATTTCTATAATACCACTTATTGCCTGACCTTTAGTTTCTTTAACGAGGAGTATGAATATTAAATGAATCAGGAAACATTTGCATTTGATATTTACGTGTGTCAGGGCTCCCGGCTCAGTGCCACGGCTGTGCCAGCCACGACAACATGATACTCCTCATAGCTTCTCTTTAATCATACTACCAGTAATATTTTGGCTAGTAATATTTCTAATCTTGCTGGCGCTAATAATATACGCCAAAATAAGGCTAGAACCCGTTCGTGGAGTGTGTACGTCTAATGTGAGACTCGATGGAAAGGTCGCGCTCGTGACCAGTGGGAACCAAGGCATCGGCCTGGAGACTGCGCGTGACCTCGCGGCCAGAGGAGCGTGCGTCGTCATCGCCAGCCGGGACGCCGAGAAAGCCGCAGCAGCTATCGCCGATATAGCAGCCACCACAGGAAACAAACACGTCGAATTCAGGCCTCTAGATCTAGCAAAGTTCGGCAGTGTACGCAAATTCGCTGAAGACTTCAATAACTCCTATGACCGTCTTGATATTCTGGTTAACAATGCTGGCTGCAGTGGCACTTTTCCAAAGCCTACTGAAGATGGAAACGAAGTGGTGATGCAAGTCAACTACTTGGGGCCCTTCTTGCTCACGAACCTGTTACTAGACAAATTGATCGCCTCCAAACGCAGCAGAATCATCATAGTGTCATCGTGGCTCCAATTCTTCGCAAGACTACGTGTCGACGACTTATATAAACCAGCCAGAACTTTCGGATTAAGCCTGTTTTTGAATTATGGAAATAGTAAGCTATGTCACATTCTTTGGATGAAGGCATTAGCTAAGCGATTACCTGAATGGGTAACAGTGAATACTCTTCATCCAGGAATTATTAAAACTGAGATATTTAGTGCGTTGCCTTTTTATATGAAGAAAATGTTTCACGTGATGGCAGATGCTATGCTGTTTAGGACTGCTAAAGAAGGAGCGCAGACGACGATACACCTGTGTGTGTCTGAAGAGGTGGAGGGCGTGCGAGGGAAGTACTTCATGGAGTGTAAGGAAGCTGAGTACAGCAGGGTGGCTGATGATGATGAGCTAGTGGAGCAAGTGTGGGATAACAGTGTTAAACTGACGAGTCAAAGTTAACTTGAGGGTTATAATGTTGCTAATAAAGGTGTTGACTAATATTTGTGCAGTTTTAATTGGCGTACAGTGGGTAAGTAAGCAATTATCAAAATAATTAATTTATTAAAATTAGGTCAACACTTTTTGCACATAATGTTCTATATTAAGACTGTCCCCCGAAACACCGACAGCCAGTAGACTAGTATATTAGCTGGGAAGAAGTTGCGCGATGAGTAGACTAGTATATTAGCTGGGAAGAAGTTGCGCGATGAACTCCCCAACAACACATCTGTTTGTTAATATAAATGTAAATAAACTTGGGTGTACATAGCTGGGCGATAGATCATGTGGTAATAGATAGCATTTAAGATAAATATAGTCGATAGTGTTAAAGGTCATCATCTAATGAGTTCAAACATAATAATCTTATCTACCTTCATGCATAGGATGACCACCGTAGAAACGGATTGAAAGAAAAATTGCAGTAGAAATCTTAGATTTGCTGCCACTGACTGCAACAGGCTCGGTAAAAGTGAGCTTGTTTGGAACTTTTTAGTGTTTTCGCAGTCAATTTATTTTTTATTATCTACATAATAGTCAAGGTGTCAAAATGAATCTAGAACATAAATTTCAAAATCTATCAAGCCGTCTAATGCCAAAGAAATAAACTTAGGTAAATAAATATATCTATCTCTAAATAAGTAGTAGTACACAAAGCTTCTGTTTCGCCGCATATTTCTTCAAAACTATGTAACGGAATTAGATACAGTTTCAATAATAGAAAGAGTGATACACGAGAAAGGTTTGTATATATCATATAACACATGGTACTCGTATTCTCTTTACGTGACAGCTGGGTCACGTGATTGGCCCAAGACTATGTCATCAAATGCGCTGCGGTTCTCAAACTTTTTTAGTGGGGAAAAAGATAAAAATAGTACAATAGGTACTCAATTTTTATAAGTTTTATTAAATCTAAATATTTGATACTTTTTGTATATTTTTACTTTGCTTCTTTTTTAATTGATTGCATATTATGGTTTTATTTAGTTTCCTCACGCGTAGATAGAATGAGATGATAATGTTAAGATGGATGTGCGAAATGACGAGAATGGATGAAGTGAGAAGAAATGAGCGAATTAGTGGAAGTTTGAAATTGGGACCAGTGACAGAAAAGTGGAAAGGAAACCGTTTGTCCTGGTATGGTCATGTGATGAGGAGGGATGAAACGCATGTTACTAAAAGAGTTATAAACGTGGATGGATGGAGTCTGGAGAAGAGGGGACGGCAAAACAGAGTACTACCTCATAATGAATTTGAGGATACGAGTTCTTTGTGGCATCATGAACAATCCGAGTCAAATTTGTGAAAATGTTTTTTTTACTGTGCAACGTTTGACCGTGGTATTGCTTAAATTCTTTCTCCATTATATCAGTAACCCAGATCAATTCTTTACAAGGGTAAATCAGTTTACTCCTCGACACAAAAAAAACAATCACAGGCACCGCTACTAATTTTATTTTTTTTAGCCTGGGGAAATGCTCATGCATGATATGCTGCTACGGGGAGATAGTGCAGTTATGTGGAACTCCAACCCACTAAAACTCCACGGTGTCCTCCTGTGCCGCATATGGTGGGAACACGGGCAAGCGTTAGCACTCACCGCAAAACCCGCCGCGGCTTTCCGTGACCAGACCCTCCTTTGGTGGGATCACCGGTGCACTATAACACATTGCACACCTTGACCACCTCAGGCACCAAATCAAAACATGGGCGCCAGACGACCTGACCGTGTATGGCACCCTTGGTCCCCCTGCGACGGGTCAAGTCAGTGGCCCCGCCTACCACTTTTCGGCCCACCGCGTCCGCAATCAGACGGTGGCGACCTCGTCCAGGCCGCGGAAGGTAGGGAGAGCGGCGCACCGTAATAACGGCACTCCTCTGCCGCCACGGTCTCCAACCCTCAGCCACGATATCGTATGGGACGCTCCGTATGACATCGCGGCTCGCCTCAGATGCAATTTCACCTGTTGCCAAGCGGCATCGTAATCTTCTTGTTGGCCGCTACATCGTCGGCTTAATCGGTCAAAGCCCTGAAGAGCGGCCCTTCTTCGGGTTCCTCTTCGCTTCACCGTGGGTGACCAAGCCACGACTACTGAG
This sequence comes from Orthosia incerta, assembly GCA_948252205.1. Lineage (NCBI taxonomy): Eukaryota > Metazoa > Arthropoda > Insecta > Lepidoptera > Noctuidae > Orthosia > Orthosia incerta. Next base: position 14,371,895 of record OX411758.1, read on the forward strand.
ACACGGAACGAAACTACGCCTTAGCTTGTCTGTCGAGCTTTTTATTTGATCTGAGAGCTTGACTGACAAGCTAAGGCGTAGTTTCGTTGTACGTGTAATTGTGTTTGTATACGGCAAGGCGAAGTTTTAACCGGCGTCACCTTGTTGTTTGTAACATTCCATCTTGACTTTTCTTTTGATCTGAGGTCTAGGTATACAATGTCTCTGACAAAACAAATGTTGTAAAAGTCACACGCTGCGTCGTGATAAAATGAACCAACTTCATTTAGTTCGGGACGAAAACCCACAAAACTTGATTTTACAGTTTATTACGGAACAATTTTCCTTGTGTATCTTTCATAGTACACGGGTTTACCACAAATGTTTGAGAGCCACAGTATTTTGCTCACCGAGCGAAACAACAGCGATGAAATGACACGACAATAGCGATGAAATGGCGAGTTGTCAGTGTCACACTTGTCAATTCGATGTGTTGCCACCGTGTCTGATTGAATTACCCGAGCAAAATACATTTTTTAACATAACAAAGCAATTATGAACTATTAATACAATATATAAATTAATTTAACACTAAATAGATGAATCAAACGAGTTACTAAATAGTCAAGCCAGTAAGTAATTTATTTTATTTTCATTAACTAAATGAGAAAGTACCAAAATTTTCTGAAAAGGACAATCAATGGTAACACTTATCGTGACGTAGTCTTGAACCATCCTGTAAAGAGCCTACCAGGCGAAGTATACTTAGTATATTATTATACCATGGTATATACGAGTATAACTTGTCCCGTGCGAAGTCTGGCGGGTCGCTAGTTAGGCTGACGTTGAAAACAAGCGCTGGGGTTCTGTCTCGCACATGAGTTCCAGCATTATGCAGAGCGATGGCCGTTTCTTTCTTTATCCATCATTTTTGATTAAAAGACCTCGGATTAAAAAGGTCCTCGGGTGTACCTTGTGCATTCAAGGGAATGTCCTCGCAAGACACAGATACAAAAATATAAATGTCGAACTTATAACACTCCGCTTTTTCCGTCAGGGTTTAAAAGTGCGCGCAATATTGCGTCCCCACGGACTCGCTTCTCAGTCAGACGTGACTTCACGTGACCCTTACCTGCATGACAGTGTATGGCCACCCTGCCCTCCTGCAGAGCGAAGGAGAGGACTTTTGCCATATTAAGGAGTCCGCTCAGGTTGGCTTTGTCTTAGTCGGCTTAGCCACTTAGTCAGGCCACGCGAAGTTGTAGTAATATACTGAAAAAAATAACAATAATGAAAATGATAATAATCAAAAAGCTTAGGAACTGTAAACATCTAACTTGGATGAAGTGAATATCTATCAGTGATGATTTTCAAAAGTCTAAAATGTTTGGGATTGTGTGACATTTGGGTCAATAGCAATTGACATTATTAAAGGGAAATGCGGTCGGGGACATCCGACTGAATATCCTAAGTAAAAAGTCATAATTAGAGGTTTAGCTCTCACCTATTTCCTCCTCCCATATTGGACCAATTGAAAACATATTCCATAAACTGAAAAAGAAACATCTCTACTGTGTCCCTATATTTTTCTTGTTAAAGAGCCATTGCCTTTAGAAGCACTAGAACCCTTAAAAATGCTCAAAATTGCGCTGTCAACAGAGGCCTAGAGGACAAATGTGACAACTATAAAAGAAAAAGAAAAACAGAAGTACAACATATATCTTTTTTATTAAATTAATGGAATATCTTCAAAATTTGTCTAATACTGTAGAGGAAATAGGAAAGAGCCAAATCTCAAATTATGACTTTTCAAGTTTTGTTACTAAGGAAATTCAGTCGGAGCTCTCTGCTCGCATTTCCTCCTAATTGCTGATAGAAACACTTTTTAGAATGTCACTTTTTGAGGCCATCTTAACTTTGGTTAGGTCGTTTTTAGGGTTCGGAAGTCAACAAGGATCCCTTATTGTTTCGCTCTGTCCGTCTGTCCGTCCGCAGCTTAGCTCAGAGAATCTAAGTACTAGAAAGCTAAAATTTGGCTTGGATATACATATTAATAATTCCGACCAAGTGGTATGATTTTTGCATAGTATGATTATCTAATGATTTTTGATTAACAACTTATGATTGCGACACACGTTCTTGATCTTTAACTTGAAACGTTGACGCTATTTGTTAGGTTCCGTGTGAAAAAACGCAACCCATATAGGATCACTCGTGTGTCTGTCTGTCTTTTTGTCTCAGCCAACTATCTCCGAATGACAAAAACACTAAAATGCATAGGAATGCTGTAAGTTAGGTTAGGTTGAAACGGGCTGGGGTGCAAGTTGAAAGCCTCCACGCGGCGCACCCTGGGCAACGTCGGCTCCAACAGTTGGGGCGGGCGGCTAATTTCAACGCACGAGGAAAGGTCACGGTTCCAAACACAGATCATCATCCATGATGGTCTGTGAAGGGAACCGGGCTAGAGGCGGGACGGCTAGTCCGTTGCTGCAGAGGCCATCTAACGCCTACTCCCCCTTCTGCTTACAGAGGGACGGTCGAGTGCGCGTGCAGTGGAGATGGAACCCAATCCCAAGGTCTCGCGTGCCGAGGGGATGAATGGCCGGAGGGTTTGTATCCGGTCGCTAGCGCAGGGAAAGGGACCTCACCCTTAAAAAGGAAAAAAAAATAATGGAAAATAGACTAAAGGAAAAAAATCCTCAGGCGGGTACCCTTGCGCAACGCAAGGGCGAATCCCGCCCCTCTAGGGATCTCCTAGAGGGCAGCCCCATCGTATCTGAGGGGGGCACCAATAGTCTCGCAGGCCGGCAGACCACCGTCGACCTGCGCCAAGAGAGCCACGAGCGAGAAAAGGAGCTCCAGGAGAACCTGGAGCGACTGCGCGAATTGGACATACCTCTTGCCGTCGCCAGCGGCAACAAGAGCCGAGGAGGCTCAGGTCCTGGAGACAACGTGTCCGACCAGGACTCGCGCGGCACTTCCAATTCTTGGAGGAAGCGTCCACGCAGCAAAGACTCGGTGTCGCTGGGTCTCTCCTCAAGTGAGGAGAACCTGTCGGCCCCGAAGGTGTCAACAGGGCGGAGAGGGAGGGGTCGCGCGGTGGCGGGTGTTGCTACCGCTCGGTTGCTAGAGCGCGACGGGCGGGGTCGCTTTGTTCGACCCGATACGCCTGCCCCAACGGAATGCGTGGAGAGTGACCCTGGGCATATGAGTGCGGACCAGAGCGGTGACTCCAACGCGTCCCTGCTGGGCAGAAATAAGGCTGAGGCGAATGCTGCAAAGAGAGCGCAGCGACAGGCTGTCGCGGCTGACGAGGTCAGTGAGCTAGCCCGACAGGCCCGAGAGCGGCGCTTGGCTCGGACGGCTGCCGGCGGTGATATATCGGCGGTGGCGCTCAATCGCCAGGTGATGGACGGGCTAGAAGTCGTCCTGAAGGTTGCCACCAAATCCGGCAACCTGAAGGGCACATTCACCTATGCCCTGAAGCAGGCGGTGAGTGACATCCAAGAGGCGGTTGAGGTCCTCAGCAGCCGCACAACCACGGATGAGACAGCGAAATTGTGGGAGGAGAACCGCCGTCTGCGATCCGAGTTGGAGGACCTCAAGCGGCAGTTTGCCGCCCAGAAGGCTGCCTCTACAGTCACGAGCCCATCGCCGGTCACATCTTTGGCCCCGTCTTCGGCCCCATCTTCGGCCCCATCTTCGGCCCCGTCGTCGGCCCCTGCACTTGCGGATGCGGATATCGAGAGGATCGCGCGCATCTGCATGATGCAGTGCGGCCAAATGGTGAGTGCCCGGATGGAGGCCATAGAGGCGAGGTTGCCCCCAGCCGAAACCATCCGCCCACCACTCGCTGCAGACAAGCGGAGACAGGAGGGGCCCGCTAAACCGACAGCCGCCACGGCTAAGTCGAGAAGTGCCGGGAAGGGGGCCACTATGCTCACGGAGGGGCCCAGTAAGCCCGCTGAGGGTAGGTCCGTACCCACTTGCCAGTCGGCGGCTGCTACCCCGCCGACACCAACTGGCCCCCTTACGGAGGCCTGGACGACGGTGGTCAAGAGGGGCCGCCGTCGAAAGAAGAGGACGGCGCCGTCGCCGGCAACCGCTGGAGCACCCGTACCGAATAAGGCCGCGGGACCGCCTAAGGTCAGAGCACCACGCTCCGCGGCTGTAGTGATCACGCTGCAGCCCGGAGCCGTTGAAAGGGGCATCTCTTATAAGGCGGTCCTGACAGAGGCGAGGGCCAAAGTCGCGTTCCCCGACCTTGGAACACCGTCCGGCTTCAAAATGAGGCCGGCGATTACGGGGGCGCGGCTGCTCGAGGTGTCGGGTGCCTCTAGCGCCGAAAAGGCGGACATTTTGGCCGCCAAGCTGCGGGAGGTCCTCAACCCTGAGGATGTCCGGGTGTCCAGGCCTATGAAGACGTCTGAGCTGCGTGTCGACGGTCTGGACGACTCGACGACCCCAGCAGAGTTCGTGGCGGCCATCGCCCAAGCCGGCGGATGTCCATCCGAGGACGTGCGAACGGGCGAGATCCGCGCCGACGCTACCGGGCTCGGCATGATTTGGGTGCGGTGCCCGGTGGCGGCGGCGCAAAAAGTCGCTAACAATGGAAGACTGCTGGTGGGGTGGGTTGCAGCGAGGGTCAAGCTGCTGCAACCCAGGGCATTGCGGTGCTATCGTTGCCTGGACATTGGGCATGTCAGGGCACGATGCACCGCTGAAACAGACCGCAGCGAGCAGTGCTATCGCTGCGGTCAGCCCGGCCACAAGGCGGCCCAGTGCTCCGCGGCGCCAAACTGCAGCCTCTGTACAGCTGCAGGGAGGCCCGCTGGGCATAGAGCGGGCGGAAAGGCCTGTGGCACACCCGAGCTGCAGCAGAAGAGGAGAAGGAGGGCCAGGGTTGCCGGGGTCTCTTTACCCCTCCGTCAGACTGGCTGCTCTTCAGCCGACTCCCGTCCTAGGAATGGAGCGGAGGGAATGGATTGCGCATAATGGCGCTCTACCATTTCCTCCAGGGCAATATCAACCACTCTGCCAGAGCTCAGGATCTCTTGCTCCAGAGCATGGCAGAGTGGTCGATTAACGTGGCTGTGGTCGCCGAGCCGTATTTCGTCCCACCCAGAGATAACTGGGTTGGAGACCTCGACGGTTTGGTGGCCATTATTGGCGGGGCTCTTGTCAGCTCGTCCCGAGGTCGCGGCTGGGTGGCCGCCCTCGCGGACGGCGTTGGCATAGTTGGTGCGTATTTTTCGCCCAACAAGAGTCTCGCCGACTTCGAGAGTTTCCTTGTCGAGTTGGGCGCCGTCGTAGGCCGACTCCACCCTCGCCCTGTGCTGTTGCTAGGGGATCTCAACGCAAAGTCTTCGGCGTGGGGATCTCCGGTAACCGATGCTAGGGGTGAGGTGCTGGAGGAGTGGTCAGTTACCACCGGCCTGGTCATCTTAAACCGGGGCTCGGTTTACACATGCGTGCGACAGCGGGGCGGGTCAGTTGTGGACGTCTCGTTCGCTAGCCCTGCTGTCGCGAGCCGTGTCCGCGACTGGCATGTCGCCGTGGAGGTGGAGACGTTATCGGATCACCGATATATTCGTTTCGACGTCTCCACCCAGACTGCCGGCGGCCGCGGTACTCCGGCCCCGCGGACGGACGGCTCGCGCTGGGCGCGCAAGCGCATCGACAGGGAACTTCTCGAGGAGGCCACTATTGTTCAGGCCTGGATCCGGGAGTCGGCAACAACCGGACCCGTCGACGTCGAACAGGAGGCGCTGTGGTTCCGCGGGGCGATGACGCAAATCAGCGATGCATCCATGCCCCGAGTCCACGCGCAGTCAACGAGGCGCCAGGTGTACTGGTGGTCCGCCGATATCGCACAGTTGCGTGTCGCGTGCGTAGCGGCCAGACGCCAGTACACCCGATACCGGAGGAGACGTCGTCGGGTCCCTGACGAAGAAGCCGCGCGGTATGAGGTGTACCGCGCGGCGACGCAGACTCTGCGGTTGGCCATCGGCGAGGCGAAGAAGCGAGCCAGGGAGGAGATGTTGGAGACTCTAGACGGGGATCCTTGGGGGCGCCCTTATCGAGCGGTTCGAGGGAAACTTCGAGCCGCCGCACCTCCACTTACGGAGAGTCTCCAACCCGAGCTGCTGGAGGAGGTAGTCACAGCCCTCTTCCCGGCGAGAGCGGAGCATATCCCGCCACCGATGGCTTTGCCCACGGCCGCAGAGTCTACAGAAGAGGACGCCATCAGCGTCCCAGGGGTGACACAGGCAGAGATGGGGGCGGCCGTGATGCGGCTCCGGGCCAAAAACGTGGCTCCGGGGCCCGACGGAATCCACGGCCATGTGCTAGCCCTCGCTCTGAAGGAGCTAGAGCCCTGGCTGAGAGGACTCTTCACAGCGTGTCTTGAGCGGGGCCAGTTTCCCACTCTGTGGAAATCTGGTCGTCTGGTCCTGCTCAGGAAGGCGGGGCGTCCTGCGGACTCGCCGTCCGCTTACCGGCCCATAGTGCTGCTAGACGAGGTGGGCAAGCTGTTCGAGCGGATAATCGCTTCCCGCCTCGTCAGCCACTTGTACAGAGAGGGGCCGGACCTGGACGAAAGCCAATTTGGCTTTCGGCATGGGCGCTCCACCATCCACGCGATATCGCAGGTGAGAGTCCTGGCGGAGGAAGCGGTGTCCCGGGGTGGGGTGATGTTGGCGGTGTCCTTGGACATCTCCAACGCCTTCAACACCCTACCCTGGAGTTGTGTTCGGGAGGCACTGCGGTATCATCGAGTGCCTCCCTACCTCCGCCGCATCGTCGGGGCTTATTTGGCGGAGAGGTGTGTCACCTATGTGGGACGTGATGGCGTCGAAAACCAGCACCGCATGTCGTGCGGTGTTCCACAGGGCTCGGTCTTGGGCCCGCCCCTGTGGAACATCGGGTACGACTGGGTGCTGAGGGGCGAACTCCAACCGGGCGTAGACCTGACGTGTTACGCGGACGATACGCTGGTCACCGCCCGGGGGAGTTCGTACAGGGAGGCAGCGTTGCTGGCGACGGCTGCGGTCTCACAGGTGGTGAGCCGCATACGGCGCCTTGGCCTGGAGGTGGCCCTCAACAAGTCGGAGGCCATGGTCTTTCATGGCCCCCGGCGGGCGCCACCGCCCGATTCCCATATCGTCGTCGGGGGGGCTCGAATCGCTGTCGAGTCTACCATGAAGTACCTAGGATTGGTGCTCGACAGCCGATGGGATTTCGGCCCCACTTCCGGCGGCTGGCGCCCAAGTTGTTGGGCGCGGCTGGGGCGCTGTCAACGCTGCTTCCCAATCTGGGGGGACCGAGCGCCGCCTGTAGGCGGCTCTACGTGGGGATCGTGCGATCGATGGCCCTGTATGGGGCCCCGATCTGGGCGGCTGACCTGACGGCCGGCAGCATCGCTGTTCTTCGAAAGCCGCAGAGAGCGATGGCCGTCAGAGTCATCAGGGGGTATCGCACGATCTCCTACGAGGCGGCTTGTGCATTGGCCGGATCCCCGCCCTGGGACCTGGAGGCGAAGGTACTCGCGTCACTGTATCGGTGGCGCGAGGAAGCGCGGGCGCGGGGCGAAGGGCTGATGCAGCGACAAATGGAGTTGCGTCAGTCTCAGCTTCGCGAGGTCCTGGTGGCGGAATGGCGGGACAGGCTTTCACGCCCTACCGCCGGCCTCATTACCATCGAGGCGGTTCGGCCAGTGCTCGAGCGCTGGCTCGGGAGGAGGCACGGCTCTCTGTCGTTTCGGGTGACGCAGGTGCTCTCGGGGCATGGTTGCTTCGGGAAGTACCTGTGTCGCATAAACAGGGAGCCGGACGCCCGGTGTCACCACTGCGTCGACTGCCGGGAGGACACGGCGTGGCATACGCTGGCAGAGTGTGCCGCTTGGGAGGAGCCACGCCGTGCCCTCATCTCAGAAGTAGGCAGTGACCTGTCGCTGCCGGCCGTAGTCGAGTCTATGGTCGGCAGCGAGGAGTCCTGGGACGCGGTGGTATCCTTCTGCGAAACAGTCGTTTCGCAGAAGGAGGCTGCGGAGAGGGAGAGGGAGATATAATCCGCTAACCCGATCCGCAGCAGACACGCTGGGCGTTGGCGGAGGGCGGACAACGCCCTCTTCCAGCCCCCCTAAATGGGTCCACGGGTGACGGACTCGGGGACGTCCGTCGCCCCACCACACATCAGGACCTGAGGTGGCGGCGCGTTGTGTTCCACGCGCGCCCCTCTGAGACGTCGTGGGGGGAGTCTAACACCTCACTCCCCCCCCAACCCGAGATCGAGGCCCGCAAAGGCGGGCCGGCACTAGCCGGGGGTTGCGGAAGTATCGTTGTTCCCGCGACCCCCAGCGTAGGTGTGAGATGGAAAACCGGGGTGGTTTTTAGTCAGTAGGAGTCTGACAGACCCCTCCGCCACCCCAGGGTGGAGGACATCCAATGAGGATTTTCAACCCCGGAAAAAAAAAAAAAAAAAAAAAAAAGGTTGAAACGGGCTGGCTGCCGCAACTCTGCGATCAAGTGCGTATTTTGCGTATCAATATAGCAATGCTCTATTGATCCAGTTATAAAAGTTATCATCAAAACAAAAAAAAAAACAAACATCATCATTTAATTTAATTTAAAAAAAACTTTTTAACAAAAAATACAACAGACTTCCAAATAAAACCACTACAAAGTGAAAAATAACTTCAATTTCGGAAGTCGGTGTTCATGTTTTGGTTTCTTCGTTTTTATTTGGAAGTCGGTTGTATTTTTTGTCAAAAAGTTTTTTATTTTTCACTTTTTAGTTGTGGTACATAATGAACCAATTCTCCAAAGTGAAGCCAGAATAGATTAACCCAGAAACATGCAACTTAGACAAAAACGGTGGATTAGAGTATACCAGGGTGAACTGTTCACACCTGCGTACCCCTTTAGAGCAAGCTAGTGTGATGATGTAAACAATAAACAGACATCCGATTGCAGCTATCTCGAGTGATTTGCCGTCATTTATTGAAGAGTTCTGATGTATATCTCCGAAGTTCTTCATCCGATCTTGATGAAATTTAAATGGGACCACATGCCACCAGCTTTCAAATAAAAAAAGAATCATCAAAATCGGTTCACCGAGTAAAAAGTTCTGAGGTAACTCACCGAGTAAAAAGTTCTGAGGTAACTCACCGAGTAAAAAGTTCTGAGGTAACACACATAAAAAAAAATACAGTCGAATTGATAACCTCCTCCTTTTTGCGAACTCGGTTAAAAACCGGCCAAGTGTGTGTCGGACTTCGCGCATGTATGGTTCCGTGTAACGGTTTTGTTACAATCTTCCCTTGCTTAAGTTAACTTCTTCTAATTTAAACTAATAACACAAAATAATCTAATTACAAATAAAATCAACCTTAAATTCACTAATAAATATTTATAAAATAAATCTAATTAATAATATCCTAATTATAATAAAATCCCTACAGATAATTATTTATCAACGCAAACTAAGTTGCCGAACGCAGCGAGGTGAAGTTGATGCGAGCCGCGAGGAACTAAAATTCTTGAACAAGGCATGTCAATCATGTCATTGCATTGACCGTGAGCGAGCAGACGAGTTGCACTGTCACTACTCACATTTTTAGGGTTCCGTACCCAAAGGGTAAAAACGGGACCCTATTACTAAGACTCCGCGATCCGTCTGTCTGTCTGTCCGTCTGTCACCAGGCTGTATCTCACGAACCGTGATAGCTAGACAGCTGAAATTTTCACAGATGATGTATTTCTGTTGCCGCTATAACAACAAATACTAAAAACAAAATAAAATAAATATTTTACTGGGGCTCATCAATACAACAAACGTGTTTTTTTTTCGTTTTTTGCGATAATGGTACGGAACCCTTCGTGCGCGAGTCCGACTCGCACTTGGCCGGTTTTTTATCCATGCAAAATAATTCTCGTAAAATCTAGCTAATCCGACAATAATTGGCACTCTTTCTTCTTATAATAATCACATGAAGTTTACCCCAACGTGTTGGAGTTCCTACCCAGGCTTCAGATTGGCTTCACACTACTACCTAGCGCGTGTGTTGGCCTACCCCAACGCACTGTTAGCTGCCTACTCCGTGTAGCCGCGCTACGTGTCTACCTACCACCTACTCTGCACCACAGCTTCCCGGGGCCTGGCCCCGAGTTTAAACTGCACTGCACATCGCCGGGCGCCTCTAACGCTAAGGCCAGTGGTACACTATCTTGTTGCTATGCAACGTACTTCGGACCGCAAGTGACAACCCCGACCCTGAGGTCTAATAAAATTTGATAACCTTCAGTTGGCCTTTTCCTTTACTACCCTCTAGCTACCTGGTAGGTAGGTAAACCAGAAAGAAGTGTTACATCCGTACCAAACCGCAAAGTCAAGTTGGTTGTAATAGGAATAAAAATATAATTTCATAGTTATTATATTTTTTTGTAATATATTTGTTAGTAAAAAATACGTGATAAAATAAACATTATCACCAAGGGTCTTCCTTTTATAGCAAAACTTTTGATGTCATAATATTATCATGCATAACAACGGATAGCATAAACATCATTTCGCAGAAAATCGTTTGGCATACACTCATTTACCATACATTCAAACTCATAATTTTGTAAGTCAGAATCATCTTTAGGCATAAATTTCATATCGATAGTTATTAAAAGGCAGAACCATCATATCGCAGAAAGTCTTTTGGCGTACATTTCATATCTATATTAATTGAAATATCATCTATCACATTACATATAATTCTTAGTTAGAGTAATTTTGTATTTTTTACCCTAATAAAAGATTGATAGAACACTTTTTTTTTGTTGTATTTCGCTGTATGAAGCATGCAAGCCTGCAAACAAGCATACACCATGCATGCAGCAAGCATGCAGCACGCAAACAAGCATACACCATGCATGCAGCAAGCATGCAGCATTCAAACAAGCATACACCATGCATGCAGCAAGCATGCAACATCCAAGCAAGCATGCAAGTGAGCATGCAGCAAGCATGCAAGCAAGCATGCAAGTAAGCATGCAACATGGTTTCTGTCACGGCTCCGGCGCTGCGAATATATCTGCCTGAAGATTACAACCTGGGTGTAAAATTTCGTTTAATGAAACACCCGTATCTGTCTTGGCACTACCATCGAGCACAATGCGTAACATAGTAGTGCCTTTATCTTCGCGAATGACAGGAAGGTGTGGTAAATAAAAACTCGGCAGCATGCATTCCTCTGGCGGAGTGCGCGAAATAATACCCCTATCCAGATAATCACGAATGACTTCATCATAACGAACACGTAACTCAGGTGACTTGTCAAATTTATTTTCCAATGACAAGTACCTCCTTTTAGCGGTGATATAAGAATTACCCAATTTATCAGGACTTTCCTTCAATGGCAACACTACAGAATATCTGCCGGTGTCATTTCGGGTAGTTGTGGCAATAAAAATATTTTCACATTTTTCTTCTTCAGGACTTATGAATTTATTTGCGGGTAGTTCCTCAAGTTTCCAAAATTTTTTCAATATTTTATCAAACAAATCCTGAGTAAATGAACAAAAGGTGCGGGACACACTGGGTGTCGTAACGATATGCGCATTGCCTATAATTATATACCCTAAGGCAGTTTCAATTGCGGAAGGAAAATCATTATGACGCATAATGCGATCAGATAAAAGTATTTGACAATAAATATTTACTCCTAACAACATTTCACTCGGCTCAGGCTCATCGTACGAGTCGTCAGCTAGTGGTATATCTCTCAAATAATCTAAAGTTGACGTATCGACGCACGAGTCAGGCAACTGTGGCCTTATATTTTCTACAACCAACGGCCTAATAGAATACACAGCGGAGTTATCGAAACGAGAAGTAAATTTGATGTTAGTTGCGCTGCGAACTGCCACTGATACCCTGTACTTCGGTAAACCGATTTTGTGTAGATATGTGAAGCGATAAGAGCTTACAACACGCAGACGCAATATAATCACTTTGCGAGCCTGGGTCAATCAAACATCTGACAAAATGTTTCTTGTTATTATTATCGATAATTATAATCTTTGCGGTCCCCAAAAGGGTAGTAGTTATAAAACGATCCGAGACCGATCTGCTTGCAATCGCCTACCTTCAACCAAAATATAATGATAAAATTATGAATATTTTTTAGAATAAGACTATTCTAATATTTGAAAGCGGTTAGCAATAGAATGAAATAATTATCGATGCGGGGTGCATAAGAATATGACTTAAATAGGGATAATTACTGCAATCTTGTTACAATAAGTTATACGTAAGTTGTAAGCGGTGGTTAAGATTAACCTTTTTAACGGTAGATAAAATGAATCGTACGAGTATTAGAGTAAAATAAAGATTCTTATCCGGCCGAAGTGACCAAAAAGGTGGGGAAAATTAATAATAATTCTCCTTATAAAACAATTTAGCGGCGTGGACTGTATTGGTATGGTTTACTTGTACAATATGTTAGGATAGACAACTGCTCGAGGAAAAATAGAAAAAATGGGCGACAGCCACCTGTAAGGATGGGATCACATGCACATAACAAATTCAACGCATGCGGCGGTGGTTGATTTTGAAGAACAACTGAAGAAAAACTGAATCGTACGAGTAAAATAAAGATTCTGATTCTGTCACTTCACGCACGTTCACAGTATAAAAAAACACTCGCATCTTCTGTAGCATTGCGCGACTGAGATAGCGATATACAAAGTGCATGAGGGAATGAGATAGAGGATAAGATGGTACAAGTGCATACGAATACTTAAATGTATGAAACAATTACCGAAACACAACAACGAGTAAGTCGACCAACCTATAAAGTGAACTTGGAAAGTAAAAAAATTGTACAAATGCCATTGAAAAATTACTTACATAACGTTGTTAGTTGTGTAAAACAGATAGTAAATATAATTTTATGAATCATGTAAAAATATACAATAATAAAATCATAATATCCTTAATAATAATGATTTCTTAATGAATAATGTTTATGCTCAAATAACGCATTAGAGTGGGTGGAGTCATTGGCAGTACTGGTCCGTACGGCGCATGCGCGAGGGGAGTCTATTTTGTTGTGTTAGTGCATTAAGTTTTGGTATTTTCGATGTTTTGTAATCTAAACTTAAACAAGATTCGATTGCCAAACGAAAGCCGCTACCCGACCATTGATGGCGGTATTCTCAGTGGTCGCAATTGTAGACATAATTGCGTTTGCCGTAAGGTTGAAATTTGCGTCATAGGTCGATATTTACCAAGGCCACATCACTGCAGTATAACACATTGCACTTTTAATTACATTATCGACATCGATAGATACTTAATTATTTTGATTACTTAATTCGAAAAAATAAGACATGTTGTTTACGTGCGCAAAATCACTTATCGATGCTTGACGGAGATCCCTAAAACTCGATAACTGTGGCGAGCATGACGTCATTTCAACTCCGCACAATTTACTCAGGTGCAAAATTAAAGCAAATAGGGCTTATAATTACCATGCAAAATGTCTTGAAAAATGTAGCATGGCTTCACTCTAAAAACGAAGAGATAATATAGATTAAATTTTTCTATTTAAAATACTTCAGAGTAAAATAGACTGCCCTAGTTGTTAAGTAATTTTAATTTTAATCTACCCTACAATTATTCGCGTCAACCTATCAAACTATTACGTCGTCCATTCCGCAAAACTGTATCAGGATCGAACTCCCCCATCCCCAGACTTTGCAGGCTTTTTAATAATTGTGATCAATAAATAGATATTTGTTCCACAACACTTTAAAAATTCAAGGGCCAAGTCCATCAAAAGTAACTACCAATTTTTTTTTTGATGATAATAACAGATTAAGTCATGTTTTCAAGTGAAGCTTATGTCATTTGAAAGAAAGTGACATAAAAAAATTAACAAAAAAGATTGCCAACGCTCAGTTGACCGCAATCTATGAGTTGCCACTTTAACTAACAGTCAAATTATTGACAGCTGGATGAATTTGCACGATACAGCAGAAATAATTACAAAGAGGTAAAATTGTGTGTCAAAAGATTTATTTTCGTTATCCACCATTGCGAATCAGCCCGTGGCTAAAACTTATCTTAATCGTGGCTTAACAAACGATTAAAAGCGACATAGATTTTAAATTAAACATGTATTTCATAATTATTTTTTATAATTTACGTTTTGCCAGATAATTATTTCTACGGTCTTATTATATTTCTGCTGCTCACAGTAGTTGAAGACCTCGCGCCAAGCCACCTATCGCTATGAGATGATGTGAATTTAAATCTAAGCAACGATGAGCATCATTTCATGTAAGATTATTTTTTTTATTATCTTTTCTTATTTCTTATCTTCACATCTTACATAGTATAAAACAAAGTCATTCACGCTGTTTATTCGCTTAGACCTTTTATACTACGCAACGGATGTTTATGCAGTTTTCAGCAATAGAGAGTACTTCATGAGGAAGGTTTCATCATCATCATCATCGTCATCATATCAGCCGATAGACGTCCACTGCTAGACATAGGCCTTCCCCGAGTGTCGCCACATTGACCGGTCCCGTGCGTCCCGCATCCAGCGGATCCCCGCAACCTTTACCAGGTCATCGGTCCACCTGGTGGGAGGCCTTCCAACGCAACGTCTTCCGGTTTGTGGTCGCCACTCCAGAACTTTTCTGCCCCATCGGCCATCCGTTCTGCGAGCAATGTGCCCTGCCCACTGCCACTTAAGTTTCGCAATTCTTCGGGCTATGTCGGTAACCCTGGTTCTCTTGCGGATCTCTACATTTCTGATTCGATCACGCAAGGATACTTCGAGAAAAGCCCTCTCCATTGCCCTTTGGGTGACTGCCAGCTTTCTAATGAGGCCCATTGTGAGCGACCACGTCTTAGAGCCATAAGGTCATCACTGGCAACACACACTGGTCAAAGACTTTTGTCTTGAGACACTGTGGTAAGTTGGACGAGAAGATACCGCGGAACTTCCCGAACGCTGCCGAGTCGGATTCGACGGTTGACCACTTTCTCGAAGTTGACCTTACCTAACTGGACAGCTGCAAGTGTAGAATCTCCAACCTTGATAAGAGTTGGTGTAACATGGGCATTCACCATAACCTTGGTTTTTTCCATGTTTATCTTAAGACCCACTCTTTCGGAAGCTCTACTGAGGTCATCGAGCATTGTACTGAGTTCCTCCATGGTCTTACCATGGTCATGGTCATGGTCAAACCGAAGATGAGTGATGTACTCGCCATTGACGCTGATGCCTAGCCCTCTCCAGTCCAGAACCTCGAAAACATCCTCCAGTGTAGCGGTGAAAAGTTTCGGAGATATGACGTCTCCCTGTCGCACACCTCACTGCAGAAGGATGGGTTCCGAGGTCCGATCCTGAAGTCGAACTGATATGGTGTCGTTGTAGTCGATTTGTCACCGTTGGAGAGACTGCAGTACAGCTCAAGTCTTGATCGAATCGAAGGTTTTCTCGCAGTCCATAAACGCTTAGCAAAGAGGCAGGTGGTACTCTTCGGTCTTCTGTATAACCTGCCGCAGCATATGTATGTAGTCTACGGTGTTAAAGCCTTTACGGAATCCGGCTTTTTTGGGAGGCTGGAAATCGTCAAACCTGCGCGCGAGACGATTGAAGACATGTCTAAGAAGTGAGATGGGCCTATAGGCCTCTTCAATAGGGCATTGTCACTCTTCTTGAAGAAGAGTACCACCACACCCCTGCACCATGCCTGTGGCGTTTTCCCCTCGAGTATGACGGAACCAAACAGCTTCTGAAGGGCCTTTAGTATTGGTTTTCCACCCGCCTTCAGGAGTTCGGCCGTAATTCCGTCGTCGACCGGTGCTTTGTTGTTCTTAAGCTGTTTAAGAACCATCCTAATCTCGTATAGGCTGACGTCCGGAATGTCTTCGGTATAGTGACGGGTCAATCTAGCTCTAGAGTCTTTTACTAGATTCGCGACAGGTTTACTGGTTGACGTGTACATCTGCCCATAGAATCTCTCGATCTCCCTCAGAAGCTCCGGTTTGGCGGATACGAACCTGCCATCGTCGGTCTTCAGTTTCGTGAGCTGGCTCTGCCCAATAGTCGCAGGTTACCGGATTTGAGGATTATCGAGTACTCCCCCTCTCTTCGGACTTCAGATAACCTTGTAATACTTCCTGCTCAATTCTTCCTCGAGTTCGGCTATCTTCTCGTCGGTCCGGGAGGAAGGTTAATATGTAGTTTATATAATGCATATTATAGTATAGAAAAGCCGAGATATTCAAAGATATTTAATGTGATATCGTAACAAACATATTTTTGTGCGCTTACATTGCAAACATTGCAAGCTTACGAGATAGATCAAATTAATGTACTACGGAATTGTATATATCATAAAAAGGTCAATAAAAAAAGTGCCCGATGGAATATATTTATCTCCTGAGGATAACCCACAGTAACCATTTTTATCTTTTACATATAAAAAAATGGGTTATTTACCAAGCAATTTTAAACCGTTATTCCTTATCCAATTAAATACAAATAATGCTTTTTAATACCTGTATACCCACCCATATTCTGCATATAAAAGATTTGAATTTGTCAAAAAAAAAGGAAGATCAAAGTTGCCCTTACAGTATCTCAATAAATTTAATATCTTAGAAGATATCGAAAAAGCAGGGACAGAGCGGCTGGCGGGCCGTATGTCCGTTCCGGTTGGCAGCGGTCGGCGGGCGCGAGGTGTGCCTATAAATAGCGCGTCGAAAGTATATACATATATAGCACCCGTGTGAAGCCGGGGTGGGTTGCAAGATAATATTATAAATGCGAAATTTTGGGTAGATGTTTGCTACTAAATCACACCAGAAAGGATCTGAATAAAATATGGCACAGATATAGATTATTATAGTATTCATCTTTTTCTCCCGGTTGAACGTTTCCTTAGAATAAGAAAACATTTATCACACGAGCGCTGGCAGAAGCTAGTACTTTAATAACTTTGTATTAGTATTCAGCCGCATCCAGTTTCACTGGAGGCCAACCCCAATATGGTCAGAGAAAGGCTAAGAATATTGATTGAAAATAAGTGAACTGTACTAAATAGGCGAAGGTTTAATGCCGTTATATTAAAATTAGATCTATCCCTGACCAACAATAAAGTTTTAGAGAGAGGGATTGACTGTCGTGGTGGCGTCCGAGGAAACGAGTCCAGCTGCCACCGTGCCGCGCACTCACTCGCAAATGCCGTATATCGTGGATACGGCGCGCGCTGGCTGCTCGCGAAGTATTGGGTTCAAAGCCCAACAGACACTTAACATTTACTTATTTATTTATTTAATACTTTAAGCACATACACGTACAAAGGCGGACTTAATGCCCTAGGTATTTTCTACCAGTCAACCTTTGGGTGACAATACAACAGCATTCATCACAACATTGTAGAAGTTTATTTCATTTGATACTATATATAACCCATAATCTTTTTAACGGACGTTAATTTCAATATATAACTATCCTTAAATTTATGAAGGTAGCCCTTCATGTAAAGTACATTTGAATGTTGAGACAACGACTTACGAACGTAATGGTTAATTAAATTATATGAAATGTAAATTATTAGTCATTTTATCCTTCGTTTTGACTGTATGATGTTGAGAGCAAGGCAGGAAATGATACACACGTTTAGATGGAGCAAGATTTCTATTATTTCTTTTAGCACTGTGATTTTTACAAACTTATGGGCATCGCCATATTTCTCTCAGAGGCAGAGACAACAGGACGTCACTAGACGAACCATAAACTTACTTACTAACTTAATTATGTATCGACTAACTTGTCTATTATAAGTTTACTAATCAACACTCCCACTTAAACTTTATAATAGAGCAGCGGTAAGAGGAACAAAAAAAATAAACAAAACTTAACTTACTTTCATCATAACATAGGTTTGCCAGTTTAAACTTATGTTAAATTAAATACTAAATCTCTATTTTTTATAAATTTACCAGGAGACAATGCTTTTGTTAAAAAGTCTGCAAGTTGGCAGCAGCTTTCTACATATTTAATGTTAATAATATTTAGTTCCACTTTTTCTCTAATGAAATGATATTTTACATCTATGTGCTTTGTCCTTCGGTGATAGATAGGATTATTAATAAGCTTAATAGCACTTTGGTTATCCATATGTAGGGTGACCACCATTTGTGGTTCATCAATATCAAATAATAACTGCCTAAGCCACAAAATTTCTTTGGCAGCTTCACTTGCAGCTATATATTCGGATTCTGTGGTTGATAAAGCCACAGTATTTTGTTTTCTACTAGCCCAAGTTACAGGCCCACCATTCATCATAAATATATATCCTGTATTTGATTTTCTAGATTCAATATCAGATGCAAAATCAGAATCAGAATATCCTACCAGCTCACTTTTACAATTATAACTAATGCAAACATCTTTTGTTTTAATCAAGTACCGAATTATCCTTTTCACAGCATTGACATGGTCTTTATTAGGATTATTTAAATATCTGCTCACTATATTTAATGAATAAGAAATGTCTGGCCTTGAGACAGTTGACAAAAACATCAGGGCTCCCACTGCTTCCCTAAATGGGAAATTACATACATTCTCACTAATACTTTTGGTTAAAATAATATTGTTATCAGCTACATGGGTTGGCATCTGACATGTTAAACCTTTTAATTATGTGTTCTATATACTTCTTTTGGCTTAAAACAATTGAATGATTTCTTTTAATTATCTCCATTCCAATAAAACTATTTAAATTCAACAATTTTATCTCAAAACTCTGTTTAAGATCATTCAAAATGTGTAACAATACATCTTTATCTTTTGATATTAATAATGCATCATCGACAAACAATATCAAGATAACCTTAAAATTGTTAAAGCAACCAACAAAAATACAGTTGTCTGACTGACATACTTCAAAACCATAGGTAGTTAAGAAAGAAGAAAATGTTCTATTCCAACAGCGAGATGACTGTTTCAAACCATACAAAGACTTTAATAACTTACAGATTTGTCCTGGCTCAGATTGGACACCCTCAGGGACCTCCATGTAGACATCCTCCTCCAATTCACCATACAAGAACGCCGTCTTAACATCAAATTGCTGAATTTCATAATTTTCTTGAGCTGAAAGAGATAATATTACTCTGATCGAATCATATCTTGTGGTTGGCGAAAAAGTTTCTTTGTAATCTATATCCTTTATCTGTGTAAATCCACGTGCACAAAGTCGCGCTTTGTATCTATCAATGTTACCATCTGAATTTTCTTTCACAGAAAATACCCATTTTGAGGTTACAGTTTTCTCATTCTTTCTTTCTACCAACTTCCATGTTTTATTTTCTTCAAGTGATTGTAATTCTTCTTTTATAGCTTCCTTCCATTTATTACTATCTTTACATTTTAGGGCTTCTTGATATGTCGTTGGTATGTATAATTCAATAAAATTTGCTTCTATATTTCTACCACTCCTAGGTCGGAGTGTAATATTTCTTTCATCATCACTGCAAACTATTTGTGAAGGCTCATATGTTATATCATCAGGATCTTCTCGACTTTCTACACTTTGAAAACTTGAATCTGAAGTCCTTTGGTTCACTCCTGTTGAAATTGGTTGGATAGTTAACATATATTGTACCTCACCTTGTTCTTTCTCATCACCAATGGGAATTGGAGTGGTATTTTCCTCCAGTACTGGGGAATTCCTCAGTACTGGTGTATTACTTTCATTAAAGCGTACATTTCTACTTATTGTTATCTTCTTACTTTCAATATCAAACATTCTATAATTATCATTCTCATATCCCACAAGTATGAGTTTTACACTCTTTTTATCAAGTTTATTTCTTCTTTCATCAGGTATATGAACATAACCTTCACTCCCAAAAACTCTGATGTGGTCAAAAGCTGGCTTATCTCCATTCCACAACTCATGTGGAGACACATTCTTTGTCTGACTGGATGAGCTTCGATTGAGCAAGTAGACAGTACAATTTACCGCTTCAGCCCACAAATTTAATGCTATATCACGAGAGTACAACATAGATCTTGCGCTTTCCATGATTGTACGCATATCTCTCTCGGCCCTACTATTTTGTTCGGGTGTATAGGGTGCAGTGCGTTCATGGACTATCCCTTTACTTTCTAGATATAGCTTGAATTCTTGGTTTACAAACTCACCACCATTGTCTGTATGTAGAATGCGCACATCATGTTGGAACTTGTTCTTCACGATTGCATTGTATTTTAGAAAATAGTTGAACACTTCATTTTTATTCTTCATTAAATAAATCTGGCGATAATTGGTTGCTCCATCTTTAAACAAAACAAAGTATTTCATACCTGATATGGAAGGTACCTCAATAGGACCACATACATCACTATAAACAATGTCACCAGGCTGTAATAGGCCCCTTCTGGATTAAAAAAATGGTAACCTTGATTGTTTACCATACTGGCACACTTCACATATGAAATTTTCATTTCCAGCCAATGTTATTGGAAGTACACCATTTTTACTCATAATTTTAATTTCATTTACATTCAAATGGCCTAACCTTTCATGCCATAATTTTATATCAGTTTCCACAGTGTTGCAACTCACCTGTGTTATTGTTTTTATTTCTAACTCGTATAAATTGTTTTCTTTTAATTTTGCACACATTACTACTTGATTGTTCTTCATAACAATAGCATTATGATTATTTTTGACAATAACATAACCTCTTCTAGTGGCTGCTCCTTCTGAGAACAAATTTCTTCGTAAGTCAGGCACATACAGTACATTTTTAAGTAAACATTGTTCCCATTCTCCTTTTACTACTTTATTTATTAAAATAGTGCCTTCACCACATACCTCAATGTTCTGTTTGTTTCCTAATTTAACTGATCTATTATCATTGCAGCCTTGAAACTCATTCAGTTCACAGAAGAACTCACGCCTGTATGTCATGTGCACTGATGCTCCACTGTCCAATATCCAGACATCTTCTTCATGTACAGACGTACAACAATTCTCTGCACTGAATGCTACCATATCTACTTGCTTCTGGTTTTTATTAAATCTTCTGCTGGGTTGTCTGCAGTCTCTAGCAAAATGGCCTCTTTTGTTGCAGTTGTAACAAACAAATCGATGATCTGTATCTCGTTCATCGACCATACAGCCTCTAGACGCCTAATGCTTGATCGAATACATCAAAATAATTCTGTCAACTAGCTGAGGTATGAGGCACGGGACGACTGCGCTCTGATTGGTCCTTACCAACGTCATTTCGCCGAACTAGGGATGGGAGAGGTTTAAATAAAACCACGAAGTTATCAATATTTTTTTAATTGTTAGTGTACTTAATATTTTTATTTATTAAAGTTAGCTACTTTAATTATTAATACAGTAATAACATAAAATGCAAAAACTAAAAACAAAATTCTAAAGATAACATATATTTTCGGCGGTTGTTTCATAATATTAAATATTAGTCAAAAAAACAATCAATAGAAAAAATACCTAAATTCTAAAATCAAAATAATTATCTATAAAATACAAAAATCAGTCTACAATATTTCCACTGCTGGAACAGAGGCCTTTTCTCCGTAAGAGAAAAATTTTCTAAGAGAATTCACCTATTTTTTGGGCAATAAAAATCACCATTATACTAATCATTCTCAACCACTATACAAATCAATATTCGTTTCACAATTAATTTAACAAATAATAAACTATTTAATTTAATGTCTCTTTTTGTATAATTGTATGTAGGTTTCTAGTTTTATCCATAACAGATTTGGTCATAGAATATGGTGCATCACTAGTTTTGCGTACCAAATTATAGAGGAAAAGAGATAGATAAAAAAGTACATTAAAAAGAAAGAGACGAAAACACAAAAGACATCAACGAGCGCGACAAAATTTATGCTGTTGCAATTTTCACCTACAATAATGACCAGTACAAAATGAACTCCGATAAATAATATCAGAAAAAAAATCTGATTATGATTATGTAACTATTAACTTACCGACGAAATGTTATGCCATTTTTCGGGAAACTCGAGTTCTGGCTGTTGTTACCATACCAACGTACGGTACAAGGAGCCATTATAATATTTATTTTACCAATTTGTAATTGCCTGACGCAGCAGTGTATACGGCTCACGGAAGTGGTCGCTACTAATTCGAAATAGTCGAGTGGCGACCTATATTACCAGTATATGATTATTTTAGTCATATGTGTTGACAGACATCGCTCGCCTGTTGTTAGGCGTCTAGAGGCTGTATGGTCGATGATCTCGTTGAACATTTTCATTGTCCTTTAATTTAGGATTTCCTTTTTCTTTTGAAGTTACTAATGTCGTCTCAGAAGTTGTGTCATTATTTAGGCTTGCTTCTTCATCTATTAAGCGTGAAGTCAGGTTTTGCATTGTTTGACTTTTAGGATCAAGTGATAACCACGCTTGTCTAAGTGACCGGTATGTCGGCGGTAGTGTGCTAAGTATCTTAGTCATCACTGCAGTATCACTGAGCTTCTCGCCTGAGTCCCGTAATTGTTTCGCCAAGCCTTCCACCTTCGACACATGCTGTGCCATTGTATTAGTGGAACAATAAGAATATTGATAAAACTTTTCGTGTATTATCATTTTATTATATTCAGACTTTTGTTCGTAAATAGCTTCTAACTTATTCATTAAATCTCTCGCAGTTTCGCAGTTTTCTATTAGAGATATCTGATTTAAATCCATAGACGACGTCAAAATGAACATAGCCATGCCGTCATCCTTGTTCCATTGCACTTGCGAACTGGATTCTTATGGTTTTACCCTATCTATATCTAATCCTTTTGCTCTCAATGCACATTTAACTTGAAACTTCCACTGTCTGAAGTTTCTGCCATCGAACTTTTCGATTTTCATTGAATTTGCGACTTCCATGATGGCGACCCAAGCTGCGTGATTTTGCAACTCTTTTTTTTGTGTTTCGTATATTCTGCTCTTTGCTTAATCTACTACGTTCCTGGGCCCATAACCTGTTGAGAGCAGGGCAGGAAATGATACACACGTTTAGATGGAGCAAGATTTCTATTATTTCTTTTAGCACTGTGATTTTTACAAAGTTATGGGCATCGCCATATTTCTCTCAGAGGCAGAGACAACAGGACGTCACTAGACGAACCATAAACTTACTTACTAACTTAATTATGTATCGACTAACTTGTCTATTATAAGTTTACTAATCAACATATGACACACCAACTGAAGATCATATGAAATAAATATAAATCTTACAACATACGGATATTTCAATTTAATTTTATAAAACCTAACATTCGACCATCCTGACCCCGGGCATGTCCTCATGCACGCAGTCACGAGAATCGAATACAAAACGTAAGATAAATGATGTTATTTCTGTAAGTTGGTTTGTACAAACACTTTTACATGTCGATCATATTTTAAAACTAGATGAGGTCGGCGTTTCCTATCTGATTACTCTGAGAAGAAAGGCCGAAACAAACTCAGGAGTCACAGTCTTAGTCAGTAATCTTGGTTAGATCATCTGATGACCATGTAGATTGATGTCTGAAATGGTCTTTTGAGGAAAGAACCAGCCAGATTGAGTGGACCTTTCCAGTCAGTGCACGCATTTGTCAATAACCGTGCAGCTCAACTCAGAATTTAAGGAGCTCAACGATTCGATGAACAATACCAAAGAAAGGACATTCGGGTAGGCCGCATAAAATAATCAAACTGCCTCACCATGAGTAAAACTAACTGAACAAATAAAAAAAAAAAGAATGATACACAGTCTTCACATTCACAATAATTAAAATATAATACTTTAAAAAGTACATATTCTTGTCATTGCAAGAAAACAAAAAAAAAAATTCAAGCGGCAAAAAAAAAAAAATTGGAGCAGCTCAATCACAAGCCTTTTTGTCCTCAACGTAATCTTTAACGGTATAAAACGCTTTCAGGCACAACTAACGTTTAATGAATTATTTTGTGTTTGTTCCTAGTATTTATGTTATGGATATCACTGCATTTTTAATCAATATTATATTTTGGATAGTATTTAAACGAGCGAAAAAAAATAAAATTAAAGGTGTAAAAAATACTGAATATGGCTTACTGAAATACTAAGTGGGCGACAAACAGTGGGCGAATACAAATGTTTAAAACAGCGACTTGAAAATATAAGTTTGTCGACAGGGCTCCTTTTTCTGTCTGCAGGGTCTAAAGTAACCTAACATGAAGGAGATGACGGGAGCTAAGTTCGATCGCTTTGCTCGCTCACTTCAGCTCTCGTCATCCCCTTCGAACCTAACCTATCCGTGTCGGGGTGCGCTAAGTTCCCGAGCTCGCTTCGCTCGCTCTTGGACACGAATAAACCCGAACTCCCGCACTGCACAGTGATGTCGCCTCGATAGTTGTTCAGCTATTTTCAAAAGAATAATATGCTAAAATAGAAAAAATAGAACCCCAAATACAATTAAAGTATGTAACAATATTATTACCGCAGCTCACAAAAATCTCCTAAAAGGTATTACTCAAACCGGATAAATAGTTACTTACTTGGTATAATAGTCGCCCATTCAGTATATTTTTCCCTCGGTTAATAATTTCCCTTATATTTTTATGGGAATATAAAAAAAAATCATATACACCGTGAAATTTAAGTGGTTGTTTTCCCGCGGCAGAACGACTTGCCTTAAGTAGTACTTTCGAAGCATAGAGTTAAAGTAAAAAAATAACGATGTTTTTGTTTTAAAATAATAAAAAAAAAAACATAAACTCGAAAAAGTGAGTAACAATAGTAACTTGTAGGTACTAGGTACTACGGTGAATAATACGGTGGTGACGCGAGTAGTACCTAGTACCTACAAGTTACTATTGTTACTCACTTTTTCGAGTTGATGAATATTTTTTAAATTATTTTAAAATAAAAACATCGTTATTTTTTTACTTTAACTCTATGCTTCGAAAGTACTCCTAAAGGCAAGTCGTTCTGCCGCGGGAAAACAACCACTTAAATTTCACGGTGTATATACTGAGAAGGCACAGTCATTACATAAAAAATCTACCTAAATTTCTCTCCGAGAGAGTGATATCATAACATTATAACATATTATGATAAAAACTTTTTTTTTTAAAAATACTACCGACTTCCAGAAAACTACAAAGTGAAAAATAACTTTATTTTTGGAAGTCGGTGTCTTTCGTAGGTACCATTTTTTTGCGTTATGGACACCGACTTCCAAAAATAAAGTTATTTTTCACTTTGTAGTTTTCTGGAAGTCGGTAGTATTTTTTTGTAAAAAAGTTTTTTATTTTTCACTTTTTAGTTGTACCTACCTATTAGGCAAGTTGTTTAGTAAGTTTCCTATAACGCCAGAATAGATTACCCGAATATCATGAAACTTGAACAAAACCGATCAAATGAGATATCTGCTTACCCCTTAAGAGCGTACTGGCGTGATGTTATGTTATGAAATGGTATAAACAATAAACATACATGCGATTGCAGCAATCCCTAGAGATTTGCCGTTATTTATTGAAGAGTTCTGTTGTATATCTTCGAAATTCTTCATCAGATCTTCACCAAATTAAAATGGGACCAATTATGGAACATACTCTTACAAACAAAAAAAGAAATTTTTAAATCGGTCCACAATTGACGGTGATACCGGTGAACATACATAAAAAAAAAAAAAAAAAACATACAAGAAGTCGAACATAGAACCTCCTCCTTTTTAGAAAGTCGGTTAAAAATTACCTACATCTAAGCTAAAATATCAAAACAACACTGTCTGTCGTAGTGTATAAGTACTAACATAGATCATAAGCCAACATCCTAGAAAATAGGTACTAACGTAGGTCATAAGATAAATTGTCACTAACATCCTAGTGTATAAGCACTAACATAGGTTATAAGATTTTATATTGTTACTAACACCCTTTTAAGCATTTGTAATTTGTCAGTGTGGACTTATTGATGTCTGATAATAAATAAATTATTCTTTCCTTTATTTATTTACATTCTTATTGAGTACATTTTTAAATATTTAAAAAAATAAACTTAAAAAAACATTTAAAATAAAAAAAATAGAAGCCAACCGGTACCGGGAACAGGGTCCAAGCTACCGGTAGTTAGAGCTCCAGAGACCTGGAACCTCCTCACAATGCGAGCCGTGCCAAGAAGTACTGCCTTCTGTATCAGGCCCTTGATCCAACCGCGCAATGACAGCCTCGACAAATGGTCGTCGAGGCTCTTGGCCATCAGGCCGTTGGCCGTAACGACAATCGGCACAATGATCGCCGAGTCCACATGTCGACAACCTCGTGTGCTAAGTCGAGATACTTGATTTGTTTCTCTTTCTCAGCTTTCACGAGGTTCTCGTCATGTGGGATGGTGACATCGATTATCATTGTGCGACGCGCTAATCGGTCTATCACCACTATATCCGGCTTATTGGCAACAATAGTCCTATCAGTGATGATAGACCGATCCCAGTACAACGTGACATGGTAATTTTTGAGAACTGGGTCGGGCACATACTTGTAATACGGTACCTCAGAATCCACTAGATTGTATTTCAAAGCAAGTTGCTGGTGAATAATCCTGGCCACTTGGTTATGTCTGTGTAAGTACTCGCCGTTAGCCAGACGATAACAACCAGAGATAATATGTCGGATGGTTTATTATTATTATGCCCTTTATTTAAATTCGTTTATTTTATACATTTTTAAATATATTTGTAAAACATATAGAATAAAAAAAACATTTAAAAATATAGAAAATAGAGGCCCACCGGTATCGGGAACAGGGTCCAAGCTACCGGCGGTCAGGGCTCCAGAGAGTGGAACCTCCTAACAATACATGAATTATTATTATTATTATCTCCTGGTTTATTATTATTAATATTAATAATAATTTATCAGCCCCAAAATTCCTCGATTAATATTAATTGGCACCGGTGCCTCCTTCATGGCTTTAATTTTCAGTGGTGATTTATGCAACCCATCTTTATTTATGACGTAACCAAGGTAATTAACTTCGTCTTTGAAAAACACACACTTATCTTTTTGTAAGGTGATTCCCGCGTCCTGTAATATCTGCAGCACTTGATGTAATCTTTACAAGTGCTCAGATCTAGTCTTCCCGGTTATTAAAATATAATCAAGCTGTCTGTATGACAGCAGGCCCTCAATCGCGCGCTGGAACACAGCCGGCGCGCTTGCAATACCAACATAAAGGCGTATTTGTTAGGGTTCCGTAACCAAATGGCAAAAAACGGAACCCTTATGGATTCGTCATGTAGTCACAGCTACTTTTTTCAGAAACTATAAGAACTATGCTGTTGAAACTTGGTAAGTAGATGTATTCTGTGAACCGCATTAAGATTTTCACACAGAAAATAGAAAAAAAAACAATAAATTTTGGGGGTTCCCTATAAAAAATAAAAATAAAATAAAAAAACTATTTATTTCAGATTTTTTCGGAATCCATAGAATGTTAGTACAGTAAACAAAACAAACAATTAGGGTTAGTAACTAAAATTACAGAAAACAAAGACATTTATTTAACCGTATGGGCCCTGACCCAGTGTTGGACGTACCCCGAGTCCAGCCTATCCGCTATAACGGCCAGGATGCTGTTGGTGCTGGCACGCAGTCTGCAGAGCGCCGCGGCGTATCGTTTGCGGAGCACTGCGTGAAAGCCGTCTACGTGCGCGTCCGCGAACATGCCCGACGCACTGCACCAGCGCGGCAGCCCCAACAACACCCTGAACGCGTTGTTGTACTGGACACGCAGAGCGCTGAACGATCGTTGCGTATAACGAGCCCACAGGCTGCACGTGTAAAGCGATGTACAGTGCGCTCTAAAGAGTGTTATTTTTACACTCGCAGCACAACGCTTGAACCTGTGAGCTATCATATTTGCTCTGATCGATAGCGCCCTACGCTCCCTGTCCATGTCCTCGTCATCACGTAGGTGTTCAGTGACGATGTGCCCAAGATATTTAAAGCGGGTGACTACCTTCATAGGTATTCCGTTCAAAGTAACGGGAGGGACCTGATCCGGTGACTTTGTACCCGCCTTAAATATCATGAGCTCACTTTTTAAAACATTGTATTTGAGGCCATGCCTAGCCGCGTACATTTCACACACATTAACTAATTTCCTAAGGCCGCCGATCGTTGGGCTCAGCAAAACCATGTCGTCCGCGTAACTAAGATTGTTTACACATATGTTGTCGACATGGCAGCCGACATGAATGCTGCTGAGCTCAACGATCAGTGCATTAATATACAAATTAAACAAAAGTGGGGATGACAATCCACCCTGTCTCACTCCACATCGTAATTTATATGGATCTGATAACATGCCAGCCCACTTGACATAGTTAACTTGACTGTGGTACCAAAACTTTAGGATAGCAATAGTCTCACGAGGTAAGTTAGTGCCTTTAAGCTTATCCCAGAGTTTGTCATAATTGACAAGGTCAAACGCTTTTGACAGGTCTAAAAAACAGGCATAAATAGGCGTTTTTCTATTGGTGTAATACTCAACAGTATGCTTTAGGCCCAGTATAGCGCTCTCTGTAGAAAGTCCGGCGCGGAAACCAAACTGCGTATCGTGTAGGTGGATACATTTCGCCAACTGGGCCCCAAGCACACTGTCAAGTATCTTCGCAACGACTGTAGCAAGCGAAATCGGCCGGTAATTCGATTTCAGCGAACTATCTCCCGTCTTGTTCTTCAAAATGGGCGTAACAATTGTTTTTGTTAGTTCACTGGGTAGGTAGGAGTGTCCAATGCACAAATTAAAAAACATCGACAAAAGCCTAGCAATATGTGGCCCTGCATTTTGCAAATGCTCGACGCTGAGCCCGTCATGCCCAGGTGACTTTCCACCTTTCATATTTCTAATAATTTTTCTTATGTCCTGAGCACTAATTTTAGACAGTACGTTTTCACAAACGGGGTCCACGTCCAACATTGCATCACAAACTCCTAATGGGGATTCTACAGTGAAGTGATCTTTGAACATGTTTGCGATCATCTTCGTGTCTGTGACACCCTCGATGCTCAGAGGAAGGCCAGGCCTCAAATTTAGTTTATTGGTATGTTTCCAAAATTCACGAAACTTATTATTTGAATGCAGTGTCGCTAGCCGGTCCATTTTTATGCGCTCCTGATGTTGTTGGCACCATTTAAGTTTAGTTTTGAAAACCTTTCTGCTACGACACATTGCTTCATGAATGAATCCCACTTTAGGTTTACCCCACTGTAACCAACTCTGAAAATCAAGCCTGGCCACCCTATGAGCTTCTGCAACATATTTATTCCACCCCATAATTTGCTTATTCTTACCACTCGTACCTACCCTATAGCTAGACTCAGAAGCCTCACTAAGTGATAAGACAATGTCATTATATAACTTATCCAATATTTGCCTGTGTTCCACAACATTACATCGTTTATCCCCACATTCTCGTAGTTCAATAGGAAAGTCAATGTGTCTCAACAAATTATTACAATGCTTTGTATACATACCAATTTGTTCTTGGTTCCTTTCACCCCACGTCACTTTACTTTTAGGGACTGCATGACTAATATTTTTAGATTCAATTATCCCCAGATTACATTTTACAGACACAGGATAGTGGTCAGACCAGTAAACATTATAATCAACCCAGATATCCAAAACAGAGGGCCATGCTGCACTAGTTACAATGATGTGGTCTAACCAACGCTGACAACCATGCGCTTCGCTAACAAAAGTATGCGTATCAGAGTCCACCCCACACTTGACAATGTCAGCACATACACAGTCCATATCCTCACAAAAACTAATTAGTTCCCTATAAAAGTTCTCATTTGTATGCGCGTTGAAATCCCCAAGAACATAGATACAGTCTATGCCACTCTCTTCAATTATAGCGTTAATAGCACCCATACACTGTGTAAATTCAGTCATATTTTCCGCACAGTCTGTAGGCATGTACACCGACACACACATAATGGGCCGATCACTTATCACTATTTTGATTGCACAAATTCGAGGGCTGTTGCAATCAACCACTGTCACCAACGGGAACACACTTTTACGCCACAATATTGCCGTTCCTCCATGAAGTCTGCCACGCACGATTCCTGAAGACGTGTCCACTGCCGACGTTCCCGTATAGCCAAAGTCAGGGTTTATGGTACCAAGCCAAGGTAAGTCATATGGCAGTAGCCACGTTTCCTGGAGGGCAACTATGTCAGACCTCTGCATTAGCTGCCGAATATCTTCAAGTGAACGCTTAACATTTTTACAGTTGAACGTTGTAAAAGTAAAATTGGTATTGTGATCATTCATTTTTTTTTTTAAATTTAAGTACTTGGCGGCAAAACGTTTTCAATGCAGGTATTAGAAGTCATCTTCCCAGCATTGTCACGGTGACTAAATTCTACAAATCGTCGATACCGAATACCATCTGGCCAAAAATTCTCATCCATGAACATGCTTAGTCGGTGTCTTGGTATGGAAATCTTGAAAGCATTGTAACCTCTCTGTAACTTCATATTAATTTTTGTTATGGGAACACGCAACCTTATCTTGCTAAAGATGTGCTCAGAGATGTCATCTTCGGCAGTACTTTTATCCACATTATATATAAACAAAGGTACCTTGTTATCTGCTGCCTTGAATTTGGCTTCAGGTTCATAGATTGCTTTACCTTTCTGTCCAATAAACTTATTTTTCAAACGATTTTTCTGAACAAGTGTCCATTCTTCTGTTGGTTTCTCTTTATCCGTGTGACTGGGCACATTCACAATCTGAGCAAAAGTCTTGGTTATCGGTGAACAATCCATATTTAGCGTCGTCGGGAAACTATCTTGTAAAACCGTCGATTCGCTTCCATTGTTTACGCGCGGACTCGTCGTAGATTGCAAAGGCGAAGCCACATCAGTGGTTTTGCGCGCACACAATGACGCGCAAGAAATACTTGCTACCTGCGCCTGCGAAAGGGTATCGACATTCGTTGTTTTAGACGCGCACTCGTTATAAACAACTTCCACTGAGTGCGGGTTGGACGCGACAGAACCGATTTCTTTACGCTCAGGCAAACCAACATTTTTATTTAAAATTTTGTTGACACTTGCTATTTGACATCCTCGTTCTTGTGGGGATTGAGTCGATGATTTCATGGATACATATTCCAGCCCCATTGGTCCACTATCATAGGAATGACTGTTAATTATATGCGCACCTCTTTTCATGTTCACATTGCTTTCAAAGTAATTAACAATAGACGCCTGTTTTAGGTTATCCACTTCGCTTTTCAGCGAGTTGAACGTTTCTAAAGGCACATATC
This sequence comes from Orthosia incerta, assembly GCA_948252205.1. NCBI lineage: Eukaryota > Metazoa > Arthropoda > Insecta > Lepidoptera > Noctuidae > Orthosia > Orthosia incerta. The sequence continues at coordinate 14,403,275 of OX411758.1, forward strand.
CCTCTTGCATGCTCTTTAGATCACTACGCAAAAGCACTAGATCTTTTAGAAGCCGCGTAACATCGACGTGATCAAATGTAACCGGGGGTAGTTTATGTAGGTCACGGGCCACAAATATTGGGATTTTTTCAGGGTCGGTGTTCTTGAGTAACGTTATCACGTCTTCCAGATCCCTATGAGACCTCCCTTCACGTTTGCGACTTTTCATACGTTGAGATGTTGGCAAGGAATTAAAAAGAAGTTTCTTTGCTCCCAGTATTTCTTTTGCAGAGAAAGCACTATCACAAATTCTCACAAGACTTTCTTCGTCCATAACGTCTATTTTATTCATCACAAAAGTTAAAACTTCGTTAATTACGATGTTACATTTATCACATTTTACAATATCCGATTCCATGGTTCTAGTGCACAGTAGCACATCCGTACATAACGGCGCGTCGTGCGAGACTGACCCCTATACTTACTGACCCCTATACTTAGAACTGAAACTCAATTTAATTTTTCATGATACTCATACGTGTGGGGTATTTATGGATAGATCTTCAAAAATGATATTGAGGTTTCTAGTATTTTTTTTTTCGAAACTTTTTTTTTTTTTTTTTTTTTTTTTTTCTTGTTGATGATATTTATTTACATATGTACATTATTATTTACAAACTAATATTAGAACTAAAATAAGAATAAACATATGTACAATTACGGAGCGTCAAAAAATTCGTCCACCTCGCTGTCAACAGGAAAAGTGCCTAGAAGGCTGGCAGCATTGCCACGTTGGATGGCAATGCTGATTCTTTGGCAAAGAAAAGGCCAGCCCTCTGGTCTCGTGAAGAGTCGACCAACCGCTTGGCGATATCCCGAAATAATAGGTGTGCACTCGGACCCCACGGCCCTAGTGTTTCAACCCCAAACGGCTCAAACACATAATTACCAATTAAGTTGTTGTATTTGCGCCGTTTGAGGTTTTCAGCACCTGCAGCAGCCGCCCCAGCGCAGCCCACCGTGCTAGGAAGATGGGATGGTGCAAGGGTGTCGACACAAGTTGCATCCCACACCAAAGACCTACCCAACTTCCATGGCATTATGGTTATACCATCTGGTCTCTTCCCATCAACGCGTGCCAGGCCATTGGGTTCTAAGACAGCTGGCACTCCGGCGGTGGCAAGAGCACGACGGATGAGATCATTAATGCTAGCGTGCCGCGCAATACGACCTGCACTCTTACTACAAGAAAGGCCATGGTGTCCGAGGCAGTCGACTGCTTCACCGCATTGACAGCGATGTGGAGCCCCTCAAGGTGCGCCCAATCGCAGGCATGTAGCGAGTCGGAAGGTTGTGTCACCTAGCATAGTGCCTATGTTAGGCGACGGTAGTGCCTGAAGCCAGAGGCCCGACTCCCACTCACCCACAGCCAGCAAGCGGGCACGCTCAGCAGTATTGGTAGACGTATTAATAAGGTTATTCCGTTTTTCTAAACTGAATAGTTTGCACGAGAGACAATTCCAAAGTGGTAAAATGTGTCCCCCCCCCCTCCCTGTAACTTCTAAAATAAGAGAATGATAAAATTAAAAAAATATATGATGTCCATTATACCATGTAAACTGCCACCGAAAATTGGTTTGAACGAGATCTAGTAAGTAGTTTTTTTAATACGTTATAAATCGTAAACTGCAATTTACCAAGTACGGAACCCTTCGTGCGTGAGTCCGACGCACACTCCGGCTGTTTTTTTTTGTAAATTTCCCTATGCGTATTTTTTAGAGTGAAAGCCTTCGATCGGGCTCTAACAAAAATTGGCTTCGCATCTTCCTTTAATTGTAACTTCACTTTAAATTTATTGAATAACCCTAATTCGTCCGAAAAGACCGAAGGATAACGGCATTTCAAAGTACCAAACAAATCGTTTTCATCTAATTGCTCCCAATATTGTATCGGCAACAATTCAAACTTGCATTTTGAAATGAAATCGCAGCCAAGAATCGCCGGACCGCCGCCGTCTCACACGACATAAAAATAAAGTAAGTGTCACGCTTCCGCATAGCTTACTTGTAACTGCACTATACCAACACAAACGATGCTAACACACATATATGAAAACAAACGTCTCCTAGTCATTTAAAATGGTACATTGCTGAAATATTTTTCATATGTTTCCTCAGAAATAGCTGTAACGGCCGAACCACTGTCTATCTCAAATTTTAATTCGATCCCCGACACTGATACCGTTTCTGTCATCGGTTCCTCTTCTACTGACGGAATATTAAAACAATCACCGTCGCGGTCGTCATCGTTTTCTTCCACAGCTCTCGATTCGACATATTTCTTTTTTTGCACATTTTACGCAGATGCCCCGTAGCATTGCACTTCCTACATTTTAACTTTGCGAACCGACACTCGTCTCGTGATTTTGATAGCCGCAAACTTGACACTACACTTTAAGTCCCGAAATAAGAGCAGCTTCTCGATCCGGTGGTGTCGCCGTCACCGTCACCCGCGAAATCTTGAACAGCTGATCGTGTGCCGCGGCCTGCACAGCGGCGCCCACTGCTGCCCGAGCACACCACGCGTTGTCTGCCAACTCCATCGCCTTAGTTAACGTCAGGCCCGCGAGATCATTTGAGAATATCCTCTCTCTGTCGGGTCCAGGACACATCCCCATGACAAATTTGTCCCGCAGAGCTTAGAGAGTAGCCGCGTAAATCTTATAACGTTCGCCGAAACCACACCGTTTTGGAGTAAAATGCTCGTCCAAAAGCTTCAGTATGTTATCGTACAGAACGTCCTGCAGCTGCTTTGGCAACGCGTGATCCGCCGCCAACTTGTATGTGCCATCCGCGAGTGCGCTCAGCAAGATACCTCACCGCTTTGTTCCTGTAGGATCACTTGTCCCGGTGATGTCGTTTGCCACGAACCACTGTTTAATAATTTAATTTATGTGGGTACTCGTCGCCAATGATAAATACGAGTACAGAGACGAGTGAAACAACCGCTTGCTATTAACGCACTGACATTTATTGTCGTTTATACTTAGTGGTGCGTAGGCAGACGCACACATACTTAACAATAGCGAAAGAGAACTAACGCCAAACATAGATTCTGGATGTTAAAAGTGTTTCACATGTTTCACGTTCATAAAAACCCTAGAGCACAACGCTTTTGAGTGCCATTTCTAATGTCAAGCTGACCGGTATGTTCTCCTCTGTTACAGATACATGCTGGCTAATGGTGCTGAATCCTGCTGTATATTTGCAAGCATCAAACCAAGTAGATGGTTCTTTTAGGTTTGAACCAGATTCCAAGTACAAGTACGAAACAATTCCAGAAAGAAATCACAAGCTTAGAAATCATCTTAGATTTTATCCAAATTACTCGTATTATACAGCCGTGCCCAGTACGGTTGTTCTACCAATACATATTTCGGCCGAAGTGAAAAGAAATGTACCGGATGACACACTAAAGCTATCAATAAATCGTGAATCAAGCTTGAGAACAACAACAGTGGCTAATAAACGTAAAATTAAAAAAAGAAAGATTAATTTAAGTGATGGAATCAAATGGGAATATCTTGACGACCAGGTGACACCTCAACTTATTAAAAGTCCAAGAGAAAGAAAATTGTTTCTTCGAGAATATGACCATCAAGCTCTAGAATATTTTCAGGTGGAACCAAATACAAAATCAGGTGAAGGGAGTGGCGAATACATTTATTTACCATATTCAACTTATGAATCTACAATTTCTGAAAAAAGAAAGAAAAGAAAAAGAAAAGCATACACATCTTCAACAACTTCAAAACGTAAAACAGACACAGAAGAAATTTGGGATGATAACAGTATGCCATATGAATCTACGATTACTGAAAAAAGAAAGAAAAGAAAAAGAAAAGCATACACATCTTCAACAACTTCAAAACGTAAAACAGACACAGAAGAAATTTTGAATGAGAACGGTATGCCATATGAATCTACAATTACTGAAAAAAGAAAGAAAAGAAAAAGAAAAGCATACACATTTTCAACAACTTCAAAACGTAACACAGATACAGAAATAATTTGGGATGATAACAGTATGCCATATGAATCTACAGTTACTGAAAAAAGAAAGAAAAGAAAAAGAAAAGCATACACATCTTCAACAACTTCAAAACGTAAAACAGACACAGAAGAAATTTTGAATGAGAACGGTATGCCATATGAATCTACAACTACTAAAAAAGAAAGAAAAAGAAGACCACACACATCTTCAACAACTGTAAAACATAAAACAGACACAGAAGAAATATTGGATAATAACGGTGTGGAACCTACAACTACTAAAGAAAAAAAGAATAGAAAAAAGAAAAATAAAAACAGACATCATAAGCACACACATAAACACCACCACTACCACGGAAAAAAAAAACATAAACAAAATTGGTGGAATAATTTGGTCTCGTATTTTTGGGGTGATAAAAAATGATTTCCATAAATGACTATGTAAAATTATGCTGTTTTAATCGGACTACGGCGACGCCAAAAAGAGGATTATGATTTCAACCGGTATATATGTATGTTCATCTGTTCATTCGTAACTCTTTAACTACTTTTTATAATTTGACAAATGAGGTTTTGTAAGAATCAAAATGCTTCTTAAGAAACCTCAATACACAATATATATAGATGCGTTTATAACGTCACTCTAAATTTAATAAATCACCCTCTAACCTCATAACCCCTGGCGTACTATATAGAGTACTTACATCAAAAAGAAAAATTGCTCCAAAAAAGTTTTGTTTTTTTTAATTTACTAATGTGTTGTCTATGAAAACATATTTTAGAAAAAATAAGCTCTTATTGTACCACAAATAGATTTTTTTAACATGTATGTCTAGTAGCGCAGACGGGCGAATCTCCCCTGGAAGCAAAGATTTTAATCTTAAGTCAATAAATATCTAATGATGAATATATTTTTTTATTGTTTTTATTTGACTTGTGGTTGCAGTAAATAATAATATTCACAACGTAGTTTAGGTCACCCTTGAATATTTTTTTAGAGTAGAACATGAGGGGTTAATGGATATTTATTCAGGGAGATAATTAGCTATTTAAATAATTAAAAATAATTGGTATATTAAGTCCTTTTTTGGACGATTTTGAGAATGATTTTTGTTGGAAAAACTAGTAAATAATAATATTTGATCTTTTTGTTGTGAAGAATTTTATTGAAGTAAGGTGACAAAACAGCTCATTGTTCTTTGTACAAATATTTTCAAAAATGACATTGAAGTAATAAAAACTAAAACTACAACACCCTCCCCTCAATGGAGAGGAAAATACAATAATAACTTACATAGAACAATAAACATAAAAAACTAAGTATTGGTTAAACCCATTCCTGTGAAACAAATTTAAAAAAAAAACAGATGAGCTGAGCGCCTTAAGGGCTTAGTTAAAACATCAGCTGTCATCTTATCTGACTGCAAATATTTAACAATGATAACACCATCGCAAATTTTTCTCTTATAAAATGGAATTTGGTATCAATGTGGTCCTGTTGTGGATTGGATTTAGTGCAATTTTCTGTGCACTTTGGCTATCATTAAAAAGTACAACCTTATCAGCGTTACCAGTAATTTCAAACACTAACCTCCTAAGAAAAGTAGCTTCCTTTGCAGCGCTAGTTAACGCCATGTATTCGGCTTCAGTTGAAGATAATGCTACCGTTGGCTGTTTCTTACATTCCCAACTAATGGGTCCGCCTGCGCTGCGTAAAATAGAAACCAGTGTATGACCGCCTGTCATACACGCAATTAGCTCAATCTGCATCCGTGTAGCCACACAAATAGGCACCAGTTTTCCTGTAAGTAATACAGTAATCAATAGTACCTTTCAGATACTGCAAAATCATTTTTACGGCCGAACAAAGTTTCTTTTCGAAACAATTAAAGGAGAGGAAGGAGGAGGAAGGAGGAGCAAAACAGCAAAATTGAGAGGATCTATGATTCAATGAAGGAAATAAAATTACAAAACGCCAAAATACAGGAAACGGTTTATTCTTTGTCAGACTATTACGATAGTTTAAAGTCCAAGATTGACGATCTGGAAATTAAACTCGACACAGAGCGCAAAAATAATGTAGCATGTACAAGTTCCTTGGAGGAGAAACTTGAGAAAATGGAGAAAAATGCAAGATCGAACTGTGTGGAAATTCGAAATATCCCTATCGTTAAGACTGAGACCAAAGAATGCCTACTAAACAATATTGTTAAAGTGGGTGCTATTTTGAATGCCCCAATAGATACTCACGATATAAACGATATATACCGAGTAGGACCGACTGATTCTAATAATAGAACGATCATTGTTAATTTTACCACCAATCTAAAAAAAGAAACTTTTCTACGAAAATATAAGATATATAATAAAGGGAAGGAAAACAATAAAAAACTATCTACTGAGCACCTGAAAATCAATGGAACACCAAAACCAGTCTTTGTCTCAGAAAACCTTACGCCGAAATTGAAAAGACTCTTGTTTCTTGCTAAGGACTTTGCCAGTAGCAATAATTATCGCTTCTGCTGGGTCACTAATGGCAAGATTTTCCTGCGTGAAAGGGAGGAAGCCCCTCATTTCTTGATTAAAACGGAATCCGACATACCTAAAGCGAGCAACACGAAGTGACTATGTAACTACGTAATTTCTTGTCCTTATTTCTGCAATTTTCACTTTGTTTTAAATTATATTAACTTCTTGCTACCTCTTAGAAATTTAAACTTAACTACTGTAAATTTTACTTTGCATCACACACACACAGAGACACTCACACAAATATATACACAAAAATACCCTAATGGAAGGAATAATAAAACCACAATAAAATTACGAGCCCTACCGTTATATATTGATACCCAATTAATTGTCATTTTTCATTTTCAATGTCACTTAAAGAAGAACATCCTGGCAACTCTTTTTAACCATGGATAGTGAACAATTTTATATTACAGAAGATATTGACCGCTTATCAGTTTCACAATCACATTTTTGCTCCCCTGAAGAATGTAGCGGTTACATTAATAATAATAATAATAAATCTATAATCTATCTATCTATCTATCGCATTATCTGTGGCTCGGCTGTCAACGCGGATGTCAAATTTTTTCTCTCCGAATTTTCCTTTTAAATATTTACAAGTAATAGTACAATTATCTGAAGAAAAAGACACAAAATGCATAGAATCAATAAAAAAAAAACCTGCAATAGCACCGGATATTTAAACATGACCAAAATCAACAACACCAAGAGAAAAAAAATGTAAATCGACATGTTGACAAGAGCTGCAGCACGAAAAGCACGCCCACCACCACCTCCGGCCTCGTCGCCCAGCTCCGCCTCGCCGTCGCCGGAACCCAGCCCCACCCCCACCGTGAGTGCTGTGTCACCGGCCGTGGCAGTTGCGTCGAGCTCGAGCGACGAGTACTTCTCGCCGCCGACGACACCACCACCTGCGCGTCGACGGGGAGGACGCCGGCCGCCCCGGACCGCTTAGGACCTCGAGGCTTACCGGTCTCTGATAGGGTCCCAGCACCCGGCGGAAGTGTGCAGCGCATGAGATGGACACAATCCATTAACGAAAATGTCATGCGCGCATACTATGGGGCTACAGAGGGAGGAAACAATCTGACCGCGTACCGTGTCCGGATGTTCTCTTTGTTTCAGGTGCTTGAGCCGGCTGTCAACGTTTCGGCCCAACGACTTTCGGATCAGGTACGGGTCATCCAGCGTAATCGTATGTTGGATGATACTGTGCTTGATCGCCTCCGAACGGAAATGTGTAACCGTGTCACTGCCCCATCGTCGCAGGCCGTGGTGCAACCACAGTCCAACCACGCTGACGAGGATAGTAGTGACAGGGTTACAAACGTAAGTAACCAGTGCAATGAGGAATTGAGGAGTGCTTTGGAATGTGCTATTCGGGATTATCGCTACATGCCGCTCGAACTTAGGCCACGATTACCTCGTTTGCCCATGCATAACAAAAATAGGGCACTGGTGGCTGTTCTGGATTCGCAGTTGTCAAACTATTTTGATAACTGCGAAGACCTCACTGATACACATTCGATCATGTACTGCGCGGCTGTAGCGGCATGTCGTGTAGCCCACGTCAAATTTGTAGATGACAGAGCTACACGACCGAAACCAGCCGTACCAGCTTGGCAGTGCAGGATCGAACGTCGTATTGGTGGGGCCAGAGCACTCATCGGCAAACTAATTTGTTTCAGGGAGGGCAATAATCGGCCAAGAGTGATGCGCTTTGTGAGACGGGCGTTTTCGGGGACTGATGTCAGCCCCCAAGACTATATATCCCGTGTCACAGAGCGCATCGACTTCCTGAAGCAAAAAGTGTTTGCATGGGCAAACCGTATTCGTAGGTATAGGCGGAGAGTGGAGCGATACACCCAGAATCGTACATTCCAAAGTAATGAAAGGTGGGTTTATCGGGCTTGGGAGCGACCCGACCAAGGTGTGACTGATACGCGCCTGCCGGATGATGACGCTATGTGTTCATTCTGGCGTAGCATCTGGTCGGTGCCTGTCAGTCACACCGAAGGTGAATGGACTCGGGAGGTCGAACGAGCATGCGATCCAATACAAGAAATGGGGGCTATCACGATCAGCCCCCAAGATATAGCCCGTGCAGTCCGCCCGTTGCCGAACTGGAAATCTCCAGGGCCGGACGGGCTGCACAACTTCTGGATAAAGTGGCTACAAAGGTCGCACGCTCGTTTGGCATCTCAGTACCAGGTAGCCTTGGAGTCTGGTTCGCTACCCAGGTTCCTTACAACAGGAATAACCCACCTGCTCCACAAATCTGGTAGCACCGCGGAACCCAAAAATTATAGACCTATTACATGTTTACCAACGGTCTATAAGGTTCTTACATCCATTTTGAGAGTTAAAATTAATAAACACGTCGACGATAATTCGATCATGTCGGTCTCTCAAAATGGATGTAGGAACGGGTCCCGCGGTACTAAGGAGCTACTCCTTATTGATATGGCCATTAGCCAACAGGTTCGGCGTTCCCGAAAGGATCTGTCGACATGTTGGATAGATTATAAGAAGGCCTATGACTCGGTGCCTCATACATGGCTCATGAGGGTGCTAGAATTGTATAAAATAGATACAACTCTACGCACCTTCCTGATGTCGTGTATGGGGCAATGGAGCACAGTCCTTCGCTATCCAGGATGTCGAAATATCCAGAGGAATAGCGAACCTGTAAGGATCGAGCGAGGTATATTCCAGGGCGATAGTTTGAGTCCACTTTGGTTTTGCCTAGCCCTGAATCCTCTAAGCATGCTGCTGGAGAATTCAGGGCTAGGCTATCGGTTGAAGAGAGGTGGTCAGGTTATATCTCACCTTCTTTACATGGATGATCTGAAGCTCTTTGCCCCCAGCAATCTTCAGCTGATGGAGCTACTGAAAGTAACTGAAACTTTTAGTAACGCCATCAGGATGGAGTTTGGTGTGGACAAATGTGCGGTCATGCATGTAAAGCGAGGGGAGATTGTGGAATCCGTAGGAATTCAACTCGCGGATTCCATAAACCTGAGATCCCTCTCTCCAAACGAAACCTATAAGTATTTGGGTACGTCGGAAGCGTTAGGTATCAGCACTACTGACATGAAGCAATCGTTGAGGGAACGCTTCTTTGGCCGCCTAAAAAAGGTATTCAATAGCCTTCTTTCAGGCGGAAACAAGGTGCGCGCCTTCAACGGTTGGGTCATGCCGGTATTGATGTACTCTTTCGGCGTACTCAAATGGACTCAAACGGAACTCGACGCGCTGGATAGGCGGGTCCGTACACTGCTGACTGCAAATCGAATGCATCACCCACGATCGTCAGTCATGAGATTGTATATCCCGCGGAAGTGTGGAGGCCGAGGCTTTTTAAATGCCAAATACCTCCACAACCGCGAGATATGCAATCTCAGGGAATATTTTCTAAACACCGACGTAGGTATGCATCGAGATGTAGTAGCAGTGGACAAGGGACTCACCCCGCTCTCCATGGCGAATGAGAACTGGCGCAAGCCTGTAGTGCTTGAAACTAACGACCGTAGGGAAGTATGGCAGAGTAAGGAGCTTCACGGACGCTTTTTCCGGGCCCTACATGGGTCTGATGTAGACCAAGCAGCGTCCGTAGCCTGGCTGCGTTTCGGTGACCTCTTTGGGGAAACCGAAGGTTTTGTCTGTGCAATTATGGACGAAGTTATCATGACGAATAACTACCGGAGATTTATTGTGAAGGATGGCACGGTTGACATCTGTCGGGCATGTCACCGCCCGGGTGAATCGATCCGCCACATTATCTCTGGATGTTCTCGTCTAGCTAACGAAGAGTATTTGCATAGGCACAATCTTGTAGCCAGGATCATCCACCAGCAACTTGCTCTGAAATACACTCTTGTGGCATCGGAGGTACCGTACTACAGGTATGTGCCCGACCCAGTTCTCGAAAATGGCAATATCACATTGTACTGGGATCGGTCCATCATCACTGACAGGACTATTATCGCTAACAAGCCTGATATAGTGGTGGTGGACCGAATCGAGAGGCGTGCAATGATTGTTGACATAACTGTCCCGCATGACGGGAACCTCGTGAAAGCCGAGAAAGATAAACAAATCAAGTATCTTGACTTGGCTCGCGAGGTTGTCGACATGTGGGATGTGGACACAGCGATCATTGTACCGATAGTCGTGTCAGCCAATGGCTTAATAGCCACGAGCCTCGACCAACATCTTAGAAGGCTCTCGTTAGGCAGCTGGGTCAAGGGCCTGATCCAGAAAGCAGTACTGCTGGACACGGCTCGTATAGTTAGGAGGTTCCTCTCTCTGGAGCCCTGACCGCCGGTAGCTTGGACCCTGTTCCCGATACCGGTGGGCCTCTATTTTTTATATTTTTAAATGTTTTTGTTTTTTAATTTATTTTATAAAATATTTAAAAATGTAAATAATAAGAAAACTGTTAAATAAAGGAGATAATAATAATAAACGACATAATAATAAAAATGTTTATTTATCTCCACAAATTACATCCTTAACTTAGCTGTTATATTGACAGATATTTAGATATAATTAAAATCGTAATTTGTGAGAGATCTGGAGTCTAAACTAAGCCTAGGCCTGTATTTCAGAACTCCAGGCCCCTCATTACATCGTTATACATAAAGATTGTCAACATGGAACTAATAGGAAATGGTGTGTGGATGGTGCGTATGTGTGTGTGTGTGTGAGTGCGTGAGTGTGTGGTGTATTTGTATGTATGTGTTTGTGTATAATGCATAATAATTTATTGTAAATTTAAATATTATATAAATATACTCGTACATAGAACGTATACATCTTATAAAAAAAAAGTAAGAATACCTATAATTGACACACCCTGCTATCTTGCTACATCGAGTAATTTTTCTGTTTCCATATAATTGAGTTTAAGTAACCATTTTATAATTTTACATTTACATTCAACTTTATGACAGTTCGCGATCTTTATAATTTTATTCAATTTATTAAACAATTCACCTCCACGGAATGGAAAAAATCTTTGCGCGAAGGAAGTATTTACCGCAGTCGACCCACATATTGTGTAGTTTCTTCTGGAGAGGGCTATGCGTTTCCTCCTTTCCTCGGATAAGTTGGAACATTGGAGCATTGTCGTAAGCAGTACGTACAGCTGGCGTACCGTTAGCACTTGCGCTTCCTCATAAAGTGTTGTGGTGGAGAAAAGTCGCGGTTTGGATAAGCTAACTTTTAGAATCATTCTTTGGGCTCTTTCAATAGTTATCATCTTAGATTTGCATGCACCACCCCATGTCGTGATGCAGTATCCAATGATTGATTGAACCAGAGCCTCGTATACCATCCTCATCGTTTGTTTCTCTGCTACACCACGGAGTTCCTTAAAAATATATGTGAGCTTTCTTATTCTTTTGGATACAACATTAATGTGGCTTTCAAAGGTTAAATTTGCATCAATTTGGATACCGAGATATTTTAGACATTTAGAAGGACTAATATTAGGACAACTACAGTTTGGAGTTGGAGGAAAGTTACACTTATGTGCATAGATATTACAATTGGTGAGATTTTCTTTTTCATTACGAATAGAGAATAAAATGTATTTGGTTTTATCTTCATTTAAAGTGAGAGAATTTGATGCTAGCCAGTTACACACAGTGTTAAAACCGTCCTGTGCGAGATTAAAAAGCTCATTCCAGGAATCTGCAAAGAAGGTTAAGGCAGTGTCATCTGCATATGCGGAGGTGCGACAATCTTTGATAGTGAGAGTACAAAGCTCATTTATGTAGCAGAGAAAAAGAGTAGGGCCCAATATACTGCCTTGTGGCACCCCAAAATCCACTGGCAATTCGTCACTAATGTGTTCTCCAATTTTTACCGATTGGGTTCTATTTTTTAAATAATCCGATAGTAACGCCAGTGGAACGCCTCTAATACCAAGATCTTCAAGTTTTTGTACAAGCCGGGGAACAGAGACAGTGTCGAATGCTTTAGCTAGGTCAAGAAATATAGTCAGGCATTTATTTTTGCCATCTAGTTTGTTAACTAAAAAGTTAACAAGATCGAGTACTGCGTTTTCAGTTGAACGGCCAGCTCTAAATCCATATTGCGCATTAGAAAACAAGTTATATTCTTCTAAGTATTTTGTTAGCCTGTTATTAATTATGCGTTCTAATATTTTCGACAACGTCGTTAAGATTGCTATTGGCCTATAGTTGCTGACCTTGTCTCGATCACCCGCCTTATGTATCGGGTGTACCACAGCTCTTTTTAATGCCTGAGGAAATACTCCGGAGACAAAACAGCGATTTATTAAATCAGTAAGAACAGGTGTTACAGAAAAAGATATTTGTTTCAGTACAGTTGCACTAATCTGATCCCAACCAGGCGAGCAGTCAGTTTTTAACCGTTGAATTTCTCTTTCAACTTCTTCGAAGTCAGTAGGAAGAAGAACAAAAGAGTTTAGCGGTGGCTTAGAGACCCTCTTAAGACTAGGTATATGTGAGGGAATCATGTTAGATAGTCTTTTACCGATATTGGAGAAGTATTCATTTGTTTTATTTATTGATTCTTTAGGGGTTTTATCTATAGTTAGTAGTTGAAGTGGTAGTTGTTTTTTATTAAAGTTGTTAGTTATCGTTTTAATGGTAGACCAGAGCTTTTTAGAGTTGTTTTTTGACATTATCAGTTGATCTCTCTCGTATTGTTTTTTAAGTTTTTTTATAGGTTGTTATAATAGTTTCGATATCGCAAGTACGATATTTTTAATATGGTGTCGTTGTCGTTTGTTTTTAACTTCTGGTGCATTCTGTCTCTGGTTCGGATGCAGCGCAACATACCGGGAGTAATCCAAGGTTTAATTATAACTTTATTTCTAGGGATTTGTCTTTTTATCGAATTATTTGTAATTAGTAATTGTATAATATTAATGAAATTGTTCATAGCGTTATTTAAATTTAATTCTTGATACACATTGTCAAAATTAAGGTTTTTACATTCAGATTTTAATTTTTCCATGTCAATTTTATAATTTATTTTCATCTTTATGGTTTTTGTCTTGATTACATTGGTTTTTAGACAGAATAAGACTGCTTCATGGTCGGTAATACTAGTACCCAATGAAAACGTGAACGCATTTAGTTTTGTTTTCAGTATTACATGGTCCAAGCATGTCCTACCTCGGGTGGTAGCATTAATGGCAGGGAGAAGTCCATGGAAGGCAATGGTATCCAGGTAAGAGGTGGTCGCGGGACTGGTCCCGATGAGGTCAATATTTATATCACCGACCATGATGATATTTTTAAATGAGGATACACTCGCTAGTAAATCGTTCAATGAATTTAGGAAGGCATCGGGTGATTTAAAGCAAGGGGGTCTATAAATTGCAATTATTATTGTGTCATTTTTTATTTTGATCGTCAAACAATTTGCCTCTGATAGGGTAGGTTCCTCCACAATGCATTCCAGATTATTGTTTGTGTAGACAACTACACCATCGTTTTGGTTGAAATTATCATTAGTTTTGTATGAATTATATCCTTGGAGTGACGGTAAATTAACAACATGAGACAACCAGCACTCAGAAAGCACAATAATATCACATGATAGAGCCAGCCTTTTGAGCAGTACGTGTAGTTCTTGAAAGTTACAGTTTAGGCTACGTATACTTTGTTGTAGAACCTTTAAGTAATGTGTGGCGTTTAAAAGATATGAGTTGCATTGTTCTGGGTCACAGGTGATTGGTACCGATATGTCAAAATGGTCAATGTCCCTCATTAGGTTACTTGTATTGTTGAATGTGAACGAGCCCCTCGTTGGTAGAAGTGAAGATAATTGAGGCGCGGATAACATTAAATAAGGCAGGTGTAGTCTATTTTGTAATATATGGAAAGATATACTAAAAATGTGGTTGGTATCATGGATTTTGGGTTGCCGTAAAGTAAAAGTGTATTTTACGAATGTGATCAATATATTATATATATTTATTGTGTAGATATTTGTTTTATAGTATATTTTAGCACAGTAAGTGTATAGTGTAGTCAATAGTTTAGAAATGTAGGTAGGTGAATAATTGTATTTTATGAGTGTGTATAAGATATTGTATGAATATATTGTATAGCCATATATTTTATCTATTAATTTAGGATAGTCAACATATATTATAATAAATAACAATGAAATGTAGGTAGGTGAATTATTATGTTTTAAAAGTATCGGTGTGTAAAATTGTTGCAAATTCAGTGCTATAAGACAAGTTCTATACAGAGAAACAGTAAACACTTCCATGCACTGTTGTATAACAAAAAAATATTTATCAAAACCGGCTTTGCCGCGAGATTTAAAACAATATACAGGTAGTCGAAAAAAAGCGCTCAAAGTATATGACGAAAACATTAGTCATTGTGATTTTAGCTTGGCAAAGTCTTCCTCTCGTGAGATCAGTGTAGACGGGTCACCTTCTTTATGGCGAATATACACCTTTCCATAAGAGATCCAGCAACTTGCGCTCTTATGACTTTTAACATATTGACGAGCCAGATAGTACAGGTTCCGTCCGCAGGTGGTGAGTGATTCGGCTATGAATATAGGTCTAGGTTCGCCGTTTATCTTTAGATGGGTCGAGTTAAGTTTTTCTTTGGTCTTGTCCTTGTTGCGCCTTTTGGATGCCCTGATTATATTTTCTTTCAGTGAAGTAGTAGAAAATTCCACTATTATGGGAGCCAACTTGTTTCGTGATTTTTTAGGCCTATATATATTTCTTATGTCTGTATCGAGTATCTTTACATCCAATACGTCAGCAACATTTTTTACCAAGCTGATTAGTGTTGAGCTGTCTTCCGATTTGGATTCCGGTACCTCTCTCAATTCCAGTGTTGACACCTTTGAGTTACGCTCAAGCAATTCAATTTTTTGTTCCAACATTTTAATTTGATTTTTGGAAGCAGTATTTTCAGTTTTAGTTTGCTGAAGTTGGCATAAAATTTCGTCGTATTTGTCCGACATAAATTGAATTGACTCCGTCATTTTGGTGTTTAGCTGAGTTAGTTTTTGCATTTCTGTGTCAAATTTCAGCGCTTGCGTCTTTTGCTGAAGCTGCACATCAGCCACCATATCCCGTAGTTCGGCCAGCGCAGCATCATCATATTTACGTTTATAACGTCACGTGATGTTTTGTTGACTTCCACAGTCAGTTTCCGAACCCATGCAATCTGAAGCTGTATCAGATTCCTGTGTCATAATAGGAGGTTTCAAACAATTTTGGGTTGTTTTTCCGGGTGGAGTTTTCTGCGTTTTGCTCATATTTTGAGTAATATTCAATCGACTTGTTCAAAATAGAGGAGCAAAAAGAAATAATTTGCGTCCGCAGACAAGCGAGATTCGAACTCAGGACCACTGGCGACAGACGCAGTACTGATAGCGCTATCCTACCGAGCCAAGTTGAAGCTAGTGTGTCTATGTGAAATTAGCGAGCTCCTTTTGGTCGCCTGGCCGATTTTTAACAATGCGCCTATGTAGGTATGCGAATTAATTTGGAAGTCAAACGACTTTGGAAAGTTTGTTGTAATTTAGAAAAACTGGTCGCCTTTGTGGCTAGACAAACAAATCATTGAAAGTTTTGCACATAACAATCACTGGCACTTATAAGTTAATACTGTGAGGTTTTATTAAAAAGTATGCACTATTTACTCGGTTTAGGAATTATAAACACGGAGGTGCGCGTAAGTACGTGTGTTCGCAAACGGCGTCGCGGCGGGGGGGGGCAGTAATGACGCCTCTAGTGGTCTAAAAATCTTTCATCTGTAACGGATGTGACGTCGGCCTACGTGCAATCGACCAATACCCGCCGAGCCCGCCGAAGCTAAGCCGCCATATTGAAGCCTCCCCTCCAGTCAAGCCATGTCTGCAACGAGGACTGTGTTAATATAAGCGATTGCCCATCATTTTTTTCTCTCTTTCGATTGTGATTACAAGATCTGAACAAAGCTCTGCCCGGTTTTTATTTATCCGTTTCACTCAGAAGTGGGATGAACAAAAAGTAATCTTCTTTTAATAACACATCCACGCCACAACCGCAATATCACCCGACTCTGAAGAAAAATCGAAGAAGTTTGTGTTATTCACGAACGGAACGACGCTACAAGCTTCACGGCGTGAGCTACACTCTGCCATCGACCCAACTGCACGCCGAGCAAGACTGCATCAAACCCTGTGCTGCGTGTGACTGCAAGGAGAGGTCCTAACAAGGGCCGAGAGCTGCCAGGAGCCACAGCCAGTCTACCAGGAGCCACAGCCAGTCTACCAGGAGCCACAGCCAGTTTGCCAGGTACGTTGTCTTTCTCATTTCCATATTCGCAATATCGATAACTCTAATTATATCCAGGCCATAGCCACTTGTTTTATTCGTCGCCATATTTTCAATAATACAGATAAAACTAGTTTGCATAACCAGCATCCGTGTATGTGCGTGTATGACTATGTTTTTACGTAAACGAAACAAGAGTTATAAGGATAGTAGCAGATGGCGTTCTGTAGTTTGTCTACCCTCATGGGAAAAAGGCGTGACTTCATGTATGTGCTTATTTACTGTTCTCTGATCTGAGGTGCTTATAATTAACTCTTATTCTAGCCAGGCCATAGCCACTTAGTTTAGCAGTGGGAATAAATAGATTAACCAAATACAAATATTGTTTTGCTTCGGGTACAAACAACTGATCAACCCGTGTATAGACATGAGACATCCTTGGATACTGGAATCTGAATCCAGTTACGTTTATCCGGTGAACTTAGTAAAAAGAGAACGTCGATATTAAGCTTTGTCACAAAATAGAACGCCGCGGCTTACATACTTTGTGCCTCTGTGTTGATTACCTCGCTTTAAATGTCCCTGTAAAATGAAAGATTTCCGTTACCTTATATAGATTAGTTACGTATCAGCATGGTCCAAAGTTAGCAATTAATCCAGATGATACTCATGAACTAGCAAAGGTAGTAGGTAGTATAAGTATACCGGGGTTCCATTTAGTTTAGTTAAGAGGCCTTTAGTGTGAGATTTATTAATATAGTACCTAGCATAATCTGCCAAAGTAGGTATTAAGTAGGTATTGGCATTTTTAGAAGATTTACTTCTACCCTCAACTGATTTAAATTCTGGTGTTATTATTTTACAAAATGTCTAACAAAAAAGGACTTAATACTGAAAGTTAAATATGAATACTCGTTAATACACTAGTTTTGAAAAAAAACAATTTGCTTAAATGGTCAGGTCAAATTGCCACTAGTGGCAGACAGCCTAGTTGGCAGTTTCATTTGCCTAATAATGTGTGTCATGTGGGTACGTCAATTTATCGGATTGTGCAGTTATTTTAAGAAGTGTATTCCAAATTTCGCGTTGATTGTGTACCCGTTAAAGGATTAGTTTTGAATGATTGCAAAATATTTCGGGTTCTAAGCCTGTTTTCGCATTGTATGACCCCACGCTTCCTACAGAAGTACATACGGATGCGTGTAAGTTAGGTGTCGCCGGTATATTGATGCAAAAACAAACTGCAAATAAAATTCATTACGACCAGTCTGGTTACAAGTGAGCATAGCATGGACCATTATTATGAGCTTCAAACTCTCGCTGTTGGACTCGTTACGTAGATTTCGCGTGTATGTTATAGGTAAACATGTCGTGTAAAGGTTGTTACTGATTGTGCAGCGGTCCAAGGTACGATCACGCATCGCAGGATAGTGGTTTTTGATAAAATATTATAACATTAGTGTTGAGTATAGGCCGGCCCATCGTATGAAACATGTAGGTGCACTTGGCAGAAATCCAGTCGATACAATGATTAAAAAAACCCGTCTCTAAGTCACTGATACTGGTTATATACGTTACAATACCATGACGACAAGCTTTAGTTCACTAATTAACCAGCTAAAAACCAACACCGTCGATGCGGACATAATAAGCAATTACTTGATTGTTGACGAGAAGCTTTATAGAAAAACCCTAAATGGCAGTAGAATGGTAGGAGCTTCGGAGCTTGGGTAGATAGATAAGATAGTGCAAATGCATCATGATGACTTTGGTCACCATGATTTTAATAAATTAGTATATTGGTTACCAAAAATGACTCAATTCATTAGAAAATACATGACCGCACATCTTCATTGTGCATATGGCAAGGGCAGTTAGTGTATGAAAGAACGAACATTACATCTAAATTCCTAAACCGTCTGAACCAATGCTTATGATTTATGTAAACCATTTAGGTCAGTTTTGTTAAAAAGAAAGGGGTATTTGTACAGTTGTCTCGTGGCTAAATAATAACAGCCGCACGGGTCGATCTTCAAGGTTAAGCAACGCTTGACGAGGTCGGTCCGTGGATGGGTTACCATTTCAGCATACCGAGATTCCTCCGTGCCTCGGAAAGCACACTAAGCCATTGGTCCCGGCTGTCTTTTGAAGATCTTTGACAGTCGTTACGGGTAGTCAGAAGCTTGAGATCTAACACCAGTCTTGTCAAGGGGTATCGTGTTTCCCAGTTACTGGGTTGAGGAGGCAGTTGCTCCATGTAAAGCACTGGTACTCGGCTGAATCGAGTAAAGCCAAGTCAAGTAGAGCCAAGTCAAGTAAAGCCAAGTCAAGTAAAGTCTAGCAAAGTAAAGTCTAGCAAAGTAAAGTCTAGCAAAGTAAAGTCTAGCAAAGTAAAGTCTAGCAAAGTAAAGTCTAGCAAAGTAAAGTCTAGCAAAGTAAAGTCTAGCAAAGTAAAGTCTAGCAAAGTAAAGTCTAGCAAAGTAAAGTCTAGCAAAGTAAAGTCTAGCAAAGTAAAGTCTAGCAAAGTAAAGTCTAGCAAAGTAAAGTCTAGCAAAGTAAAGTCTAGCAAAGTAAAGTCTAGCAAAGTAAAGTCTAGCAAAGTAAAGTCTAGCAAAGTAAAGTCTAGCAAAGTAAAGTCTAGCAAAGTAAAGGCTAGCAAAGTAAAGGCTAGCAAAGTAAAGGCTAGCAAAGTAAAGGCTAGCAAAGTAAAGGCTAGCAAAGTAAAGGCTAGCAAAGTAAAGGCTAGCAAAGTAAAGTCGAGTCGAGGCTAGTAAAGTAAAGTCGAGTCGAGGCTAGTAAAGTAAAGTCGAGTCAAGCCTAGTATTACGCCTGGTAGGGCCTAGTATTACGCCTGGTAGGGCCTAGTATTACGCCTGGTAGGGCCTAGTATTACGCCTGTTAGGGCCTAGTATTACGCCTGGTAGGGCCTAGTATTACGCCTAGTAAAGCCAGGCAAGCCAGCCGAACCAGCCTAGCCAGGCAAGCCAGCCAAACCAGCCTAGCCAGGCAAGCCAGCCAAACCAGCCTAGCCAGGCAAGCCAGCCAAACCAGCCTAGCCAGGCAAGCCAGCCAAACCAGCCTAGCCAGGCAAGCAAGGCAAGCCAGCCAAGCCAGGCCATTAAGCGGCACTTTTGAATGTCAAATATTGAATGTAAAAATAAAACTTCAGATAACGCAAGAGTGATAATTTGTACAAAAGGGTTGTTTTTATGACTACAATTAGTGCAGCTAGAGTCAATACAAACTGGATGACTATTATTCAGGTCATAATATAGTAACTAAAGTCAATGTCAAACCCATAGCCATAATTTATTTACAATGGTTTGCAAGAATCTGTTAAGTCCATATTGAAAATGCATTATGTAAAGTAGTGGCATATTATATATACAGGATTATAGACATAAAAGGTTAACGTGGTTCCAAAAGATCACGGGTGCTTAGACTGTAAATGCGCTAAGGCCATATAGAAGTAAAGCACCTATATCAGACAGTAACAATAGTAGTGACACTGAATACCTAATTGATTTATATGAAAGCTAATGAATGTGTTTTGCGCCCATTGCGGGAGCAATGATTCCAGGATGGCCGAATGTAACGGATGTGACGTCGGCCTACGTGCAATCGACCAATACCCGCCGAGCCCGCCGAAGCTAAGCCGCCATATTGAAGCCTCCCCTCCAGTCAAGCCATGTCTGCAACGAGGACTGTGTTAATATAAGCGATTGCCCATCATTTTTTTCTCTCTTTCGATTGTGATTACAAGATCTGAACAAAGCTCTGCCCGGTTTTTATTTATCCGTTTCACATCTTAATATAAGAAGTTTAGGTAATTCGGTTAATTTTAATAATTTGCTTATACTGTTGCACATGACTAAACTGCAGTACGACATTATTGTATTGTCAGAGTGTTGGTTAAGTAAGTGTCCATCACTTCCTGTTATAGCTGGCTTTGAAGCCTTCAAGTCTGAATATACCAATCAAAATGACGGCATAGTAGTATATGTTAAGCAAAACATGCAGTTTACTGCTGAAACACAGGTCCTGGTGGATGCTAATTCTTTGATTATAAAATATCAACAAGATGTTGCACTAATGGCAATCTACCGCTCTCCCTCACACCGTAATGCCCAAAACTTTCTAAACAGTTTAGATAACTGCTTAGGTGCACTCAACACGTTTAAAACAATAATTATTCTTGGAGATATAAATATAAATATATTGCCAAATAATACTGACACAATTTCGGATACATATTTGAATACTGTTGCATCGCACGGAATGCTGCCCGGACATCTTTTTCCCACACGTGGTAACAGCTGCATTGATCACGCGATCATTAAGTCGGACCAACCTGCTATCACTCTGGTTATTGACTCCTTTATAACTGACCACGCTCCCGTTGTAATGTTTTGCAGACTCCAAAATCGTATTCCTAAAGCCCCTGTAACATCTCGCCGCGTTGATATCGTTGCCTGTGTAGCCGAACTCCAAGTGACTGATTTCACATCAATAACTACTTGTTACGATGCAAACGATGCAGCCACTGAATTGGTGAACAAGATCTCCAATGTGGTTAACAACAACACTTCCACAACTGAGATGCTTAGCAGGAAACGAATAATAAAGCCCTGGATAACCCCTGGTCTTCTGAGATGCATTCGTAACCGCGACAAAATGTTTCGTAAAACTAAGAGTGATCCGGATAATAATATCCTAAAAGTGACTTACACGCGTTATAAACATTTTTGTAATAATTTACTCAAAAAACTGAAAAGACTATACGAACGTGAAGAATTTCAAAAAAATCGTAATATTTTTTTATTTTTATTTTTTTATTATTGATAGGCTCGCGCTTGACCACTATCTCACCTGATGGTAAGTGATGATGTGGTCGACGATGTAGCGCGCTTACCTAGAAGAAACCTATTCACTCTTGACTTAAAGACTCCCAGGTTGTAGCTCTCAGGAAATACAGACTCCGGCAGGGAATTCCACTCCTTAGCTGTACGCATAATGAAAGTATTCCCAAAACGTTTGGTGCGTATGGGTGGGATGTCCACCATGTACCGATGACACATCGCCGTACGTCTTGTAGTCCGATGATGGAAAGGGCTAGGAGGAATTAGTTCATGCAATTCCAACGCACACTCCCCGAAATGTAACCAATAAAAAACCGACAGACTGGCAACTTGGCGCCGATGTTCAAGGCTCTGGAGCCTAGACTCGACCAATATCTCATTGCCGATGAGCCTCTTGGCCCGCTTTTCGATCGACTCTAGTGCATCCAGCTGGTACTTGGCAGATCCGTCCCAGAGGCGAGAGCAGTACTCCATGCATGACCGAACTTGCGCTTGATACAAGTTGAGCAGCTGTTCTGGCGTGAAGTACCATCTCACCTTTGCAAGGATCCCCAACTTTTTGGCAGCCAGTTGAGCTTTTGCCTCAATGAATGGACCAAAATTGAGGGTCGATGTCAACGTAACGCCAAGAAGCTCGAGATGGTCCGTTATCGGCACGGTCACACCGCGGAAAGTAGGAGCCGGGTGGAATTGGCTCCTTTTAGCGGAAAAAAGACACGCCTGGGTTTTAGCAGCATTAAACCTGACCAGATTGGCATCGCCCCATTCGGAGACTGCCTGCAAGGACAAGTTCAAGCGCTCCACCATGGCCTCCCGGAGAGACTGGACCTGAGGCCCGGTAGCACGCGCGTTGGACAAGTATCTCTCAGCAACAGTGCTGTCGTCTGCATACCCAAAAGTGCCGGGTTTTAGCAGATCATTTATGTGCAACAAGAACAATGTTGCTGAGAGTACCGACCCCTGAGGGACCCCGGCGTTGATATCCAGTTGGTCAGACGAGCGGCCATCAATAACCACTCGTATAGACCGGTCCCTCAGGAAGTCTGCGATCCAATCACACAGAACACCGGGCAGACCGAATGACGGAAGCTTACCAATAAGGCTCTCATGCCAGACCCTGTCAAAAGCCTTCGAGATGTCGAGGGAGACGGCAAGCGCTTCCCCGTGCCTCTCGATGGCTTCACTCCATATGTGAATGGCATACGCTAGAAGATCCCCAGTTGACCGATTTCGGCGGAAGCCATATTGGCGGTCACTGAGGATGTCGATAGCTTCTAGGTATGCCAGGAGCTTGGAGTTGAGCACCCGTTCCATACTCTTACAGAGGATGGACGTTACTGAGATGGGTTTATAGTTGGCCGGGTCAGCCCGACTGCCCTTCTTGGGCACAGGCTGAACGTTAGCTTGCTTCCAAGCGTTCGGTACTTTTCCAGTCTCATATGAAAGGCAAAACAGGCGAGTCAGGATCGGAGACAGTTCAGGCGCACAAGTTCTTAGAACAATTGCCGGTACCCCGTCGGGGCCACTAGCCTTGTTCACGTCAAGATTCCGCAGCACCCTACGGACGTCTTTTTGATGGATGCGAATGTCCGACATACTCGTCTCGCATCCATCAGGAGATGGAGGGGGCCGCGCGTTACCAGAATCCAGGCGTGAGGATTCCGCAAAAAGAGAGGCAAACAAGTTTGCTTTCTCCTCAGCGGAGTGGGCCAGCGTTCCGTCGGGTTTCAGCAGTGGTGGTAGTGAGGGCCGGCAGAAGTTCGATTCGACCAACTTAGCCAGGGACCAGAACGCTTTACTACCGGCTGGATAGGAAGCAAGTTTGGACCCAATACGGCTTATGTGGTCGAACCGAGCCCTTCGCAATACCCTCTTGCAGGACTTGGCAGCCCTATTGAAGGCTCTCTTCCACTGGCTCACGTCGCTAGCTTTGCGCGTCCGAGCGTCGACCCAAGCCAGGTACGCCTCATGTTTCAGCGTGTTGACACGATTGCACTCGGCGCCAAACCATGGCCGGTCAACACTAGACATTGCTACGTCAGAGAACGGAATGAAGTACTCCATTCCCTGACGCAACACGTCCGTCACGGCATCCGCGCACGACGAAGGATCAGCCGAAGAAAAGCAAATGGGCTGCCAAGGATAAGATGCGAAGAAAGAACGCATCCCATCCCAATCTGCTGACCTGTACCGCCAAACCCGCCGAGTGCCTCTTGGGCTGGGATCGGGTGGGGAGTAGACGGATACAGACTTCACCAGACAATGGTCGGAGCTACCCAAAGGTGAAGATACCGACACAGAGTAGCGGTCTGGATCTGTTGTCAGCAGAAGGTCCAAGCAATTGGCAGTGTGCGAATGAACATCCGGCACCCTTGTTGCTCCCTGGACCAGCTGGGCGAGATTTAACGCAAGCGCAAGCTTTCGCGTCTCTCGCCCAGCATGATCAGTGCACTGGTATGGGAAGAGCCACTCCTGGTGGTGGGCATTGAAATCCCCCAGTATCACTAATTGGGCAGAAGGGTACCGCTGCTGTGCCATATCAGCCGCCTCACACAGATGTTCCGTGAGCCTGGTTGTCTCCTGATCTCCACTGTGCGATCGGTAGACACAGGGGTAGATAATTTTATCCAGGCCTGTGTCCACCAGTGACCAGAGCACAGAAAACCTGGAGTCCTCAAGGTTACGGAGACGCCGATAACAGATGTCGTCTCGGGCGTACATGCATACACCCGCGCGTGGTTTAAAATTGTGCTCCAGGGTAAACCCTGGGTATGATAAGTACGACACGTCTGACGGACATCCGATCTGCGTCTCCGAAAGGAAAAGAAGAGCTGGTCTATCAGTCTCCAGGTGGTGATGGACTGCTTCGAGATTAGAGTGCAGCCCTCTTATGTTGCTGAGGTGCACTTTGAGTGACAGGGAGTGCTGCCGCTGTACAGCTTTTATTTTATTTTTCCTTTGCATACTTGAGTGAAAAAAGGTGAGGAGAAGGCAGTGAGATGAGGTTCCACGCTGGCAACCTACAGACACGCACTGACAGGACGCTATCAATGGGGGACTGATCTGGAGACCGCGGGGACGCCCGAGCCCCCCCGGGAATGTCCATCGGGCCCTGTCTTCTGGTCGCCAACCAGCACGATGGTGCATTCCGGGATTTTTCGACAGTTGGCGGGGCAGCCTTTCGTGTGTGGCTGGCACACTACTTGGGCCCCCAACTACCTGCGGTCGGCCAGCGGCGCACCGTGCCTCGGATCCCGCTACCCTCCGCGACCAGTCTCCCGATAGGCCCATAACAGCGCGCGTCAGGCTGGAACGCTTGCAGTGGAACAGCTATCTCGACCCAACTCCTCTAGTTGGCTACACCGGGCATCGTACCGGAACACGGCTAGGCCGCTTGGCGGTACGTCTTTGCCCGGTGGGTGGTCGCAAGCCTTCGGCCGTAACCTACCACCAGTTAATTGATGTCACCTGATTTGCACCACCCGGGGGCCACGTGTAGGGATTCGTATGGGGTTCTCTCCTACGGACGAGGGTGACTCAGCCCCCAAGCCAATAATCCTAAGGCTACATGGAACCTCATCAAAAAAATGTCTAACCTTCAGACAAGCAAATCGTGTGCTAGTGAACTGCTGACGATTGCTTCTGATCCACACGCTTCGCTTAATATTGTTAACAATCGCTTTGCTAGCATGGGAAAAACTCTCGCTTCCAAATTTACACCACGAACCGATCAGGCTTGCAATTCTGATGATCCCGAAATAACTAGTTCTGACCCCAGTTCAATGGCCATCTTTAGCACGGACATTGCCGAAATAGAGAGAATAATACTCTGTCTTAAACTAAATAGTGCTGTGGGCTGGGACGGTATTTCTGCCACCCTAATTAAGGCTGCCAGACACGTCCTGGTTCCAATTATCTGCCATGTATTTAATCTCTCTTTGTTGACAGGAGTTTTCCCCACGGTCTTTAAAAGAGCTGTTGTGCACCCTATATACAAGAGTGGAGACAGAAGCAGTGTCAACAATTATAGACCAATATCTGTGTTAACAACGTTATCTAAAATCTTGGAAAAAATCATTAATGTTAGGTTCCTTAACTATCTTAACTCAAAAAATATTCTGGCGGACAATCAATTTGGATTTAGATCGGGAAGAAACACAGAAGATGCTGTTCTCAAATTGACTGGTACTGTGGCTAAAAACCTAAACAGTAAATACGAATCAATTGCTATCTTCCTAGACCTTTCAAAAGCATTTGACACTGTTTCTGTCCCTCTCTTGCTGAATAAACTCCAAAAAATCGGCGTTAGAGGATTGTCACAGGATATATTTAAAAGTTACCTAAGTGATCGTTCACAGATTGTTAAAATAGGAAAATATACGAGCAACGAAGAAAGCATCAGTTATGGCGTTCCACAGGGTAGTGTTCTTGGACCCACCCTATTTTTAATTTACATCGACGAGCTCTGCAGACTCACTATACCAAATTCGAATCTTATGGTCTATGCAGACGATACGGCAATAATCGTTCAAGGAAGAGACTGGCTTGAAACCCGCTCCCATGCAGAATCCGCGTTGCGAATGGTGTCTGTCTGGCTATCAAACAATTTGCTTACCCTGAACATGGAAAAAACTAAGTTTATCACATTTGCTCCACGTATAGCTTCTCAACCGGCTTCACCCTTCGCTTTGACCATCCACAATTGCCTAACCTCTATGAATAGTATCTGCTATTGCAAATCTATCTCGCGAACAAATAGTATAAAATACTTAGGCGTAACAATTGATAGTACCATGTCTTGGAACGATCACATTGGGTCATTGGTTGCAAGGGTTAGAAAATTAATATTTGTGTTTAAAAAACTAAGATCATCAGCGGATCTGCCTACGCTTAAAACAGTCTACTATGCTCTAGCGAACTCCATCCTAAATTATTGTATAACCGTATGGGGTAGTTCTGGTAAGTGCTTAATGCTTCGTTTAGAAAGAGCGCAGCGTGCGGTCCTAAAAGTCATGTCACATAAACCGGTCCGTTTTCCAACCGATGAGCTGTATGCTCTGTTGCAAATACCTAGGGTAAGACACAGTTTTCTTCTGAACTCGATCTTACGAAAACATAGAGAGCTTAGTTTCGACCAGTGTCTCAGCAGCCAGAGTAGGCAGAAACGTAGACCTGCTGCAGTCTGCCCTGTAGCACCAGCTAGTATTGTAATTGTCAGACGACATTACTACTTTATAAGCCCAATTTTATACAATAAGATAAATGGGATTTTGAACATTTACCCACTTACTTCACGTGAGTGTAAATCAATTACACATAAATGGCTCAGTTCCCTTACTTATGAAGAGCTTGAACATCTTGTAAAAATCTAAAAAAAAAAAACCTCTCATTCCCACTGCCTTCCAAATCACATAAACAGACAAACATACATATACCTACACATACTCACACATTCACTCACGCTCATACACATACACACTTCACTTAAACTCACGCTCATATACACACACTCACATGCAAAAGTGATATATTTGGTGCTTAAGATTATTTTATTTCTATTATTTGTATATTTTGTTGGTACCTATATACCAAATAGTTTGTATATTTTTTATATTGTTATTCCACAAAATCTTACATACACATATATTTTGTTGTTATTTTTTTTTATTGTTAATATGTATACCTGGAACGCTGTCGTCTCCCTTCTTGGAGGTGGGCGCTAATGGCCGCGACACAGTATTCCATACTAATGCGGCTGTTAACGAACTCAAATTTTGTAAACTGTTTTCTTGTTCCAATAAATATATTTGATAAAATATATTTGATTTAAATTACTAAACTGGCTTAATTAGCTCGTAGCATAAGCTATGTCTGGCCTAGTGTTAACCGCTAGGAACATCAAACAACCAATTAAGCTTTGGAAAGGATAAGACTCACCAGATACTTTACCTTTTTCATATTTATTATTCTCCAGCGGCGTTGACATAATGTAGTCTTGCATATTAAAACGTTTCAAAACTTTTTGAATGTACGTCTTTTGGTTAACGCATATTTTCTCGTCCATTCGTTTTACTTTAAAAACCAAAACAGAAATCTAATTTCCCTAAATATTTTAATACTATATAATAATTTTATTTTGCCAATTTTGTTTGGCGGTAACAAATGACATTTCCTTTTTATAAAAAATGACAGTATCAACAACATAGACTGCCAGGATGACAGTTTCAACACCAAACTTTTTTAAAAAGGTACATGGTTCTGAAGAAGTTCGTATAAAACCTATATAAGATAAGAAAGAAAGAAAGAAAGAATGAAAATACATGTATTTGACACAAGCCAGAGCTCACAACACAAACATAAAAAAAGAGAAAACTTACACTAAACAACAACAATATTAAAAAAATACAATCCAACAATATAAAAGTAACATTGTGTGTCCCACGGCTGCGCCAAATAGGACCAGTTCAGCAAAATGTCGGGCAACTAGTGCCCGACGCTGGTTTTTAACTGGACCTGTGACCGACGACGTGACGGACGTAAAGCAGTCTTATAGTAACTAAATGTGTGTATAAAACAAGTACTTACTTACATAAAAGATAAGAATAGATATGTATATTACAAATAATAAAAAATACATGTACACTACATAAGAATAAATAAATAAGGTGAGTGTGACAATAAATGAGGTGTGGGTAGGTAGGCTACTGCGTCATACTATTGAGGCATTCAGTGCGACCATATCTAGCTTACGTTGCGCCTCCACCAGATACTGCCGTAAACGTCTCCTAAACGTGTCCATCGTGTTTGCTGTTCTGATCGGTGGTGGAATATTATTCCAAACTTTGGAAGCCGCATAACGAAAGCTGTCTCTGAACGCTGCTGTATTAT
The DNA here is from genome assembly GCA_948252205.1 of Orthosia incerta. Taxonomy (NCBI): domain Eukaryota; kingdom Metazoa; phylum Arthropoda; class Insecta; order Lepidoptera; family Noctuidae; genus Orthosia; species Orthosia incerta. The sequence goes on from OX411758.1 coordinate 14,431,885, forward strand.
GCGATTCCGTCGAGAGTTGCTGCGAGCATAGCCTTCTCCCACATTCCCGTCCACTCGCTATCCACCCAAGTTTATTATATAAATAATCCGGTTTTTTGTATTTAACCACACCAAACAGAAGGCATGCCAAATGTAATTTGCGCCTGGACTTCATTTTTAGAACAAAGTGTTCATTGAGAAAGGGTGTTACATGACTTCTGCGAGGAATGTTATAACAGAACCGAGCGCACGCGTTTTGTACCCTTTGTATGAGCCTATCTGTACGAGCTAACAGGCGCGGGCCATACACAGTGTCAGCGTAGTTCAACCTAGATAGAACCAGTGTTTCAACCAGCTGTTCCCGCAACGATTCAGATAAGTAAGGCCTCACCCTGTACAAAACTTTCAAGCATAAGCAATATAAAAACAGTTTCTTATTGATAATGCTACGTGTTTCTCAAAACATAGGTCCTTGTCTATGATGAGACCTAGATTTCGCGCCTCGTACACTCGCTCAATTTGTTCGCCCATTAGTTGTACGTCAAAAGTCGTAGGTAGTCGAAACAGCTGCTTTCTGGTGCCAAACACCACATATTTTGTTTTAGTGGGATTTAGCGACAGACAGTTCTCCTCAGACCAAACGGCGATTCGGTGAAGATCTTCGTTAAGATCCTTTATGGCGCTATCATACTCGTCTGCTTTAAAAGAAATGTACAGTTGTACATCGTCGGCGTACTCGTATATGTGGTATTTGCATCTCTGAAGGCATCTAATTATGTCCGCACAGTATAAAATAAAAATAATGGGACCTAAGATAGAGCCCTGCGGGACTCCTCTGTTTATGGGAATAGATGCAGATCTATGAGTAGTACCGTCACTCAAACGCAGGTCAACTAGTTGTTCCCTATTAATGATGTAGCTGCGGAACCATTCTATAGCATCGGAGTCGAAACCGTAATAATTTAGCTTCGACAATAATAATAGAATATTAATTGCGTCGAATGCTCTGGAAAAATCTAGCAAAACCAGTAATGTGCACATTCCCTTATCCTGGGCAGATAGGATATTGTCAGTAACGTCTAACAGAGCGATAGACGTACTGCGTTGTTTTCTGAATCCAGATTGTAAATCAGGTGTAATTTTATTTTGTTCAAGAAAAACCGTGAGTTGGCAGCTGATAATTTTCTCTAACACTTTGGATATACATGGTAATATACTTATAGGTCGTAAATCTTTCAGCTTAGATGGATTTGAATTTTTTGGCAAAGGCCTAAAAGAGGCAATCTTCCATTGGTCAGGAAAAGATGACGTCACAATTGAGCAGTTTATTATCTCCGTAACAACATTTAATGTGTGCGTCAAAGTCAGGTTAATCAAATTTAATGTAATATTGTCACAGCCTTCGGCATTACTTTTGAGACTCGAGATAGTGCGTGAGATTTCGTTCTGTTCCACTGGAGTAATTGTGAAAATAGCTTTACCATATTTATGACGTTCGTAATAGTTAATAAGCGATGAGCTTGCTACGGGGTTACCAGGAACAATCAAAAAGTTTTTATTAATGATGTCAGGATCTGTAAAATGCGACGGAAGGTCTTGTCTAGTATTAAAGGGCAATATAGTGGATTTCAGGTTTTTCCAAAGCAGTTTTGGGCTTCGAATTTTGTTGTTAATATTTTGTTTGAAATAAGCAGTTTTTTCATTGTGTAACGAACCAGTTACCAAGCGCTTGAAATCATTATATTATATATTTTTTTAGATTCAGATTTCGTTGCCCTATAACTACTCAAAGCTTCATCACGTAAACGCATCATAAGTTTGATCGTTTCCGTAATCCACGGATACGACTTTTCCCTTACAGTACACGTTTTGATCGGTGCGTGAACATCAAACAGCAAAGTTATTTTAGTATTAAACGCATGCACCATATCATTAACAGTGTCAAGCGAGGGAATAATTCGTAGGTTTTAAGACGATAGATCTATGTTAAATCTCTCCATACACACATTTTTAAGAGGCCGATATCTTACAGAGTACGGTTTGAATTTTTCGCGCTTAATGTACCGATAGATTCCACCACTGTGCATCTAGGTTGAAGATCAACACATATGAGATCAATGAGAGTTTCACTGGATGCTGTATAGTGAGTAGGAGATGTGACCAACTGTTTAAGGCTGAGACAATTCATTAATATTTATTTATTTATTTATTTATTTCATAAAAAGTGGAACAGTCTGTTACAATGTAGGATGACAACTTAGGAATAGTTTACATCTGTGATGAGTAGGTAACAATACAATTTGACGATCTGATGTCCTAGCTAGGTTACTAAGTAGCCTGTATTAAGGACAAACAGCCCTTTTTTCCCGAACATAGGACAAGTACTATTTCTTAGACTGTTACATAATTATTAAAAGAATTTAGAACAGATAATAAAAAAAAAGATAAAAGTTCAATACAATAATGTGTGAGTGCGCGTGCGTTTGTGTGTCAGTTAATGTGTGTGCGCATGCGTGTGTGTGTGTGTGAAAGTCTGAGTGAGTGTGTGTGTTTATTACGAGTTACTTTATTGTTGTAAGAAGGGATTCAGTATCATCATAGTTTTAATACCATTTATGTCTAGCAGATTAATATTGAAGCCACCAAGTAGTATGCAATTGTCGCAGCTTACTAACGATTTTTTTTTTTTTTTATTGGGACAATCCCACCGCACTATTCCTAAACTACTGCAACTCCTGAAAGCCAGTATCAACGTACTTATAGAATCTGTTATGGCATCGAGAAAAAGGGGAAGGTCGAGCCAAGGTGGACGGTAAGCTGTTCCAATGGTTCCTTCCGTGGAAACCCACCCGTGTTCCTTCAGTTGCTTAAGCCAGGGCCGCGGTAAGTCTTTTTCAAATTTATCCGCGACCCACCGGCGCGCGCCCCTGCTCGCCCGGTCGGAGCCAAGTCTCGTTAATGGCCATAACATCCAAGCAATGCCTGTCGAGTGCACCAATCAAGTCATCATGACCCGTACCTAATGAGCCAGCATTAAGAAAACCAACTTTAAGATACTTTTCTCCTTTAGTCGTCATTATGATAGATTAAAATGATTTTTGTCATCAAGCAAAATCAATATCATCAATGTATCTTTAATAATTGTCATTTTGTATCAGTCAGTCGAAGTCGAGTTATATATATATATAAAAAAGTGTAATGTGTAAATAATAGATTAGGAAATGTAAGATTTGTTTTGAATTAATCAAACTTACGCGGAAATACATTCATAGTTCTAAAATGATTTCGTTCAATGCTATATACTTGAGTCTCAAATCAAGATGTTTTTATTGATTAGCTTAATGTACTCGTATTCGTTAATCAAAACGTAATGTTTCAAGTTTCCCTTATAGTAATTTGGTTCAATTAAGTTTAGTGGTACATAAGGAGCAGAAACATTTTCTTGGCTTGTTTTATATCATTTCAAATCAAATATCAAATCAAATATTTTTATTGACAAATATGTATTTACAACATAATTGAAACCCTGACTTCTGAGCTAGGTAAAAAACCTGTGTTACAGAAGTCAGTGTCCTCTTCCCTTGATGACACTTGTTTACATTAAAAATGAAAACCAAATAAAAACATTTAAAACATGCTTAAAAATTAGATTAAAATTAAGATTAAGTAAAGATTTAAGACAAGATTTAAGTAAACATTTAAGATAAGAATTAAGATTAAGTATAATAATGATAAAATCAGATTAAAATAAAGTCAAAATAAATGCCAAACTGCGAAATAAATTCAAAATTACAATTAAATAAAGTTAAATAGAATCAAAATAAAATACAGTCAAAAATAGTAAAATTCATTTAAAATAACAATAAGGTAAAATAAAATTATAATACTCTCAAAATTAAAATAAAATTAATTCAAAATACCATAAAACTAGAATAAAACCCAAGACTCTATTTAAAATCCTTAAGGCTTTGTGTGGTCTGTGAGTGTGCGTGTATTTGTGTGTTAGGTTAGAAGAAGATAGTAATTTAAATCGTGTTAGTGCAGGACTTTTTCAGTCAGCTCGTAGTCCAGTGTTTGAAGCCTACTTTTTATTTTCTTTTTGACTTTGTTATTTGGTAGGGGGTTAATGTTTAAAAACGTGTTTACTTTATTGTAGATTTTTCTGCTCAAAAACATGTGCTGCCGCCTTGCTGATGCAGTTTTGCATTTGGTAAATTGACAGACATCGCGAATCGGACGTCTGCTTGTTGCATGCTCATTGTAAGGCGTAACATGGTGCTGTTGTATAATGAGATTCAGTAGGTATAATTGTCTCACTGTTAGGACCTTACAGTTTTGGTACAGAGTCACTGTTAGGAACCGGTATGGTTTAAAGGTCATGACTTTGAGGAGTGACCTTTGGGCTCTTTCCAAGTCAATCATGTAGGGCTTACATGCTCCACCCCAGACCGTGTTACAGTACCAATACCGACTGTGCTAGTGCGTAGTATACCGACCGAAGTAGCCCTAGATCAGCAACGTGTCTTAACTTTTTGAACGCCCAGATTAGCTTTCTTGTTCGTGTCGTAATTAGGTCTATGTTTTTTTTTTTTTTTTTTTTTTTTTTATCTTATATAGGCTCGCGCTTGACCACCATCTCACCTGATGGTAAGCGATGATGTGGCCGATGATGGAGCACGCTTGCCTAGAAGTAACCTATTCACTCTTGACTTAAAGACCCCTAGGTTGTAGCTATCAGGAAACACAGACTCCGGCAGGGAATTCCACTCCTTAGCTGTACGCATAATAAAAGTATTTTCAAAACGTTTAGTGCGTATGGGTGGGATGTCCACCATGTACCGATGGCGCATCGCCGTACGTCTGGTAGTCCGATGATGAAACGGGCTGGGCGGAATTAGATTATGCAATTCCATCGCACATTCCCCGAAATGTAATCGATAAAAAACCGACAAGCCGGCAACTCGGCGACGATGTTCAAGGCTCTGGAGCTTTGACTTAACCAATGCCTCATCGCCGATGAGCCTCTTGGCCCGCTTTTCGATCGACTCTAGTGCATCAAGTTGGTATTTGGCAGAGCCGTCCCAGAGATGAGAACAGTACTCCATGCATGATCGAACTTGCGCTTGATACAAGCTGAGCAGCTGTTCTGGCGTGAAGTACCTTCTCACCTTTGCAAGGATCCCCAGCTTCTTGGCAGCCAGCTGAGCCTTTGCCTCAATGAATGGGCCAAAATTGAGAGTCGATGTCAACGTAACGCCAAGCAGCTCAAGATGGTCAGTTATTGGCACGGTCACACCTCGGAAAGTTGGAGCCGGGTGAAATTGACTCTTTTTTGCGGAAAAAAGACACGCCTGGGTTTTAGCAGCATTAAACCTGACCAGATTGGCATCGCCCCATTCGGAGACTGCCTGCAAGGACAGGTTTAAGCGCTCCACCATGGCCTCCCGGAGAGACTGGACCTGAGGCCCGGTAGTACGAGCGTTGGACAAGTATCTCTCAGCAACAGTGCTGTCGTCTGCATACCCAAAGGTACCGGGTTTTAGCAGATCGTTAATGTGCAGCAAGAATAAAGTTGCTGAGAGTACTGACCCCTGAGGGACACCGGCATTAATATCCAAGTAGTCCGACGAGCAGCCATCGATAACCACTCGAATGGACCGATCTCTCAGGAAGTCTGCAATCCAATCACACAGACCACCGGGCAAACCGAATGAAGGAAGCTTACCAATAAGGCTTTCGTGCCAGACCCTATCAAAAGCCTTCGAGATGTCGAGGGAGACGGCAAGCGCTTCCCCATGCCTCTCGATGGCCTCACTCCAGATGTGAATGGCATACGCTAGAAGATCCCCAGTAGACCGATTTCGGCGGAAGCCGTATTGGCGGTCACTCAGGATATCGTTAGTTTCTAGGTATGCCAGGAGCTTAATATTGAGTACGCGTTCCATACTCTTACAGAGTATGGAGGTTACAGATATGGGTCTGTAGTTGGCCGGGTCAGCTCGGCTGCCCTTCTTGGGCACAGGCTGCACGTTAGCCTGCTTCCAAGCATTCGGCACTTTTCCAGCCTTATACGAAAGGCGGAATAGGCGTGTCAAGATCGAAGACAGTTCAGGCGCACAGGTTCTAAGAACAATTGCTGGTATTCCGTCAGGGCCGCTAGCCTTGTTCACGTCGAGGTTGCGCAGCACCCTACGGACGTCCTTTTGATGGATACGAATGTCCGACATACTCGTCACGCATCCATCAGGAGAAGGAGGGGGCCGCGCGTCACCAGGATTCAGACGTGAAGATTCCGCAAAAAGAGAGGCAAATAAATTTGCCTTATCCTTAGCGGAGTGGGCCAGCGACCCGTCGGGTTTTAGCAGTGGTGGTAGTGAGGGACGGCAGAAGTTCGACTCGACCGACTTAGCCAGAGACCAAAACGCTTTACTACCTGCTGGGTAAGAAGCAAGTTTGGTCCCTATTCGGCCAATGTGGTCGAACCGAGCCCTTCGCAATACTAATTTGCAGGACTTGGCAGCCCTGTTGAAGGCCCTCTTCTTCAGACCCACGTCACTCGCCTTACGCGATCGAGCGTCGACCCAAGCCAGGTACGCCCCATGTTTAAGCGCGTCGGCGCGCTTACATTCGGCGCCAAACCATGGCCGGTCTTCGCTAGACATTGATACGTCAGAGAACGGAATGTAGTACTCCATTCCCTGACGCAACACATCCGTCACGGCGTCCGCGCACGACGATGGATCAGTCGAAGAAAAGCAAGTAGGCTGCCAAGGATAGCATGCGAAGAAAGATCGCATACCATCCCAATCTGCTGACTTGTACCGCCAAACCCGCCGGGTGCCTCTTGGGCTGGGATCGGGCGGGGAATAGACGGATACAGACTTCACCAGACAGTGGTTGGAACTACCTAAGGGTGAACCTATCGACACAGAGTATCTGTCTGGATCTGTTGTCAGCAGAAGGTCCAAGCAATTTGCTGTGTGCGAATCAACATCCGGTACCCTCGTTGCCCCCTGGACCAGCTGGGTGAGGTTTAGCGCTAGCGAAAGCTTACGCATCTCCCGTCCAGCATGGTCAGTGCACTGGTATGGGAAGAGCCACTCCTGATGGTGGGCATTAAAGTCCCCCAGTAACACTAACTGGGCGGAAGGGTACCGCTGCTGAGCCGCATCAGCCGCCTCACTGAGGTACTCTGTGAGCCTGGTTGTCTCCTGATCTCCGCTGTGCGAACGGTAGACACAGGCGTAGATAATTTTATCCAGACCTGTGTCCACCAGAACCCAGAGCGTTGTGAATTTGGAGTCCTCAAGGTTACGGAGACGCCGATAGCAAGTGTCGTCACGGGCGTACATACACACACCCGCGCGCGGTTTAAAATTGTGCTCCAGGGTAAACCCTGGGTAAGATAAGTACGACACGTCTGACGGACTCGCTATCTGCGTCTCCGTAAGGAAAAGCAGCGCTGGTTTCTCAGTCTCCAGGTGGTAGTGGACTGCAGAGAGATTTGAGTGCAGACCTCGAATGTTGGTGAGGTGCACTTTGTGGGGGAGGGAGTGCAGCCGCTGTTTAAATTTCGTATTATTCCTTAACCTTGGCATAATATTTTTAAAGAGTGAATGGAGGAGAGGAGTTGGAAGTGAGACGAGGTTCCACGCTGCTAACCTTCAGACACGCACTGAAAGGACAGCATCATTGGGGCACTAGTCCGGAGACTGCGGGGACGCCCGAGCCCCCCCGGAATGTCCATCGGGCCCTCCCCATCTGGTCGCCAACCAGCACGATGGCGCATCCCGGGATTTTTCGACAGTTGGCGGGGCAGCCTTTCATGTGTGGCTGGCACACTACTTGGGCCCCCAACTACCTGCGGTCGGCCAGCGGCGCACCGTGCCTCGGATCCCGCTACCCTCCGAGACCAGTCTCCCGATACGCCCATACCAGCGCGCGTCAGGCTGGTCAGCCTGCAGTGGAACAGCTATCTCGACCCAACTCCTCTTGTGGCTACACCGAGCATCGTACCGGAACACGGCTAAGCCGCTTGGCGGTACGTCTTTGCCCGGTGGGTGGTCGCAAGCCTTCGGCCGAAGCCTACCACCAGTTTTTTGTCACCTGATTTGCACCACCCGGGGACCACGTGTAGGGTATCGGAATAGGGTACACTCCTACGGACGTGGGTGACTCAGCCCCCATGTGAAGGCGCCAGTTTAATTTAATATCCAAGAGTAATCCCAGGTATTTGGTGGAAGAAGACTCTTTTAGGGACAGGCATGAGCAGTGCTCGGTATTACCTGGAAAGCTGCACGAGTGGACTTTAATCAATACTTCAGGTATTTGGTTTTAGCAAAGGTGAACTTCATAAAGGTTGTTTTCGTCAGATTTAGGGTTAGCAGATTTGCTTCTAGCCAAAATTTAATTTTATGGAGGCCCATTTCAGCATGTTGTTTCCTCAGCATGCCTCTTCCCAAGTCCCTCCATGAAATATCAATGCTGTGTCATCGGCATAGGAGAAGATTTTACCGTTTGTTAGTACTTGCTGACACAGGTCATTAACATAAATCAGAAAGAGACTCGGGGCAAGAACACTTGCCCCGATTCTCTTTATGATAACCCTACGGCACGCCGAAACTGATTGGTGATTCGGAGCTTACGTTTTCGCCTATCTTTACTCTTTGCGTACGGTAACACAGAAAATCCTTAAAAAGTTTAAGGGCTTTACCTTGGATTCCCAAGCGTTCTAGCTTGTCCACAAGGGTTGAAATACAGACGGTGTGGCTTTGGCGAGATCAAGTAAAACACCCAGACATTTTTGTTTTGCGTCTACTTTTGCGGTCACATAATCTGCCAAGTGGTTTACAGCGTCTTCTGTGCTCCTTTCAGATCTAAACCCGAATTGCGATTCAGACAAGATTCTATTGTGTTCTATAAATTTTTTGAGTCTATTATTTAAAACCTTTTCTACAATTTTTGACAACGCTGACAACACAGAGATTGGCCTATAGTTTTTGTCATCACAGTCTGATTTCCACCCTTGTGCACTGGTGTGATGAGAGATTTTTTTTAAATCTTTCGGAAATATTCTATGTGCAAAGCACAGCTCCACTAGCTTCGTAAGTGGTGGAACTATAGTAGTCTAGCCTAGCTTTAAAAAATGTGCGGGAATAGCGTCATACCCAGTAGCACAGTCATTTTTCAAATTCATAATCAGTGTTTCTATCTCTGATTCATCAGGTGGGAGTAACACAATTGAGTCAAGATTAGGCGGCATGTCAAACTTATATGGGGGTGGTTGAGAGTTATCACTAGCATGTATTATTTTGTCAGCTAGATCTTTTCCTACGTTGCTAAAGTATATGTTTATTTCGTCTATGGTTTTTGAGACATTTTCAGTTGAATGTAACAGGTCATCTGCTGATTTATTTTTACTTTTCAAATCTATTATAATTTTGACTGCATTCCAGGTTTCTTTATTGTTATTTGAGAAAGCTAATAGCGATTTTTCGTAGTTAGATTTTAATTTCCTGAGTAGTGTGTTACAGTAATTGCGGTATCTCTTGTATGTAGTTTTGATAATATAGTTATCTGGATCATACATTGACTTTTTGTGCAATTTATCCCTGTGGCGTATACATCGGAGTAGGCCAGGTGTTAACCAGGGTTTCAGGACTCGTTTCCTACAGGGCACGCGAGTAGTTATTGAATGAGTAGCTATGACTGAAGACAGCATCTCAATAAATTGTGAAGTCGCTGCATTTGCGTCAGAGTCCACTTTTATAAAAGAAAAGTCTATATTTTTTAAATGTTCAAGAGCAGCGGGATAATCGATCCTAGTTACAGTCTTTACTTTATTTACCCGTTGGTGATTACCGGATAGGTTTAGGAGTACCAATGCATGGTCGGAACTGTAGAATCCACCACCAGTACGTTCGCTTTTCGGTAAGTATTTAGCATTATATGATCCAGACAATTGTGGATCCTAGTTGGATACGAATGACCAGGTAGTAGTCCCAATTCAGCAGTTAGATTTAAATATGATAAACTGTTTCTGTCAATAGTATTAGTTTTGATGTCTATGTTTATATCGCCAGCAAGGATCACATTGGATGTGTTTAGGGGTCTTATTATATTTTCGAGTGAGGATAGAAATGTATCCGTGTAGTGTATCGATGGGGATCTATAGACAGCCAGTATAACTATATCTGGATGTATTTTTAAGAGAAGAAAGTTAGCCCCTATAGGGTCCGGTCTTTCCACTGAACATTTGATGTGTTCTTTTACGTATATGTATAACTATACCATCGTTCTGGTTACGATGAGTTTCAGAGGAGTATGTTACGTAGGTTTCCAAGTCAGGTATCGGTTTATATTCATTTAACCAACACTTCGTCAGAATTATGACGTCCAGGTCACACGAAATTCTAGCTAACTACTGCATATGTTTTGTACCGCTATTCTTAGTGATGGCGCAGTGGTCGCTATTATAGAGTTACATGTGTCTGTATCACAGTGATAGGACGTTCCTACTGCGATATTGTCTATGTTTACTGAGATGATGTCGTCCGGATTAGCCATTTGATAAAATAATAAATTTTATGGAGCGCATCGGAGTGACTTGGTTAGATAGATGAGCTACGTCAATCTGTTTTAACATTTTATGACTGGAAGATGTATACTGTAGACTGTAGATCATTAGATTTCCTGGCGATTGTTTGTGTGTTTGTGGAAGGTGAGTGAAGTGTGCGATAGTGGTGTGAATCTTAAGATTTTCTGTGACTATGTTTCTGATTATCTTAAAAAATAATATAAATATATCAATTGAATAACAAAACATTAGAAATGAGATTAACAAAGATAAGATTGGTGGTAGCCTAAATATATGGAATACAATTTCCAGTCATATATCTAGCTCAAGTTTATTGAGATCCGCTTCGTTCTTAATCAAAAAATGTGTTTTACCCTGAGCTTGACGAATAAATACTCTGCCAAGTGAAGTCATTCTCTGTGGCAAATTTCCGTGCCAGATAAAAAAGCCGTTGTGATTTTGAAGTCAGGCTTTCAGAGAGATAGATAGGTTTTGCAGCTCCCGCTAGGTTTAAATGGTTTGTATTTTGCCTGTTAACAATGTTCTTTTGGTTAAAGATCCGAAGCTTTTGAAGTATTTTATCCTTAGTGGAGACACTCACGAAGTCAACAATGATTGGGGATGAACCATTTTTCTTTTTAATGCGGTATATATCTTTGATTTCCTGGCCTTGCAGTGGAATATCCAAGACGCTAGCTGTTTTTTTAACTACATTATAAAGTTCATCTTTACATTCTCCTCCCATAATTGGTATGTTTCTATCTTGTATCTCTATCTTGGACAGTAGTAATAAACGCTCCTTAATTTCAACTTTGTCCTCAAGTTGGTTTATGTAGTTCCGGTCAGCTTTGCGCTCGGTTTCAAGTTGATCCATCTTAATCATGATATCATCATAATGTTTTGTTGTAAAATCTAGAGATTTTTTTATTTCCGCATTCTGAGAGATAATTCTGTCCATAGATTTTTGAAGTGCCAGAAACTTGTTGTCTGTCTCAGCTGAGGAGGATTTTAGTTTTTCGCGTATCTCCTGCATGAATGTTTACAACGTCGTCGTCTTCTTCCTCTTTGCCGCGTTTACGCTTTTTAAAACGAGATGTGCCACACTCATCCTCCACGGGTGTTATATCCATGCCAGATTGGTTAGTAATCGGGACTAGATCTCCAGATGCAGTAGTTTCCGGCGGCGTGCGCTTGGGCGGCATTTTCTTCCTTTATTCGTCTTAGGCCACCAAGAGGCCAGAAGCGCGCAAAGGATGCACAATACGCACCGCAAAGGTAATAGCACAAGCACGTACCTCCCTCACACAAAAAGTGAATAAAAATAAGTGGCAAAAATTAAAACGGTTTTGTAAAAGTACTGGTTTAAACCTGGTAATTGGTTTTAAAACCAAATTCTACCTAAACTCCATTTCAATAGACGTTTAAATTGACCCATTTTACAGCCCGTTCAGCCGATTTTGACTTCTATTGCGTTGGTGATACTACAAATGGTAGCTGTAGTAAACAGTTGGTTTTGGTAACAGGTTTATGCTTTTTATGTCATCCTTATGTTTACGGAATAGAACTCAAAATCGGTTTAACGGACTGTAAAAAGATTTGGAAACGTGTCTGATGTTATTTTAAATGGTGTATAGGTACCTTCTATTTTTTGTTATCGGTGGGAAACCTTCAAAAGGTCTTGAACTTTTGGGGAAAATACTAAGGAGTGTGGGATTTTTATCTCACTAAAACCACCCCGGTGATCACCTGCAGCATGTAGAAGGAGCCCTGTGACCTCTCAAAATACCTCCCCATTATCCCTTAGGCACAAAATACCAACAGTAGAATTTGCTACAGACTCCCCAACTCTATAACCAACCTCTTTTGTGATTAATATATTTATCGGAAAGAAGTCTATTGGTTTTGAACGAGCAGTCTAAAACACTGATTCGGTTTTATATGAGTAGGAAATGCATCAGTTTTAACAAACTTACCTATCTGGCACCGTGAATATAGGTAAAAATATTGTATAATTACGTATGCACATGAATAGTGTTATTGCATTTTTAATTATTACCATTTATAATTTTGTGAACCACAAATTGAACCACCAGTGTGCCTTGGTCTTACAGTACAACCATTCTACAGCGCCATCTAGCTTTCGTTTCGGAATTTGATTCGTGCTATGAGTATACGTGCTATGGAATTACTAAGTACCATTTAGAGAGCCGCATACCTTTGAAATGTGTCTTTACCAAAAATAACTTTAAGAGTCGCTAGATGTCGCAATAATAGTGTGTTAGAAAGATTTTCTATTTTAAACCGCTTCTATGTAATTTTTACATTTGCTTGAATTGATAAGGTTACATATTTTTTTACCAAACCATACATATTAAAAGTGAAATGTTCTTTAATTAAGATAAGTTTTATTTTGCTCTACATGACACTGTCAATGCCCTGGTCATTTATTTATTAAAACTTTATGAACAGGTAAAAATCATTGTACGAGGCGGAATTAATGTCTTAGGCATTTTGTACAAGTCGGCTTTAGGGTGGTGCAAAGATATAACATGGCACGTGCAATTTGAAAGAACAACAGACACAAAAAATAACAATTCCTAATGATAACACACTTAGATACATACCTAAGTACGTATGTGCATACAATGAACAGTAGGTATTACTACTATCATCAAACTAAAAAACCGACCAAGTGTAACTCAGACTCGTACACCGAGAGTTCCGTACGTTTCATTCACCAACATAATTAAGTAAAATACTGAAGTTTAAATACAATGAAAACACCAAACATGGCTCTGACGAAAAGATTTTTATTTTATTTTCAAAGTACATTTTGTAAAATGTTTGACACTATTACTCGTAAACTTGTGAAGCCTATTTAGCTAGTTTTACTTTTAATTTCTTTGTATATACAGGCTTCTTCTGGGTAAGCTCTCTCCATCGTCGACTCTGTCTCTGTCACCTTTGACCTAGACTAGAGTCAAGAGCAAAACCATCACAAATAAAAAATAAAAAAATATACTACCGCCGTGATTTTTTTCACATATCCATAAGCAACCATTTAGCTGGCAGGGGGGACACATGACTCTAACAAAAATTAGTATATTTTTAAAACGCAGACGGATCCAGACCCACAATATTTTTGAATGGCCTATCCGTGTGTGTGTGATACCCGACACCATGGAATAAAAAAACATCCCCACTTTACGTGAACAAGCTGTCACATTTTTTACCACTTTTTCGGCGTAATTAATAATTATGTACATCCATGACAAATTATAGCTTTCTAGTACTAAGAGTATCTGAGCTAAGCTGCGGATGGACAGACGGACATGTAGAAATTATAATGGTTTCTTGTTAACTACAGAACCCTAAAAAGTGTTGTTATTCATAATAATGGCCTTAAAGTACGTAAGAAAATATAGTCCGGTCAAAATAAAATACTTATTTCAAACCTAACTCCGTTTTAAGTAAGTATTAAGTAAAATAGAAGCTTGTTTACCTAGGGAGCAATAGTACATTTCGTGTCGAGCATTAAAAGTCGAGATTTTAACACGACACACGTTAAAATAAAGCCTTTTTATGTAAGACACAAACGATAATAATTCCACTACCTGATGACCTTACTTAATTAAATGCAAATAAGTTCCAACAACAATTTAATAGAAATGTTCAGACTAAAAACCACAGACTATATACACACAATCAACGCGCGCTTTTTCGAGAGGTAACAGTTTCAGTATCATTCTGCCAGTTACATTATGTAACTATCCATACAAAAGTCATTTCGTAACTGTTATTATGTTTTTTTTTTCTTTTTTTTTATAGTCTTGTGTCTAAATGTTTATATTTCGAAAAGAATTTCTTAGGCAACGTGTATATAATAAACAAGGTAGTGGAAAAACAACTATTTTAAACTGTTACAGTTGCAGATTTATTTACGGCTAGTATTTAAACGAGCGAAAAAAAAATCAAATTAAAGGTGTAAAAAATACTGAATATGGCTTACTGAAATACTAAGTGGGCGACAAACAGTGGGCGAATACAAATGTTTAAAACAGCGACTTGAAAATATAAGTTTGTCGACAGGGCTCCTTTTTCTGTCTGCAGGGTCTAAAGTAACCTAACATGAAGGAGATGACGGGAGCTAAGTTCGCTCGCTTTGCTCGCTCACTTCAGCTCTCGTCATCCCCTTCGAACCTAACCTATCCGTGTCGGGGTGCCCTAAGTTCCCGAGCTCGCTTCGCTCGCTCTTGGACACGAATAAACCCGAACTCCCGCACTGCACAGTGATGTCGCCTCGAAAGTTGTTCAGCTATTTTCAAAATAATAATATTCTAAAATAGAAAAAATAGAAACCCAAATACAATTAAAGTATGTAACAATATTATTACCGCAGCTCACAAAAATCTCCTAAAAGGTATTACTCAAATCGGATAAATAGTCGCTTACTAAGTATAATAGTCGCCCATTCAGTATATTTTTCGCTCGGTTAATTATTTCCCTTTATTTACAGCATGGGAATTAGAAATAGTCTCGGAAAACGGTGTCTCAGGATGTAGTCTTTGATAACTTGATTATAATACTTTCACTTGAAGAAGACGCACTCATTTTTAGGGTTCCGTACCCAAAGGGTAAAAACGGGACCCTATTACTAAGACTCCGCGATCCGTCTGTCTGTCTACCCGTCTGTCACCAGGCTGTATCTCATGAACCGTGATAGCTAGACAGTTGAAATTTTCAAAGATGATGTATTTCTGTTGCCGCTATAACAACAAATACTAAAAACAGAATAAAATAAATATTTAAGTGGGGTCCCCATACAACTAACGTGATTTTTTTGGCGTTTTTTGCGATAATGATACGGAACCCTTCGTGCGCGAGTCCAACTCGCACTTGGCCGGTCTTTTTTTAATTTGACGCGCTCGCAGTTTTTCAGTCAGTCGCTTATTCAATACATTATGCCCGCATGGTTTGTGATTCATCTCTTTGCTGATTGGAACATTTACTAACAATATCCACATTCCAAATTCAAATCACTTTTAGTCCTTAGCGGATTAATGAGCTATTTTGGTGCCTGTTTACGAGGAACAAACTAGCTCTTTTTGAATAGATGTGTTAAAATAGTAGATTATTGCATCGAGCACAAAGTAATTTATTATTGCACCGAGTGCCTGATTTAGAGCCCGAGCGCTAGCGAGAGCTCTAATCTAACAGGCACGAGGGCAATATAAATTACTTAAGGCGAGGTGCATAATCTGCTTTTCTTTCAACTATTACCTATAGGAATAGTAGATAAATCACTTTTTAAAATTTCTATCATTTTGAAATCAGAGTTAACAGCAATCATTTTTTAAATTTTGAACAAGTAGGATAGAAATGAATAATACGTACGTAAAAAAAAAAGTATTGATATCGGTTGGCTGAATAGAGCTAATCCATTGAGATTGGCAACTTTTGGTGCGATTAAAAAAAAACAGTGCAATAATGAAATTTCATACATTTTTATTGCTCTAGACCATTAAAGACTCGCTTTGTACTGAGTTTTTAGTGTGATTGTGATGCAATTAAAGCATACTTGGAAGAAAAAACTATTTTTAAAACAAGCTTTTTGAACTAAAAGGTAGTAAATGTACTGTCACTTGTTAATACGCATCCAATGAGCCCAAACACGAAGGTGATATCTTGTCCAGTTGAGGAGTTGCTATGGGCACCTTCCGGCTCAATCATGAGACCCAGCTCCATAGTACCATATTATTACAATGTTGCTAAAGTTACGTAAGTACGCCAAGTTTCAACTTAATGGGATACCAGGAAAGTGCTTGAAAAATGGATTACTATTTGCCGAACACATATACAAAAGTAAGGTACATACGTAACTATATAATAAAAAATCGTTTTTAAAACAAGATTTTAGTGAACGAACTAAAATGTACGAAATGTAATATCGTTTGTCAATACTCATATATATCTAGGGACCGGCTTATATGCAACATAAAAAACTTGAAATATGCATGCAAATATGCATGAAAATTGCCAGAATATGCAACATCAAATAATGAAAACATTGATATTATTAGTTATTTAACTTAAAAAAAGGAGCATTGGTGGCCCGCGACTTACAAGTTGTAGGTCGTGGGTTTGAGCCCAGGCAGGCGATTTACTTTGTGTAAATTATTTCATCACCACTGCTCTCAAAACGGTGAAGGAAAACATCGTGAGGAAACCGGCATGTCCTAGAACCAAAAATTCGAAGACATGTGACATCCACCAACCCGCACTGGTCCCGCGTGGTGGATTACGGCCCATTCCCTCTCAAGAGAGGAGGTCTATTGATATTCCCAGCAGTGGGAATATTAATAGGCTGATGATGTGATGATGTATTTAAAAATCCACATACAATCTGTGCATTTTATAATTGATTTCATAAATTCAAATTATAAATAAAAAATACAAAAGTAGTTATCTAAAGATTTGCTACTAAGTATTGTAAACATAAACGACAGAGACTGTTCCAAATGTTCGGTAGTAAGATTGTGTCTTCGATCGCTCAAAATATTATTATAAGAAGAAAAAAGAAAATAATGGTTGACTCTACGTCGATATTTGTACGAAAATATGCCCTCCTGTCTCTTCGTAAGGCCATGGTGGAGCGGATGAGCTTTACCTTGGAGGCGGTCTCCGAATGGGGTGATGCCAATCTGGTCAAGTTCAATGCCGCTAAAACACAGGCGTGTCTTTTCTCCGCTAAAAAGAGCCGATTTCATCCGGCTCCATCTTTCCGAGGTGTAACCGTGCCGATAACGAACCATCTTGAGCTTCTTGGTGTAACGTTGACATCGACACTCAATTTTGGCCCATACTTTGAAGCAAAGATATTTGGGCGCACGGTTGGCGCAGTGGTTGAGCGATTGACTGCTGCGCTGCGTGTCGCGGGTTCGATTCCCGCACGGAACAAATATTTGTATGACCTACAGATATTTGTTCCGGCTCTGGGTGTTGTGTATGTGAGTTTATATGTTTGTAATCGCACCCACGATACAGGAAGAAATTCCTAGTGTGGGGCAACGTTTTTCAAAAAAAAAAAAAAAAAGGCTTAACTGGCTGCCGAAAGATGGGGATCCTTGCGAAGGTGAGACGGTACTTCAAGCCAGAACAGCTGCTTAAGTTGTATCAAGTGCAAGTTCGATCTTGCATGGAGTACTGTTCTCATCTCTGGGATGGATCTGCCAAATATCAGCTTGATGCACTAGAGTCGATCGAAAAACGGGCCAAGAGGCTCATTGGCAATGAAGCACTGGTTGAGTCAAAGCTCCAGAGCCTTGAACACCGTCGCCAAGTTGCCAGCTTGTCAGTCTTTTATCGGTTACATTTCGGGGAATGTGCGTTGGAATTGCATGATGTAATTCCGCCAAGCCCGTTTCATCATCGGACTATGGGTATGACTATCGGTACGGTGATGCGCCATCGGTACATGGTGGACATCCCACACATACGCACTAAAGGTTTTGGAAATACTTTCATAATGCATACAGCTAAGGAGTGGAATTCCTTGCCGGAGTCTGTTTTTCCCGATAGCTACAATATAGGGGTCTTTAAGTCAAGAGTGAATAGGTTACTTCTAGGCAAGCATGCTTCACCGTCGACCACATCATCGCTTACCATCAGGTGAGATAGTGGTCAAGCGCAAGCCTATCTACGATAAAAAAAAATGCACCATCACTAGTTTTTAGTTAAAATGTGCAATAACCGGTAAAAAGGGGGTCAAATAAGCAAATGCATAATAATATGCAAACATGCAAATGCATATAATCCAGTCTCTATGCCAATGAGTCCAAACATGATGGTTCTATCTTGTCTAGTTTAGGAGTTATTATGGCCACGTTCCGGCTCCATCATAATACCAGCTCCATAGTACTTATTTCAATGTTTCCAAAGTTACAT
Source organism: Orthosia incerta (assembly GCA_948252205.1). NCBI lineage: Eukaryota > Metazoa > Arthropoda > Insecta > Lepidoptera > Noctuidae > Orthosia > Orthosia incerta. Next base: position 14,450,384 of record OX411758.1, read on the forward strand.
AAGTACGCCTTGTTTCAGCTCAATGGAATCTCAGGAAGTGTTTGAAATATCGATTATGCGTTGCTGGACACACATACGAAAGCTTGTAATAATAAATATAGGTATACTAGCGTACGTCTCGCGGTTTCAGTAGCGTAGTTCCCGTTTCCGTGGGAATACAGGGATAAAAAGTAGCCTATGTTACCCGGGGATAGTGTAGCTTCCCAACGGTGAAAGAATTTTTGAAATCGGTCCAGTAGTTTTTAAGTTTATTCGTTACATACAAAAGTACAAATCTTTTCTCTTTATAATATATATTAGTATAGATTAGATAAAGCTTGTTAAATTTCGCATAGAGCTGGAAATAGGTAGTGATTTTAGAACTGTTATGAATGAACTATCAAGTCTTAATCAATCTCATGTCTGAAAAAAATCATGATCAAATGTCAAAAACGTAATTTTTTTTAATTTTTGACATCGGCCAGATAGACAAAACTTACTGGCAAGGTAGCTTTCAGTCAGAGTTATTGGGCCAAACATAAAATTTGAAAATTTTATTTCCCATCGACTCGCTAAGAAGAAGAAGAAGTCATAATTCTTTCGTTTATTATTTGTCGTTTTTCAAGCAAAGCCTATTCGTGAAGTATTTTTAACCGACTTTCGAAAAAGGAGGAGGTTCTATGTTCGACTTATTGTATGTTTTTTTTTTATGTATGTTCGCCGATATCTCCGTCAATTGTGGCCCGATTTTGAAAATTCTTTTTTGTTTGAAAGAGTATGTACCGAAATTGGTCCCATTTTAATTTGGTGAAGATCTGATGAAGAACTTCGAAGATATACAACGTAACTCTTCAATAAATAATGGCAAATCTCTCGGGACTGCTGCAATCGCATGTCTGTTTATTTTTTATACGATTTCATAACATAACATCACGCCAGTACGCTCTTAAGGGGTAAGCAGATCTCTCATTTGATCGGTTTTGTTCAACTTTCATGATATTCGGGTAATCTATTCTGGCGTAATAGGAAAATCACTAAACAACTTGCCTATTAGGTAGGTACAACTAAAAAAAAAAAAAAAAACTTTTTTACAAAAAAATACTACCGACTTCCAAATAACCAACTACAAAGTAAAAATAACTTTATTTTTGGAAGTCGGTGTCCATAACGCAAAAAAATGGCACCTACGAAAGACACCGACATCCAAAAATAAAGTTATTTTTCACTTTGTAGTTTCTTATTTGGAAGTCGGTAGTATTTTTTTGTGAAAAAGTTTTTGTAGTTAACTATTCTACATAATCACATCACACTATAATTTATAAATACGAAAGTTTGGATGGATTTATGTTTGTTACTCAATCACGCCAGAACGGCTGAACGGATCTGGATAAAATTTGGCACAGACAGATTGTAGTCTAGAATGTGCTAATAGGCTACTTTTATCCCAGGAATATGATCCCTTAGGATGATTTCCGACGTTCATGCGGGTAAAGCCGTTGGCAGAAGTTAGTTTAAATAATACTTTTAATAGTACTGCCTCGTTGGTCTAGCGGTCGCAAGCGCAAATGCTGAACTAGAGGTCTTAGGTTCGGTTACCGGGTCGAGCAAAGTGTTATTTGGTTTTTCCATCTGGGATTTCTCAGTAGCAGCCTGGATTTGTGTCCGGTTTATTGCAATAAGGTCGCCTCCTATTACATGGGACTTAAACATAACTATACTCCATTTGAAATAACATTATAAATTTTTACAACTCTTTTTTACATTCCGTTCAACCGATTTTGAGTTCTATCCCGTAAATATAAGGATAGCATAAAAAGCATAACACTGTTACCAAAACTAACTGTTAAATACAGCTGCCATTTGTCATATCGCCAACGCATTAGAAGTCAAAATCGGTTGAACGGGCTGTAAAATGGGATTATTTAAACGTCTAATGTAATCGCAAATGGAGTATAGTGAAATTTGGGTCTACTTACTACAGGTGCATATCTGCCCAATGTTGTTATAATATTAATTTATTAATTTTCATTTAAAAAATCTCAGTACCTAAAAGCGCCCATACAAACCAGGTTACTACACTTCATTTGTTTAACAACTTCAAACGAGCGAGTGAGACGGACATATGAGTATAGCACGAGTGTGACAGAGACTGAAAACAATAGAGCATTGAAGGCATGCGAGCAGTTTGTGGATCGCACAAAGGATTCGGGGTCACGAGGCTAGGGGTGGGAGATTACCCCGAATCGGGGAAGATTTTTCCCATTACGCTACGGATCCATCTGCTAAGATGACAAATGATATTGTTAAATACCGAACACTCGAATAATAATCAGTACTTAAGTTTGAAGTAATGAGTATACTAGCAGGGTTGAAGTTATACATAAAACAACCAAACTGTATACTGTAATGTAAGTGTAGTCCTGTGGTGTAGTCTAAGTAATGTAAGTATATACTATATGCTAAAACTCACAAGACCCTATACCAAATCGGTAAACAATAAGACAAAGATATTTTATTTCAAGTAGGCCACCAAGCGGCACATTTGAACGTTACATTAAAATTTACAAAAAATAATAATAGTTGATTCTACCGTGCATTCGGAAAGTAGCTTGTAATGGAGAGAATGCACAAGAAACTCCATGAACAGAGAGAATATCCCTTGCGACTTCTATTTCGACGCCAACCCCATCTAGCTGCGTCATTGTAAAACTTAAAAATAAACAATATCTTTGTTGACCTAATGAGCGACAAGTACACATCTATCTGTTTTACAAGCTTGTATTTACTTTCACCTTTCGCGGTGTCTGTAATCATTAATCTTGCAAGCTTAATTTGATTCACTGCCCAGTGTTGGATTGAGCTGCAATTTTGCACACACTTTTGTTTCTCGTAACAATGCAATTTACTGTTTATAAGCTTGTTTAAAAAAAGGTATTTTTTATATTATGAAAAGTGAAATTCATACAGGTGTAGTGTTTCGAGAGATTACACTACACGTGAGAATAAACTCACAAAATTCGGGCTCTCTCTTTTATTATTAGTAACAATTCCTTTTTTTATAAGCTCGCGTTTTTGTACTATCACGTTGTATGATAAGCGAAAATGTGGTCGAACTAGTAACCTATTGACTCTCGACATAAAGATCTCCAGGGTATAGCTAACAGGAAACACACAGTCCGGTAGGGAATTCCATTCCTTATATACATATTGCGAAATAATTTTCCAATGCTAGCAACACCGCGCTGAAAGACCACCGGGAATCGGGAGCTTGCCCGAACGTACTTCAGTCGCTCGTGGGAGCTCGGCCTTGTCACTCGGGCCCGAGCCCTAGATTGCCACAATCGGAACAATCGAATTAAAATCGAACACCAAAATCACAATAACCTCACACAACATCAATAAAATAACATTCTATTTTTAAATATAAAGGTGACAGTTGAATCGAATCGTGTCTCTTGTTCTATTTATGAAATGAAAGTAGGTTGTGAGAGTGCACAGGATACGCTAGAGAAACAGGGATATTTTTAAAAATAGGCTGTTTTCACGCTGTTGTTGTGAAGGCGAAGCCAGGTGAGTTCTCATTTATTATTTACAAAAACATTTTCTTCTTGCTGGGAACAAATTGCCTTGGGACTGGGTCCTTACAACGTGACATATGTGTTTTAAATTGATAAAACTGTTCTTTATTTAAATTTGTCATCATTGCTGTTTATTTTAAAATACAAACAAACGTTTGAATGGAGCGTATATTTTGTTTTTTTATCGAATTTACCTATTACAGTGAATATTTATGATATTTACAATTTTTGGAGTGATTGATCTGTGTTAAATAAGTTTAAAACGATGTTGTTATATATCGCATAATATAGAAGCTGAAAAACATTTTTGATGACTTTATGTACCCATGTTATGAAAAACAACGGATATCGTACAGTACTAGTTGATTTTTCGTCCGCTTATACGTACTAACCTACAAGTTTTTCCGCATTTTCCACGGCTCACTTAGTTTTCTCCTGATATCAACTCTATTGGCAATTTACATTAGGAGTTAAGACAAGTATTGTTCATTAAAAAAATTGTTTTGCTTTTGCTGAAATGTAGAAAAATATGCAGAAATCACCATGTATTTAAAAAAATAATTTAAAGATACCCATATTTTTTTAACTAAAACCCTAATAATTTTTTGAAGTAGGGCTTTAAAAGTAGATTGAACTATCCATCAATATTTAATGTGTGTATATTACCGTTGAGAGCAGTGGTGGCCCAGTGGTATTGGCCGCGACTTACAAGTTGTAGGTCGTGGGTTCGGAACCAGGCGCTTTACTTTTGTAAATTATTTCATCACCACTGCTGTCAAAACATCGTGAGTAAACCGACATGTCCTAGAACCAGAAATTTGAAGACTTGTGACATCCACCAACCCGCATTGGGCCTGCGTGGTAGATTACGGCCCAACCCCTCTCACAGAGAGGAGGCCTGTGTCCCAGCAGTGGGAACATTAATAGACTGATGATGATGATATTACTGTTGTCTCATAATTTAATCAGTTTTTAATTGTTTGACAAAAATAGGTTCTCTGTTTATAAAGTAACGGAATCTTTTTCTTTGCATTTTTATATGAAGGAACTGCGTGACAGATCATTTTCTTTTAATTCTATTTTTATTTCATTTTATCAGCCTATAATATTCCTACTTTTGGGATACAGGCCTCCTCTACGTGAGAGGGAGTGGATCGTAATCTACCACTCAGACCCAGTACGGGTTGGCAGTTATCACAGTCATATCTTCGAATTTTTGGTTTTAGGACATGTGGCTTCCTCACGTTATTTTCTATTCAACGTTTTGAGAGCCGTGGTGATAACATAAATATCAACAAGATTAATAAAAAAATAAAAAAACTCCCGAGTCGTAATAACCCATGCTTTTTAACTTCTTTTTTAATCTATTAATAGACACGCTTCGATCGACAATCCATCGAAACATGTAATTATAACACAATATTTTGCGAAAATACTCTGATTCAAATAGTAAATGCGCACCTATTCTGAATGGCTGAACCGATTTTCATCAAACATAGCTGAAAATACTTTAAAGTAAGTGATCTTTCAAACAAAATTAAACTAAATCAAAATTGATTCATCCGTTTAGGAGCTATGATGCCACACAAACACACAATAATTCAAACTTATTGTACCCCTCTTTTTCCATCAGTAGTTAACAAAGTAAAGCGCCTGTCCGGGTTCGAACCCATGACCTACTCGGAAGTCGGGTCCGTTTTTCACTATCCCAATTTATTTAGGGTAGACGTAACATTCCACACACTTCTCTAGTATTCGTCAGTACTCTTCATCTCTGTATCAATGGTTTAGTTTCCTTCGAGCAGTCCAAACATCTTTTGTTGGATTTGTTTCCTTCCATACATACAAATGTTACATGTTTTCGTTGACTTGCCATCACATCTACACTTAAAACTTTCGTCACGTATTCCTTCCTACACATCACATACCCAGACCGATTTCCACATAACTTTTTAGTCACCCACTAAAATCTAAATTCTTCTTCGGGCCAAGTCTTTCATTTTTTAAATCTTATTGATTTATTATAGTCTATGGTCTCCCGATAGTGTGTTTCTGACACATTTGTAAGTCAAATCTGTCAGAAACGCCTTCGCGATGTAATGTATGTGATGATGTGTCGCCTGTGTTGTAAGTCAAATCTGTCAAAAACGCCTTCGCGGAATAAAGAATTGACTCTCTGTATGTAGTCATATCAAAAAATATGCATATGTCATAGCAGTGTTCTTCAATGAAAAACAGCGTATTATTCGTTTTAAAACGAAGTTTGCTGTTCTGCCTTCGAACACGGATAAAAATAAATAAAAAATACAACCGATTTCCAATTAAATAAAAACACTACAGCAGGAAAAAAAAACTTCAATTTCGGAAGTCGGTGTTCTTGTTTCTTCGTTTTTTGACACCGACTGCCGAAACTGAAGTTATTTTTTCCTTTTGTAGTGTTTTTATTTGGAAGTCAGTTGTATATTTTTGTATAAAAGTTTTTATTTTCCACTTTTTAGTTCAATAATGGACAAGTTCTATTGTTAAGTACTCATACCTATAATGCCAAAATGTATGCCAGAATAGATTGCCCGAATAACAAGAAATTGAATATAACCGTTGAAATGAGAGTGTACCAAATCAAATCAAATCAAATCATTGTTTATTCGCTCAAACATGAGTATCATACATACATAACAAATTGCCAGCATGAAGAGTTGATAAAATATTAAGATTATGGAACGTCATGCTTGCCTTGGTAATGGCATGCAAATATTGATATAGAACACAGTTCAAAATAATTATTCTAGATTATCAAATTTAAAAAAATGATAAAACATGTGCAAATGTCAATAAAAATAGTGCAAGTCTAAATTACCATTCTAGAATGTCAGATAAAAAATTATATAAAAAAAGACAAATTATTAAATCATATCAAAATAATCGTTCTTGAATGTCACAGTAAAAATTATAATACAAACATTTGCAAATAATAAATTCTTAGAATAACAACAAAATAATCACTTTTGAATGTCACGCTTCAAGATTCAAAATTCTATAATTGTCGACCATGAGTACAATTACAGAGCATGCAAGTTGTTCAATAAAATATTTGGATTAGTCATGTACCTATGGCCTTTGTGGCATAAAAAAAATGTCAATGGAATTAAAAATGTCCTACAACACAAAATACGTTTGTAATAATTGTGCATTTGAATGTCAATTCGAAAAAAATATCAAGTATATGTCTCTAAAAAAATACAACAATCAAGTTAAATAATAAAAAATAAAGTAAAACAGTAACATGTAACGGTACTTGTCAGTTCACTACACTACACTGCCAAATAGGCCAAAGATGCATCGATAACTTTCCTAGGTAGGTACTTATATGGTATTAAAGCTTACCAAGGTGAACGGTACATAATATCTGAGTACCCCTTTAGAGCGTACCGGCGTGATGTTATGTTTTGAAGGGTAAAAACAATAAACAGACTTGCGATTGCAGCAATCGCGCATGGCCAATTATGTAAGACATATCTGTTATTTAACCACGTGATAGTAACTAACTCTGAGTTACGTTTTTGGCGTAAGTGAGCCTTACGTGTTACTGCTGATTTTTTTAAAAGCTGCAGGATTATTCTAAACAGCGGCCGTATTTTTTCCATGGTCTAGATGACCTCTATTTCGAATACCTTTAAAAAGCGAAAAACCTATTAAAATGCTACAAAAGTGGCAACATTCACATAAAATCTCTCTAATAAACACATTCACGAGTTCTAATACCACTTGACCGAATTTAACGACATAATCAAATCAAAAAAATGGAACGCAAAGGAAAACGCTCTGAGCCCGATGACGTTTGAGTACAGCGGGCTTAATTACATCTCCCTCAAATTTATGGCAGCCTGGTAGCAACAGGGTGGAGAGAGGTCGTTCTTCACACGCCGAGTTTCCCCACAGGAAGCAATTACGGGGCGCACACCGTACACGAGCACGCTTTGAGCTTTGAGATCTCATAATTTCTGCCACCCTAGTACTTGTGTTTCTTTTTACGAACTAACCCAACTTCAAGCTGCTTGTTGTGTCGTATACAAAAAAAAATGGCTGTTAAGAATGATGTATTCTGCAGCAGCAAGCTTATCCTGGCCTGGTTATTACATTGGAATCACCATAAAATTGACAAGAATGGCCTTCTTGACTTTAACAAGTTTTCATATAATAAATAAATATTTTTGGAACAAGCTTTTATATTTTTAAATAAATAAAATATTTATTTCTCTTCCACAAAGGTTTCTTATAAACTATTACAAAATGGTGCAATACGAGTATTACCTGATAAATCTTTTGTGGGAGACTGGTATCTGCACTAGGAAATCCTGTAACACAGATTATCAATAATTGACACCCTTGGTAAAGTACACGGAAAAGAATGGAATAAATATTATTTTTAAATTATTATTACATTAAAACAATTTTTCATATTAAAAAATATTAAATTCAATTATTCTTAGATTATTATTAATAATTGAATAAAATATGTGTTACATTATTATTAGATTATTAATAATAATTATTAAAGTATAACAAAAAAAACATACAATAATTAAATTAAATTATTATGAGTTGTGGAGTAATGGTGTGGTGTGGAGGTCGTTAACTTGTGGTGTGGGGGTCGTTATGATGTGGTGTGGAGTTAAAAATAAAACTAAGATGAGACGACAAGAAGTTTTTCGATTTCATCATATCTTAGGGCTAGTAACCAGGCTATAGCTGCCTTTATCCAGTGATATGTGTTGAATTTAAAACGAATTTAAACCTTGCATTGCCACGAAAATGTGTTTGACATTGTGTGTGCAAAATGGCTAGTAACCAGGCTATAGCTGCCTTTATCCAGTGATTTGTGTTGAATTTAAAACGAATTTAAACCTTGCATTGCCACGAAAATGTGTTTGACATTGTGTGTGCAAAATGGCTAGTAACCAGGCTATAGCTGCCTTTATCCAGTGATTTGTGTTGAATTTAAAATGAATTTAAACCTTGCATTGCCACGAAAATGTGTTTGACATTGTGTGTGCAAAATTTTAGCTTAATCGGACACTGGGAAGTGGGGCAAATTTAACTAGCAAGATATGAATACTGACACCTGGACAGGTCAAAGTAAAAAACGCTTGCGAAAGCATTTCTTTTTCCAAGATGCGTATCTCAGCGACAATCAATTATAATAAAATAAATTGTAGTTCTAAAAACTAAAAAACACGCTTTAATAGTAAGGATAATGGGGCAAAATGTTTAAATTATTGCATTGTCATCGGTCCTTGATAAGTGTGCAAAGTTTCAAATCAATCCAACGTTTTGAAGTGGGTGAAAATCACGTTCAAAGATTCCGTTACATTGATACATAGATACATACATATCAAGCTAATAAAAGCGTGTTAAAAATTTGTCAAAACATAGATATGAGTGTTTGACAGACTGCGACAGTGACTCCTTATAAATACGAATCGTCAATCGTACCTTCCACGAGATCCAGTCCTTTCACAGTTATTTGACGAAAACCTCTATCAACAGCAACGTTATTCCTACGAGAATAAAGATAATCGTAATGAAAAACAAAAGTGAAGTAACAATGAAATGACAGGGGGGTGACCATAAGCTCTTATAGCGGTATCAACTTGATATCGAATAAGGGACAGATGTATTTGACTTGTATACATCTGTCACTTACTCGATCATTTTATGTGAATGTTGCCACTTTTGTAGCATTTTAATAGGTTTTTCGCTTTTTAAAGGTATTGGAAATGGAGGTCATCTAGACCATGGAAAAAATACGGCCGCTGTTTAGAATAATCCTGCACCTTTAAAAAAAATCAGCAGTAACACGTAAGGTTCATTTACGTCAAAAACTTAACTCAGAGTTAGTTACTATCACGTGGTTAAATAACAGATATGTCTTACATAATTGGCCATGATAGCTACTAACTCGGAGTTAGTAAGGTAACCCAGGGTGGCGCAAGCGGGCCTTAAGGTTACACTAGTCAACGGCACGAACTATTTTGTGCGCGGGGTTAAAATGCATTTTATATCAACCGACAACACGTTTGGAAGAGATAGATGCTGTGATGAGCAGTAGGAAGCTAGTTCGCCTACGAATACACACTTTTGCAAATTTGTAGCGAAATGGATAATGATTTAGGACGAAACCGAGCGCGCGAAATTTTATAAACAGACCTTTGGGAGTCTGTATATCATGAAAAAACGACTAAACGTATCAGTTGAAAATGAAATTATTTGCATTGTTGAACTACTAATCTATCCCTGTATGGAGGCCGTTTTGCAATTTTCTGTCTTCTTACGGTATTTGTCGCACCCAAAAATGCGTTGAAATTAGTGTCGAAATGTGGACTTTCGACGCTCATAACTTTCAAATTTTTTTTTTTTTTTTTTTTTTAATTTATTTATTTTAGGTCGCTTTTTAACAGTTTCCATACAGGGCTAGATAATGATGAGACAAATTGATATCACTTTTTATTTTGAACGTACATTGTCAAACAGTGGAATAATCCCTAGACTACGTTTGTATGGAAGAATTTTCGACTAGTGTAACCTTAATTAAAATCATACCACATTTTCATATAACCTAATTTCAGATCCAGTTTGCTAGACACCATACTTTGTGACCGAGCAGTACCTACAGTTCTGCAGAGTGACTTAGCAAGACTTCATATTCATAAAGCTAAGATTACACTTGTAAATAAGCGCTTAGCCCACGTTGTAGACGCGGCATTAGACACACGCGAGCGCACACTGCTCTAATTTAAATTTTTAAATGTTCGCTTTAAAAACGGGGAGTGTTTTACAACTTGTTTTAAATGTCAACTGTGATGTCATCTGCTGCAGTGTTTCTTTTTTATTTTTATTAGAAGACTAGCAGATCGGACTGGTGTTTAAAAAATACCAAGTTTCCTGTAAAAAATACCAAGTTCTTCCAAAAATCCGATCGATTTTAAGCACTGGCTATTTAAGCCTGGTATTTCCGAATTTCCAAGGATGTTCTTTCTAAAAACCTTTTCGGATCATTGTGAATAAAAATAAACTAAAAGCACTAGAAATTGAAAAGTAATTTCAATTTCGGAAGTCGGTGTATCTACCTGTTTTCGTTTCTACGTTTTTTGACACCGACTTCTGAAATTGTAGTTATTTTTCACTTTTTAGTGTTTTAATTTGTAAGTCGATTGTATTTTTTTGTAAGAAAGTTTTTATTTTTCCACTTTTAGTTGTGGTACATAATGACAAACATCATCAATGTAGACGAAGTCAATTCAATACGTATTATTAAGGATAACTCAAAATCTACTCGTCAGATCTTGATCAAATTTAAACGGTTCCACATGAGAAGCACCAGCTTTTAAATAAAAAAAGGGTTCCGTACCGTTATCGCAAAAAAACGGCAAAAAAAATACGTTTGTTGTATGGAAGCCCCACTTAAATATTTATTTTATTCTGTTTTTGGTATTTTTTGTTATAGAGGCAACAGAAATACATAATCTGTGAAAATTTCAACTGTCTTGCTATCACGGTTCATAAGATACAGCCTGGTGACAGACGGACAGACAGACAGACAGACGGACCGCATAGTCTTAGTAATAGGGTCCAGTTTTTACCCTTTGAGTACGTAACCCTAAAAAGAATCATCAAAATGGGTTCACCTAGGAAAAAGTTCGGAAGTAAGAAACATAAACAAAATACAATTGAATTGAGAACCTCCTCCTTTTTGAAGTCAGTTTAAAAAAAACAACCAAATCATCGGTATGTATATAAAGAGATACAAACATGCCTACACCCTCATTTTACCAGTTTTGTTCAAGCCCCATGTAAAATAGATACCTATTTGAATAAAACTCATTAAGAACATCTAGTATGCGTTACAGAAATTTCCGCTCTCAGCCTCAAAGTGCCGCGTGCAAGGCTCTTTGAATATCTTTGAAAGTTTCCGCGTAAGAAAAGCGAACAAACAGAACTGCGATAGACAGGTGCCATAATTAATATAACATGTATCATCATCATCACGCCTAATTAGGCAGTAGTGCAAACTGTTATTTTTGTTATTGACTAGCATTTGCCCGCGACTTCGTATGCGTAGCCAAATTTTTTTTTAGTTTTTTTATCGGTAAGCTCGCGTTTGACCACTATCTCGCCTGATGGTAAGCGATGATGTGGTCGACGGTGAAGCACGCTTGCCTAGAAGTAACCTATTCACTCTTGACTTGAAGACCCCAAGGTTGTAGCTATCAGGAAACAAAGACTCCGGCAGGGAATTCCAGTCCTTAGCTGTGCCTACAATGAAAGTATTACTTTTATTAGTATTCTATTAGTATTACTTCGAATAGCATATAATGCAATATTATTTTAGGTTTGTGGGCCGCCTTACTTGAGAAATAATTTGTTTACGAGTACCATACAAATTTAAGGATCGGCAATCATACAGTGCTGCCAAGCACTATAATTTAGCGCTTTTTTAAGCGCTTAAATTTAGCGCTTTCAGCGCCAGATCTAGCGCTTTTTTAAGGTTCAGCCAAATGGCAAAAAACGGAACCCTTATGGATTCGTCATGTCTGTCTGTCTGTCTGTCCGTCCGTATGTCACAACCACTTTTTTTCGAAACTATAAGAGCTATGCTGTTGAAACTTGGTAAGTAGATGTATTCTGTGAACCGCATTAAGATTATCACACAAAAATAGAAAAAATCACAAAATTTTTCGGGTCCCTCATTCTTAGAACTGAAATTTAAATATTTTTTTTCATCTAACCCATACGTGTGGGGTATCTATGGATAGGTCTTCAAAAATGACATTAAGGTTTCTAATATCATCTTTTTCTAAACTGAATAGTTTGCGCGAGAGACACTTCAAAAGTGGTAAAATGTGTCCCCCCCTGTAACTTCTAAAATAAGAGAATGGTAAAACTAAAAAAAAAATATGATGTACATTAATTACCATGTAAACTTCCACCGAAAATTGGTTTGATCGAGATCTAGTAAGTAGTTTTTTTTTAATACGTCATAAATCGTAAACCGCAATTTACCAAGTACGGAACCCTTCGTGCGCGAATCCGACTCGCACTTGACCGGTTTTTGTTCAATAGCGCGTTATAGCGCGCCTAACGCTAAATCTAGCGCTTTTTAAAATCATATTATGATATGCACAATATCTACTATTATTTATGCTGTAATGTACTTAAATATGGAACGAATCACAATTTTTTTTAGACTTAATACACCTAAATGCTATTTAGTTTCTTAGGTTGGTGTCTTAGTCTATGAATTGAGGATTCCTCGAGATGGCAGCACGTTCGACAGTAATTTATAACTTCCCGACAGTTTTTTTTAGTCAGTTTTAGATGCAGTGAGACGATAAAAAAGTGAATGTGTTCTTATAAAAAAAAACAACTACAAACATATAAACATCCATATTCTCAAATTATTGGGCGTTTTATTTGATTTTGGCGCCGAATATAGCGCGTTTTTTGACAATGACCATTTAGCGCTCTCTAGCGCTTTTTTAAAGAGCTAACAGCGCGGTTTTGCTTAGACGAGTTGGCAGCACTGTTGCCGGGATAAAAACTCCTATGTCCTATGTCCTTCTCAGGGTCTCAAACTATCTCCATACCAACATTCATCTAAATCGACTCAGTGGTTTAAGCGTGAAAAGACAGACAGAGTTACTTTCGCATTTATAATATTACGTATGGATAGAGTCGCGTTTGACCACTATCTCATCGGTGAGCGATGATTGGGTCGACGATGAAGCACGCTTGCCATAACAGAAGCCCTAAATTCTTCTCCGATCTTTCAGTCCATCCAAAGGTTGTCTGTAAGAGATTGCCTAGTGCGATAAGACCGCCAATTGTACATTTGTATATTTAAACATTTGTCCTGTTTGTTTTTGTGGCGTACAATAAAGTATAAATAAATAAAAAAAAACAAAAACCCGCCTGCTTAAAAAGCGAACTAAAAAGCTGTAAACAAGAAAAAAACATGCTGTGCAGTCGGAGGATACATATTCGTAGACTGGCTGACCCCCTGATCCTCCGACTGCACAGCATGTTTTTTTCTTGTTTACAGCTTTTTAGTTCGCTTTTTAAGCAGGCGGGTTTTTGATTTTTAAATTAACTTTTTTTATTTACAACTTTTTAGTTTTAATTTTTTTTTCGAATGACATTTAAACATATAAGTAGTTTATATTTTTGTAATCTCCTCTAAAAACCCTTCATTTTGATACCCCACTCGAAGAAAAAAATAATTGCAACCCCTACAATATGGCGCCCAAAAGCCGCCATATTTCTTTTTTTTCAACGGCACTTATCTAAGAACACTTGGGCGGCCAAGACCTATCTAATGATATCTGAATTATAAAAATCCGTCAATTGGTTTCAAAGATACGAGGTAATAAAGAATATTACATACATACATACAAACATACATACATACATACATACAAACATACAAGATACGCGCGAAAAACATAACCCTTGCCTTGCAGCCGGGTAATAAGCCTTTCCCCAAGAGTCTTGACATCGACCGACCCTGTCCATCTCGCATCCAGCGAGAATAATATATAGACTAAAAAATATTAAGATAGACGAAGGTAGACTATGGTAGGTACCACACAGGAGAAGAGTTTGTACATGTATAATAATAATTGTGATGTTTGTAACTATATTATTAAATTCAAATGTAATATTCTGCATGCCGTAAGGCAAAATGTATTAGGACAATTTATTAATATTCCAACTTATACCTACATTATCAGCAAATAAAAGATTTCTTTCTTTCTTTTATAGATAAACTTGTGTTAAGTAGTTTTACGTGTTTACTTCAGCTATGATTCAGAGCTGAGACTTTACAAAGTTTGCAGTTCGTCTCTAGAACTTCACTCTATCAGCAATTCTTTATGACTTTTAAATGACAGTTCGAAAAGCTGTCAATATTCTTATTCGTAGTCTTAACTTAGTTAGATGGACGTAGGTGTGGGCAAACAAACAATATTATTGGTTACTAACTGCAGCCCGCGGCTCCATCCGCGTTGAATTGCTACTTCCCTCAATATTTTTATAAATTACTAGCTGTTCCGCACGACTTCGCTCCCGTGGACCGCCCAACAGAACCCGTTTTCGGGATAAAAAAAGCCTAGGGCACCCAGGAATAATGTAGCTTTCTATTGGTGCAAGATTTTTTTAAATCGGTTCAGTAGTTTCGGAGCCTATTCGGTACAAACGAACAAAAAAAAATTTCCTCTTTATAATATTGGTATAGACTAGAGTTTCCCGCGACTTCTTCTGCATTAGTACTTCGAATAGCCTATTTTAAATATTGCGCTATAATATTGTAGGTGTGTGGGCCGGTTTACTTGAAAAACTCACTTAGGCCCAGCTTTTTGATCCGTAGTTAACATAACCAGTGGTTAAATATGCTGACCAATGGTTGCAAATTTCGGTAAAACACCATTTTTCTTAATTTTTTTGCATCAAAAATGGGCAAACAAGTTGGAGAGTTAATTATTTAACCATTGGTTAACTACGGTTAAAAAAACTGGGCCTTTTCCCCCCTCCCCCTTAATGATGATTTTTGGGATAAAAACTATGCTTTGTCCTTCCCAGCAACGTACCCAGTAACAGACGGACTGAGTTACTTTAGCAATTATAATATTATAGGTATGTATAGACATGCTATATATTAGTTACAATCTGATGTATAAGCTGTATTACTGTAAAGTTTCGGCAATATCCGTTCACTAGTTTTTGCGGCAAAGAGTAACAAACGTCCATATTCACAAACTTTTATATTTATAATATTAAGTAGAGTATCAGTGACTTATATACGAGTACAAAGGAGAAGAAAGGTCGCGCGTTTTTCTGATACCACGATTTGGCGCGACATAGGCACGACTAGACCGAAATGAATTCGCCAAGCGGTCGGTTATTTTCGGGAGCGGTCGCGTGCGCTAGACGTTAAAAATGCCGTTTCTTGTTTAATGGTGAACGCATATAAACAAACGTTGAGATGGCCCTTCTGGTGGCTCTTTATTATTTAAATCTATAGTTATAATTTTATGTTTTAAGATTGAGCGCCTTCCAATGATATTCTAATAAACACATACGTTATACACTCACAAAAAAATCGAAAAAAGTGTTCCGCACAGCAGCGGCAGCACACAGACACACTTTTCATTCATCTGACATTTCACTACAAGTTGAAAGGGATGGTTTGATAAAACCAACAAGAAAAAAAGAGACAGCTAGTGTTTGTCACTTGCGTGTGAATGTAAAGAAATATTATTGTGACCACCAATGTTTTTTATTTTGACGTTTCGTGACATAAACTAAAGAGAAAAGTCACAATTGTGACGTATTCGAGTCTTCACAATGCGCGCGCTCATATCATATCTATTTACTAGAACATCATTGGCGCCTTCAAAATGTCACGTAGACAATCCCTAACATTTTGACTTTACCCCTACCCTTTCCTATTTCTGTTGAGCCTTTGATCCTCATCACTGTCTAGATAAAACATATTTTTATGTAACGTTTACCGTAAACTCGAAATAAAACTTACTATAAAATTAAAAAAATGTGTGATGATACATCATTGTGGGCGTTATATGAGAAAATAGGCTTAGGCTAGGAGACAGCGGTTTTCAGAAATCTTTGTTTTTTTTTTAGTTTTAATTGGCTTGCGCTTGACCGCTATCTCACCTGTTGGTAAGCGATGATGTGATCGACGCAACAGTGAGACACGCTTACCTAGGAACAACATATTCACTCTTGACTTAAAGACTCCTAGATTGTAGCTGTCAGGAAACACAGGGCATTCCACTCCTTAGCTGTACGCATAATAAAAGTGTTTCCAAAACGTTTTGTGCGTATGGGTGGTATGTCCACCATGTACCGATGGCGCATCGCCGTACGGCAGTCCGATCTCTTTGCCATTGTGGTCTTTTTGCCATAAACATCAAAATTTACTATCATCAACATCAAACTAATATTAGGAACAGTTTAAATTGTATGATTGTGACCTGATTTAGAATTTTTTTCACTCAAATAAAGCTACACTATCGGTGAATGTCAAAGGTTACTTTCTATCCCAAAAACTTAATGGGTCGGATGGGCCACGGAGGCGAAGCCACGGGAAAAAACAATGCTAGTTTTACTATAATTTAATATTTCTAATACATATTATGACTGTGTGTACTTAACGGTGGTTGTAGATAAAACTTGGCACACCGGTACAGGCGCGGATCCAGGATTTTGTTCAGGGGAGGGGGGAGGGGGGCAAAAGTATCTCGGGATGGGGAGAGGGACCACTCCCTAAAGTATAAAATAAACAAAATTGACACTTGATCGTGACTTCTGTTATCTTAAGATGCCCTTCGGCATACTTATAAACTTGACCGCCAAACTGGTCGTCGCTTCGCAATATAAATAGGTTTCGTCTCGTCTTTCCAAGGGTGCCTAAATTAGAATACTAGTAGTGCCTTAAAAAGTTCCTGACAGTTTTAGCTCCCAGCAAAAAGGAATAGAAAAATATAGATAAATTAGTAATTTTAGTCTTGAACACTGAGGTAGTTAAACTTTACGCGATTAAAATGCTAAACACGTTTTCTTCTTCCATACCGTCATGTCCCCTGTTACGTTTTTTTTGTAAATCTCGTGTTTCATCCGATTGATATCTAAAAATCGCTAGACATAATGTGAATGGTGAAAAAACAATAAGACAGTACGCATTTTCATGAACAATACCTGACTAAAAATGCTTGTAAAAAACCCAACTACTTAAGGGCCTAAATACGCTTTAGTGCCGTAAAACGGTAACTTTGTAAAGCATACTCATTAGTAACGGATAGGTTAAAAGGTTTGAAAAAAGAATATATTCATTATTGATTCATGTACATAATTTTGAACACAAGGTTTTTACGTGTAACTAATAGTTTTGCTTTAAAAAATTATTAACAACACGATACTTTTTCGCAACTTTTGGAAACTCCTCCTAAACGAATTGGATGTTTAAAAATATTTTTACACAGAAAAAATGGTGGCTGGTATTTCTTCATAACTAACATAGCACATGTAAATCAAATAATATTTTGCAAACAAAACTGTTCAAAAGGAGGTTCAATTTCGATATGTTGGCATCGAGTGGGCGCACGGCCAGTACTGCGTTAGCATTGGGGTGTATATATCGCCTTAGACAGATGATACATATTAGCGAACTAGCTGACCCCCGAAACCTCCAACTGCAAAGCATGATTTTTTCTTGTTTACAGCTTTTTAGTTCGCTTCTTAAGCAGTCGGGTTTTTGATTTTTTTAATTAACTTTTTTTATTGACAACTGTTAAGTTATTATTATTTTTTGTAAACATATAGTGATATTTTGTTTACCTCATAAAACCTTCCATTTTGATACCCCACACGATTGGCTTGGAAGAAAAATAAATTGGGACTCGCACAATATGGCGCCCAAAAACGCTTGTTTTTATTTTAACTTCAACTATCTAAGAACACTTGGGCGGTCAAGTCAAGACGTGTCTAACGATGTCCTTATTTTATAAATCCGTCTAGCAGTTTTTCTTTCAAACTGAGGTAATAAAGAATATTACATACATAAAAAATACGCGCGAAAATCTTGCCTTGCAGTCGGTTAAAAACCAGACTGTATGCATTTGCAAATGTACCTACAAGAGATTAATGTGGTTAACCACAGTTGATGTGGGGTTTAATCTCCCTGTCTCTTAAACTAAAATAATAACGACGAACAAACGTAAGCAATATTTTTATTATTACGTTCGTTTCGGAACGTCGTGGTTCATAAAATGGACAATATTTCTTTTTTCATGGTCCACTGGGCCTTTTGGTTGTAACTGTTTTATTAAATTTGACCGCCTTTAAGAATTGCTGTTTTCCCACGAGACGTGGCCTAAAAATTATTATATGGGATGTTGCCTTCTCGGATAAGGTTTTCGCTTATGCTGTTCTCAAACTTGATTTATGTTGATGGTTGAGGTAGAGGAAGATCAAAGCAATGATGGGAGGAATTTGGGCAAAATGATTTTTGGCTAAAAAGGACGAGACAATTTCATTGAGTGACTAAGGGGCTACATATGCTACTTGGCTTTCTGAGAAATCTAAGTAAATCAATTTGCATACTGATGTTTAAATTCAAGATCAAAAAAAAAAAAACTTTTTTGTCGCCAGTTAATACACTTATCTATCTTATCTTAAACTAACATTTATTTATTAACACGTACATTCATTTTTACAGAGAAGACCCAAACTAACAAACGTAGTCATACATTGCTAGTTGGCCAGTTCCAGTAACGGGTCTAGATAGAGGCACAAGTTACACAGTGGACAACTCACTGAGTGTCACCCTCTGGAATTCCGCCAAAGAGCAAGAAAATATATACCTTCGTATATAATAACATATTCGCACTTCGTACATAATAAAATAACATATGCTTCGTATTAGTGTATTTCTTTTTTTTCATTTTTTTATTTGTAATGTGTTTGCTCTTGACTCTAGTCTAGGTCATAGGTGACAGAGACAGAGTCTCCGATGGAGTGAGCTTACCCAGAAGAAGCCTGTTCACTCTAACTTTGAAGAGATTCGGGTTGAATGCGTTCGGAAACACAGACGCAGGTAGTGAATTCCATTCATTCGCTGTGCGCAATGCGCATAATAAAGGATGTTTGGAAGCGCTTGGTTCGAATTGGTGGAATGGCAACAAGGTAAGGATGATAACTTGCAGTGCGTTTAGATGTCCGATGGTAGAAGGGGGCTGGTGGGATGAAAACTGTTACTGATTCCCAAGCTAAGCCTGAGCTATTTTGGGAAACAGTGTTCAGCCGCAGGAAGTATCACATAGTAAAATACGAATCATTTAGTTTGAATGTCGCTGCAGTAGGCTTACAGTATTTTTAGGATAACTTTCTGTAGTTCTTATTCTATAATCTAATTTTTTTTTATTTAAGTTTAACAGATGTGTGTGATCAGTGTGTGAGTGTGTGTATGTGAGAGTTTGTTTGTTTAAATGCACTGTATGACATATGTTACTCAATATATGTCAGTAGGTCTTCCGTCTTAATAGTTGAAGCCATTCAGAAACTTTACCTTTAAAGTTTCTGAAGTTCACGTCTGCTAAGAGAGGTAATGCTGAGATGCTTGTTTATTGTGTTATATAGTTTACAGTTTATGACCTTACGAGGTCCTCCTTAGCAAGGAGACTGTACGCAGTCTCCTTGCTAAGGAGGTCTTGCATTCAGTTCATCAAACTTAACAGACAGATTTGTAGCTGGGGAGTTTGTTTCGCCACTTCTTATACCCAGCTAAAATAGTATACGTTCAAATTGTGCTGATTTTCAGCATAATTTGAATAAATTAGGCTTTTGATTATTAGGAGATAGGAGAGCAGTGGTGGCCCTGTGGTATTGGCCACGATTTACAAGTTGTAGGTCGTGGGTTCGGGCCCAGGCAGGCGCATTACTTTGTGTAAATTATTTCATCACCACTGCTCTCAAAAACGGTGAAGGAAAACATCGTGAGGAAACCGGCATGTCCTAGAACCAAAAATTCGCAGACATGTGACATTCACCAACCCGCACTGGGCCCGCGTGGTGGATTACGGCCCATTCCCTCTCACAGATAGGAGGCCTGTGTCCCAGCAGTGGGAACATTAATAGGCTGATGATATGATATATGATAGGCTTTTGATTTTGTACCCTATAATAACATCTTATCGCCAATGCGTGAGCAGAAGCTCTAGACATTGACATTCTCTCAACGAAAGCGTCACAAAAGCAATTATAGCAATTATTATCGGTTATCATCTTCCTACCCTTATCCCGTGTAAAAAACAACAACAAAAAACTGCCACGGCCGGTGTCACAGCACTCACGGTGGGGCTGGGTTCCGACGACGGCGAGGCGGAGCTGGGCGACGAGGCCGGAGGTAGTGAGCGAGCTTTCCGGCAACACGTTTTCCTCTTGCATACCGTCATTAAATATTGGTAAAATCTCAAAAATCTTGTTCAGAGCCTCAGAGGATTGACTGGTTCTTTGCTTAAAAATCAGCATTGCCCCTCAACGTAGCAATGCACAATATACATTGAAATCATAACATAACGACGGAGAGTAGGCCCTCATTAATTTGTAACAACACACATACGTTGAAGGAGAAACTCCTTGAAGGCAGTTAGTCTAAACACAATAGACGCAATTCAATTCAATTGGTCGTTTAAGCCTCTTGAGACCTATAAATTTTGCCAAACAACAGGTTTGAGGGACATTCGAGTGTTGTACCATCGCATTTGTGAGGATAGTTAGATTGACAATATGATAAAAATATGGTTTGATTTGATGGGTCTCTTTTGCTACCTACATTATTTTCATTATGGTCTTTTCTTTTTCTTTCGTGTCAATTAACCCAGACTATAGTATCTACTATGCAAATTTTATCTGACCAGTATGTAGTTACTTGGACAGTTCTGTCCCCCTAGCCAAGGTAAAAACGTTTCGTATCGAATCGTTTTCGACAATCGTTAACGCCTATTTGTTTGGTCTGACCACCACGTCATTTAACGTTCAGATGTGTCCTTCGCATATATCGATTAGTCTTCTACTAGCGGTATCGATTGTAGATTGTCAATTTGGCTACAGGTGCTGTAATTCCACACGTTCAAATCCCGAAAGGTGCTGGTGGCCGGGCATGAAGGGTAGACAAGAAAGTGGGCCATATCCTGCGAAAGGGATCCACAGTGGCACTGTGATTTGAATGGATCTGTCTATAATATTCCATTTGGCCAGGATAAAGTGACGAAAAAAAAACGGTTTTTGGAGTGATTTCGAAGTCGTATGGTGTAGCTAGAAGCTTCTAAGCATCCTGAGTTTTGATTCCCAGAATGGGAAAAGTATTATTGGGTTTCCTATATAGAATTTTTCAATAGTAACTGCGAATTTGGGTACCAAGTGAACATAACTGGCGAAATGTGTTAGAACTATACAGTCTACACCTCTGCCAAACTCTTCTGGTAATACAGACTTAATTTACGCAGATACTATCGAAGTTTAATAAATCAATTTCGCTTGAAGGCTTAGTTTTATCAACATATTACCTCTCGCAAGCCATAAAAGTGTTAATCAATCAAGTAGCAACTGTAAGGCAGTGTCTAGACAAGATTATCAAGATCCTGGATGTACTTAATCCTGCGTAAAACTGTAATGTGTCTTAGTCAAGGAGATGATGTATTCTGACAGTGTAGATCGGGCCTATAGATTGAGTCTAGGGCATAAAGAACTTCTTGCGTTGATAGGCTATTGTTATTTCAATCGAACAGGAGCTCGTTGATTAATAATAATAGCCGCACGGGTCGATCTACAAGGTTAACTAAATAGAATCAAGTATTATGTTATTTTACTTTATATGATATGCCCCTCAAGTTAAAGGGAAAAATTTACAAGTTCGTGATTAGACCTGTCGTACTGTATGGATCAGAATTTAGGGCTGTGAAAAAGATGGATTAAAAGATTGCATGTATCAGAGATGAGAATGTTGAGATGTATGTGCGGAGTGACGAGAATGGATAAAGTGGAAAATAGGTATATTAGAGGAAGTTTGAAAGTGGCGCCAGTGACAGAAAAGTTGAAAGGAAACCGTTAGTCCTGGTATGGTCTTGTGATGCAGTTGTAGATTTATTTACAGCTTGGGAATTAGAAATAGTCTCAGAAAACGGTGTCTCAGGATGTAGTTTTTGAGAAACTTGATCATAATACTTTCACTTGAGGAAGACGCACTCATTTTTTATAATTCTATAATATGAATTTGTAACAACTAAAAACGAAGGCAGAATGCATTTAATTTCGCGCGTTGTTTATTTTTCATCAACTTCTTTTTTTTATTTGCGCTCGCAGTTTTTCATCCAGTCTCTTATATTCAATACATTGTTCCCGCATGGTTTGTGATTCATCTCTTTGCTGATTGGAACATTTACTAACAATATCCAAATTCAAATCACTTTTAGTCCTTAGGGGATTCATAGAAATAAAGGTCTCTGATAATGACCGGGGAACCTCCCTAGCTCGCAGACACCGGCTTGCGCGAGAGGTAGGCGTCACATAAAAAAAAAAAACCCTACCCTATCCTACCTACCCTACCCTACCTACCCTACCCTATCTACCCTATCCTACCTACCTACCCTACCCTCCTACCTACCCTACCCTACCGAGTCTCCTGCGATCCCCCGCCCGTGCCAGTTCAGTTTAAAGCCACTCCGCGCTCAAAAATTGGAAATCTCAGAAACTTATCACAGTTTCAAGTGAGTGATAGCTTAAAGTGTTCGGGCAAGTGAGTGCTACATGCGCGCACAAAAAGAAATCACCGGACTCCGCTTTTGGGATTTTTCCTGGGTAAAAGAAGAAAAATTCAGTAAGTATTTTTCACAAACCCTTAAACGCTGTTGAATTCAGAGCGGGGACCTACTGATTTTTTGGAATGCGGGGCTGCGGCCTTGCTGCCCGCACATTTTGAGGTGTCCTCCAGATTTTTCCGGTGCAACAGCGGAGGCCTGCTGGCCATAAAAGAAAAACCATCTTTCCTCAAAGACTTTGCCTGGACGCGAGAGATAAAAAGTGGTTTAGCCCACCTGTGGGCCATCGGTGGATAGTGAAGTTTCCGAAATCAAAACTTTTAAACAGTGTGTGACTAACCTTTTACTAAGCAGTTCCGGACACATAACCTACAAGTGTTTTTCAATAGTGAATAGCTCAGAAAGTGGAGCGAAGACCTAGTGATTTTATCACGGGATATTGACCCCCCCAGTGGCACTTATCTTCACTGTGACTTTTAGATTTTTAAGGTGCAAACTCGTGCGGCTATAAAATATTCCAGGGGGACCACGTTGTCATACTTAACCCCAAATAAACACGTGTTTTCTGATGTGAAAATTTTCGAGGAAGTTATAGACGTACCTGTTTGTGCCGAGCTGACTATAGAGCTGACTATAGAACAGCTCCACAAATCCTCAGCAGGAAACTTCGAGGGAACTCCTCAACCCCTGACCTGACGTCACCCGAGTTTGGAATTGTGTTGGACACCCCCTCCCCACTTCTCCAAATACCTACCCCCCCCACTTTACATTTACCCCCCCCCACTTTAATTCCCCCCCCCCCCGCCTTCACCCCCTCAAAACTTTGGATTTTACCCCCTCCCCCAACCCCCCTCAAATTACCTTACCCCCCTCCAGTTATCTCGGCCAAAAATAGAGGTGGACCACCCTAGCTTGGGTCCATTGTGACCGGCTTGAGGAGCCCTATTTTTGGCCCCAACAGATTCCCCCCCCCCCCCAAAATCCCCCCCCACCCCCCGCCTTCACCCCCTCCAAACTTTGGATTTAACCCCCCCCCCCAACCCCCTCCAAAAATTTCCCCCCCTCCGGTTTTTCTAGGCCAAATATAGTGGCAGACCACCCGAGCTTGGGTCCATTGTGACCGGCTCGAGGAGCCCTATCTTTTGGCCCCAACAGAAACCCGCCCCCCAACCCTTTATTTATTACCGCACCCCCCTCGTCCTATCTCGGCCCAGGTCAGGGCTGGACCATCGAGCTTGGACTCTTTTTAACCAGCTCGAGGAGCCCGATCGATTGGCCCCAGCAGAAGTCTTCCATCCAGCACCATCTCAGCCAGAACCAATTAAACTTCCCCAACGGGCAGTTTTTTCAGTAAGCAACCACAACCCAGTTTACTGAAGGGCCAACCAGGAGCAAACAGCTCAACTCACAACGCCCAGACCCTTACGACATTGGTTCCAGAGCAACGAAGACTTCCAATTTTGAAAATTTTGTGTTAGTTTTAAGGACATATAGCAGCATTATTGTGCTGCTATACCTAGGTTAAGACATTGTTAGGCATTATTCGCCTAACAATTTTCTGTGATACTTTTTGACTGACCAAATCTCTGTGATTCATCTTGACTTTGAAACATATTAGCAATTTATTGCAGAATTTAATCCTAATTTATTTTCAAATTTAATATCAATATTATTTCAATTTTAATACCAATAATAATCCCAATTCAATCTTATATATACCTACTTAAATTAGGACATATAGCAGTACTATTGTACTGCTATACTATAGGATAGGATTAATCATCAAAACTGTTGACCAGTACCTTATTTGAAAAGGGGAACATCAATAGTGACATAAAGCGGGGTATCTTATACAATACCCCCTTTACGAATTAGTAGTCAATTTGCTTGTGACAACACATACAAGGCCCTATACAACCTTGTACGTGCCAACTATAGGCGTCACCCAACCCCGGCATTAAAATGATGAGCAGGACACCAGCCCAAAACAAGGAGAGAGAGGAGGCCATTCCCAGGAAATTGGTAGCAAACACCTCCCTTAACTCTACGTTTACGAGGACCTCACCAATCGCACCGGAAAAAACACCACCGGTAGCGAATTCTACAGTCAGAAGAAGTATCGGGGAATGGGAAGCTGTAAAACAGGTAACAATAAAAAAGACCCTAATGAAGCCCCAAACCCCCCCTGAGAAACTAAAAATTGCCCCCTCCACCTCCGCCACCACCACCACCGCTACTGCGTCACCCACCCTGGTCGAGCCAGCAAAGCCGAGAGACAGAGTGACCGAAGCCAGGATCTGCCTAGCAAAAATTAAGACCCAGCTAGGCCTCTCGAGGAACACAAAGACCGAGATAAAGGTGGAGATCACTCTGGCTGCGGAAAAGCTGTACAGCTTGGCAAAAGAGGCAGAGTCCACGACAAAAACAAAAAAGACGGAACTGCCTCCGAAATCGCCAAAATCTACAAAGGCAAACCAGGAGGGGATAGCGGACCGGGAAAGAGGAAAGGAGAGAGAGGCCCTTAGGAAAATGTTCGATGACCATGCAAATCTGATAAAAGCAAATACAGAAAGCATGGTCAAACTTCAAGAAAAGCTCGAAAAGGTTGAAAGGCAAACTTACGCGAGTGTAGTGTCGTCCGTTGGGAGACAGCCTCCGGAGCGGACCGCACTACACTCGCTGGTAGTTACGGCAACAAACGAGCAGGAGACAGGCGAGAATGTTTTAAATAGAATAAGAGAGGCCGTAAACGCGAAGGAGGGAGGAGTGGAGATAGAAAAAATAAGAAAGGCCAAGGATAGGAAGGTTATAATGGGCTTTAGGAATCAGGAAGAAAGGGAGAAAGTTAAGGCCAGGCTAAAAAATTCAGAAAATCTGAGAGCCGAAGACTTAAAGAATAAAGACCCATTAGTTGTGCTCAAAGACGTGTTGCAGTACAACAGCGACGAGGAGATTCTTGGTGCACTGAGAAAACAGAACAGAGATCTGTTTAAAGGACTCGGCGAAGCCGATAGAATTGAGGTAGCCTACAGGAAGCGCACGAGAAATCCGCACCAAAGCCATGTCATAGTGCGGGTGTCCCCCACAATTTGGCGGCGGGTAACGGAGGCTGGGTCGGTACACATCGAGATGCAGAGGATCCGAGTGGCCGACCAGTCTCCGTTGGTCCAGTGCTCGCTTTGTCTGGGTTACGGACACGGCAGACGTTTCTGCCAGGAAGCCCAGGCAAGGTGTAGCCATTGTGGGGGCGCTCACATGAAGGCAGAATGCCCAGGCTGGCTTGAGGGAGCGGGCCCGTCATGTTGTAACTGCACGCGGGCAAAACTTGAAAAAGTGGAGCACAACGCCTTCAGCCAAGAGTGCCCCATAAGAAGGAAATGGGATGCAATGGCCCGAAGCACGACGGCGTATTGCTAAGGTGGTCACCGGCGGAATACCTGACTCAAACACTAGGCCATACGTAGTAGCCCAAGCAAATTTGCAAAGAAAGGCACTGGCAACTAACGAATTAATGCTTGAGGCGAACAAAAGGAATATGGCCTTTGCACTGCTCCAGGAGCCGTACATCGGAGGCATAGGTAGAATGAAGGACTACCACGGTGCTAGAATTTACCAGTGCAATAGAACGGAAGACGGTGCCGTCAAGACAGCAATCGCTGTCTTTGACGGTGACATAGACGTCATCCAGTGCCCGGACTTCACCACACCTAACATCACGGTGGTGAAGATGAGGACAATTGCCTGGGATATCGTGGTGGTCTCGTTCTACTTCGAACCTAAGCCAGAACCGATAGGGCCATACCTGGAGCAGCTAAAAAGGATTGAGCGGAACTTCGGCCGGCGGATCATTATGGGCGGCGACGTCAACGCGCAAAACTCTTGGTGGGGTAGCCAAAAAACCAATGGGAGAGGGAATGAGGTGGCTGGTGCTCTTGAAGAGATGGATTTGCAGATACTCAATGTCGGCGACACTCCAACGTTCCACACAGTGCGTGGAACCAACCTCTACTCAAGCAGAGTGGACATAACGGTCTGCACGGCGGAATTGCTCGGCCTGGTGGATGACTGGGAGGTAGTTGAGGGCCTGACGAGCTCAGACCACAACACCATTACCTTTAAGTTGGCCTTGGAGAAGGCAAGGGGTATACACATTAATAGAACTACACGCATTTTTAACAGTAAAAAAGCAAACTGGGACCAATTTCGTGAGAAATTGGACCAGTTGTTCACCGAACAAAAACTAAATATTTCAGAAATAGTAAAAATTCAAAATAAAACAGATTTAGAAAATAAAATTAATTTATATCAAACCTCCATAGTAAAATCAGCAAACATAAGTATACCCCTAATAAAGCCAAATAACAAGGTCAGCTTACCATGGTGGTCGGAGGAGCTCGCCACGCTAAAAAGGGCAGTCGCCACAAAAAGGCGCAGGATCCGTTGTGCAGCACCTGTTAGGAGAGAAGCCGTCGTCACTGCGTACCTGCAAATAAAGAATGAATATGAGGAGAAAGTCAGAAATGCACAAACAGAAAGCTGGAAAGCTTTCTGTGAGAAACAAGACGGGGAAGGGCTATGGGAGGGAATATACCGGGTCATAGGCCGAACCAAGAAACGGCACGAGGACTTGCCCCTGATCGTGAACGGAAAGGTGCTGGACAATCTCCAGTCTGCCGAATTGCTGGCCGAAACATTCTACCCCGGGGATAGAAGGGAAGATGATAGAGATGAGCACAAACGCGTTAGAGCGACAGCTGAAGAAGTGAACGTCATGGGTGATGATGAAAAGCATGACCCACCGTTCACCATCGAGGAGCTGAACTCCTCCCTGCGCACATTCAACCCTAAAAAGGCCCCCGGGGCGGATGGCCTCACGGCCGATATCTGCCAGCGTTCGATTGACCATGATCCGAGAACTTTCCTAGCACTGGCTAACAAGTGCTTGGAGCTGGGCTACTTTCCCGGGACCTGGAAGGAAGCCACAGTTGTGATCCTAAGGAAACCCGGGAAGAGACCTATACGGCTCCAAAATCTTACAGACCAATTGGTCTGTTGCCGGTGCTAGGAAAAGTCTTGGAAAAAATGGTCATAAACAGAGTGAAATGGCACATTATACCGAAACTCAGTACTCGCCAGTACGGGTTCATGCCCCAGAAGAGCACGGAAGACTCTCTCTATGATCTGGTTGGGCACATTCGCAGCAAGCTAGCAGAGCGCAAGCTGATCGTAATGGTGTCGCTAGACATAGAGGGAGCTTTTGACAGCGCATGGTGGCCAGCTATTAGAACCAGACTAGCTGAGGAAAAATGCCCGGTAAATGTGAGGAGAATCATAGACAGCTACCTCAATAACCGAAGGGTCAGGGTCAGGTATGCAGGCGAAGAGGTAGTAAGGGAGACGTCGAAGGGCTGTGTACAGGGATCGATTGGGGGACCGATCCTCTGGAACACCCTCCTGGACCCCTTACTAAAGGGGCTGGAGGAACGGGGAGACTACTGTCAAGCTTTTGCTGACGACGTGGTGCTAGTATTTGATGGCGACTCAGCGATTGAGATTGAGCGGAAGACGAATGACGCCCTCGCCCATGTTTATCAGTGGGGTGTCAGCAACAAGTTGAAATTCGCACCGCATAAAACGAATGCGATGGTAATCACGCGGAAACTGAAGTATGATACCCCGCGGCTAAGCATGGGAGGGGTAGCCATTGGCACGACGCAGGAAATCAAAATTCTGGGACTAACTATCGACAACAAGCTCACATTCAACAAGCATGTGGCGAATGTGTGCAAAAAGGCGATTGGATTTTACCATCAGTTGTCGAGGGCTGCGACGGTCAGCTGGGGCCTCCACCCCGACGTCATCCGCACCATGTACACGGCAGTAGTCGAACCGGTCATAATGTACGCAGCAAGTGCATGGGCACCCGCAGCCACTAAGCTGTGCGTAACGAAGAGGTTAAATGCGGTCCAAAGAGGATTTGCACAGAAAATGTGCAAATCCTATCGCACCGTATCGCTGAACTCGGCGCTAGTGCTGACTGGTATAATTCCCCTCGATCTCCGAATACGAGAGGCAGCTGCCCTGTACGAGGCGAAGAGGGGGTTGCCCCAGTTGGCGCTAGGAGATAGGGACGTCGAGCGACGCACCGCATTTGCCTCGACACCCCACCCGGCGGAACATATGAGTCTGCAGTTCATATGCCTGGCAGACCAAGAACAACTCGTACACCACTGCACACAAGCAGTGCAGATATACACGGATGGCAGCAAAATCGATGGAAAGGTGGGGGCGGCATTGTCTCTCTGGAGCAATGGCGCCGAAACCAAATGCCAGAAAATGAAGCTGTCGTCCCACTGCACGGTCTACCAGGCCGAACTGCTGGCCATATGTAAAGCCACGCGGGAGATACAAAAGCACAAAGAAGGGTCTTTCGGCATTTTCAGTGACTCACGATCGTCACTGGAAACGGTCACAAACCACCGCTCTTCTCATCCCCTCGCAGTCGAAACCAGGGCGAACCTACGAAAGTGCAGCATCCAAAACAAGCATGTTGCTTTGTTTTGGATCAAGGCGCACGCGGGACTGGAGGGAAATGAGAGAGCGGACCACTTGGCTAAAGAAGCAGCATTACATCTCAAAAAGAGGCCGGATTACGACCAGTGTCCGGTGTCATTCGTCAAGCGACAAATCCGGAAGGATTCGCTTGTCGAATGGAACCGGAGGTACAGAATGGGTGACACAGCCTCAACAACAAAACTTTTCCTCCCGGACGCTGTTGATGCGTATAAAATCGTCAGAAAAATAAGACCAACAGGGCTAATCACACAAGTTATGACAGGGCATGGTGGGTTTTCAGAATACCTGAACAGATTCGGGTGTAAGGAAAGCCCATCATGCGCATGTGACCCTGACGAAGACGAGACAGCGATCCACATACTTACTGACTGCCCGGTATATGGCCTAGAAAGGTATAAAATCGAACAGAAGATAGGAATCGACATTAAACCAGGGAATCTGAATAGGCTTATATCTGATAAAAAGTATAGCAATACATTTATTGAATACTGTTCCAATGTTGCACAGAAAACAGTAAACAAAAATAAATAAATAACATCAATGCTCGAAATTTTATATGTTAATATATAATGGGAAGCGTACAGAACGATATATAATCTATAGACAAAATAGAATCAAGATATCGTTAAAAACATGCTATACAATAAGTTAGTATAAACCCTAACATTGACATTAAAAGCGGGATATTTACCAAAATATCGGGAACTCGCAACAAACAGTAAACATGGTAAATATCCCGCTTTTAATGTTAATGTTAGTGTTAGTGACCATGACAGTTTAAAAACTTATATAGTATAAACCCTGATAAGAAATATAAATAATTTAAGAACTCGTCATGTGACAGAGTAAAAATGTAATAGAGAATAAAAATAATGTACAAATTGATCTCGAATAAAGATGAGTCCCAAGGTCTCGGACTATGTCCGTGGAATCTCCCTAGTTCGCAAACTCCGCCTTGCGTGCGCGGAGTGGTAGGCGCCGACTTCAATAAAAAAAAAAAAAAAAAACCCTACCCTACCTACCCTACCTACCCTACCTACCCTACCTGCCCTACCTGCCCTACCTGCCCTACTTGCCCTACCTGCCCTACCTGCCCTACCTGCCCACCTGCCCTACCTGCCCTACCTGCCCTACCTGCCCTACCTGCCCTACCTTCCCACCCTGCCTACCCTACCTGCCCTACCTGCCCTACCTGCCCTACCTGCTCTACCTGCCCTACCTCACGCGTGATGCCGTGACCAAGGAAAATTGGGATTCATTTTTATATATATAGATTTTAATCCTTTAGTAGCAGCCCAGACTCTAAATTTGTGCCCGGTTGATGCCAATAGGCCTTAATACATGCAACTTAAACATAACTGGCATAAGAATGTACAAGTAAAATTTATAAAATTAAAAACCCCCGACAAATTTTTATTTCATGCTACATACATCTAGTAGTAGACACTATTCGATCGACAATCAATTGAACACGTAATTAGAATAATTAATAATTACACGGTATTTAGCGAAAAAACCTCGATTCAAATAGTAAATCGCTCATAATTATTGAACGGCTTAACCGATTCTCATCAAACATTGGATAAAGTCAACTTAACAAAAAAACAAAATCGGTTCATCCATTTAGGAGCTATGATGCCACAGACAGATACACAAACACAGGCACACGTCAAACTTATAAAAGAGGGGTGCCTCTTTTTCCGTCGGTTGTCAAAAATATGCATGTACACCTGCAGGGTGACCATAAGCTCTTAGAGCGGTATCAATTTGATATCGAGTAAGTGACAGATGTATACAAGTCAGATACATCTGTCCCTTATTCGATATCAAATTGATACCGCTCTAAGAGCTTATGGTCACCCCCCTGTTGTGGTGCACCTCTGCTTAGGCAGCTGTTATCTTTTCGGGGTACACAAGCGCGATGTTGAGTGTGTTTAATAATTTAAATGAATGCAAATAACTACAGTTTTGACTCATCTAACGATTAAACTTTGAACGTTATTAAACTTTATTTCATCTCATTAAACATGTCTGCAACAATTTAGATTTTAGGTGACATTCTGTTTTCAGTAGTGGGAGTGAGCGAGTCAACAATACAGGCGTTGTTAAGGTTAGAAAGGGACGGTGTATAAATTATTCATGTATTGTGATTCGGTGCAGAGTTGTCACAGTCATTATGTTGACAAAAATGTTTTGTTAAATCTTAGTTTTTTTTAGTTTGCTGTTTTGGAGTAAATATAAAAGTACTTTTTGAAGTTATCTGATAGCATTATTGAATCAAAAATCTCTAATTAAACTGTCGTTCTTATTGATTTTTTGCGAAAATACTATCTGTTGAGATTTGAAGAGCTATGGAAAACATTTCTTTTAAAGTTAACTCAATGACTTCGGTGTCCTGTCCACATTACCTAGACTAATTTACTTATTGATTTATTTAAACTTCGTGCACAAAGGTACAATGGTGGACTTAATGCCTTAGGCATTCTCTACCAGTCAACCAAGAGTGGTGAAGAGAAAACCTTGCAGGTGTTGTATTTAAACCATGGCAACAAAAAAATATAATTTTAAATTGCTTAAAATTCACATAACCAACTACTAATACTAATAAATACTACTTAATTAATTGCCACCTAAAAATAGCGTACTAGCTGTCCCACGCAGCTTCGCTCCCGTCAACTGGCTACCTACCTATACTAGCTACCCTGAATACATTATTGTTGCGTAACTTAAACCGTATACGCAGCGCACGCAACGGAAGCTCTCAAATAGGAATAATTTTGCACGTTTTTGCAACATTTTTCATTTATGCTCCGCTCCTATTGATCGTAGCGTGATGCTATATAGCCTATAACATATCTACAACATATTTTTTCAATTCGAACCAGTACTACCTGAGATAAGCGCGTTCAAACAAACAAACAAACTGTTCAGCTTTATTATATTAATATTATTATTATATTACAAGTATAGATAAAAAAAACTGCGAATAGTTAGAGAATTTAACTTTCGGATAGATTAAGCACTCCTTTCGATTAATTCTCGTGGACCCGTTAGATCTGCTTTGCATACATAAAAGATTGAATTAATTCAAGTCATGCATGTTCTTTGGGTACGCCTACACGGGCTTAGGTACATATACATATTGCGATATTCATTGAAGTTGATTAGCTCATTCATACGTGAGACATACACTGAAAATAAGCTTTTTTTTAGTTTTTTATTTAATTTGATGAATAATAAAGTGTATACTGTTAGTGGTGTTGTCTATTGTGTGTTTGTTGTTGTTTATGTGTATTTATATAGTTTCATCAAAATTGGTTCAGTAGCTTTGCTTGAAAGAGAAACAAACATTCATCTATCACTAAAAATAAGCTTTTTTTTAGTTTTTTAGTTAATTTGATGAATAATAAAGTGTATACTGTTAGTGGTATTGTCTATTGTGTGTTTGTGTATGTGTGTTTATATAGTTTTATAAAAATTGGTTCAGTAGCTTTGCTTGAAAGAGAAACAAACTTTCAACTATCCATCGTCACAAACTTTTGCGTTATAAATAATAGTAGGATTATTAGGCTCTTCTAAATAACACTTTTATACCAGAAAAGTAAACCCTCAGAGCAATGCGGACATCCCTCAGAAGTTTGAACCCAAGGAAAGCAACGAGGTGGTCGAATTCTAATCAAGCCTACATCACTACTGACATAGACTATTGCAAAGAGAATATTAAATGTGTGCCACTATGAAGTCAACTATGCAGGTTCAGTATCAACGTGATGGAAAACGTTGGAGCGGGTGGAATATATGGCAGAAGTCTTGCTGCGTAAACGTGGCGTTTACTTCAATGTGTTAAGGTTACACTAGTCGAAAATTCTTCCATACAAACGTAGTCTAGGGATTATTCCACTGTTTTACGATGTACGTTCAAAATAAAAAGTGATATCAATTTGTCATATCATTATCTAGCCCTGTATGGAAACAAAAAAGTAAAAAAAGATAATATTTGAAAGTTATGAGCGTCGAAAGTTCCACATTTCGACACTAATTTTAACGCATTTTTGGGTGCAAATAAATACCATAAGAAGACGGAAAATTATAATACGGTATCTATACAGTGATAGATTAGTAGTTCAACAATGCATATAATTTTATTTTGAACAGATGGATTTAGTCGTTTTTTCATGATATCTAGACTGCCATAGGTCTGTTTATAAAATTTCGCGCGCTCGGTTTTGTCCTAAATCATTATCCATTTCGCTACAAATTTGCAAAAGTGTGTATTCGTACGCGAAGTAGCTTCCTACTGCTCATCACAGCATCTATCTCTTCTGCACGTGTTGTCGGTTGATATAAAATGCATTTTAACCCCGCGCACAAAATAGTTCGTGCCGTCAACTAGTGTACCCTTAAATAGTTTTTCTTCCAATTTATCTGCTTAGTGTTTTATGAAACTTGACACACGGGTAGATTACGCCCTGGATTAAGACATAGAACTTTACCCCGGTAGTGTGTCCTTTGCAACAATCGAACACGTTTCATGCGAACAAAGCCACCGGCAGAAGCTTATAAAAAATTCGATAGTAACTCTGTCTGTCTGTTTTTGTTACCTTTCCAAGCATCAACGGCTGAACGGATTTGGATAAAACTTGGTATGTAGGTAGACAATTACCTGGACGCAGATATTAACACGCTTTTATTAGCTTGGTATGTATGTATCTATGTATCTATGTATCAATGTAACAATGTATCAATGTATCAATGTAACGGAATCTTTGAACGTGATTTTCACCCACTTCAAAACGTTGGATTGATTTGAAACTTTGCACACTTATCAAGGACCGATGACAATGCAATAATTTAAACAGTTTGTCCCATTATCCTTACCATTAAAGCGTGTTTTTTAGTTTTTAGAACTACAATTTATTATTATTTTTTTATACCAGTTGTTTGTCCCCTTGGGATAAAACAACACTTTTCATACGGACGAAGTTGTGGGCAGAAGATAGTCAGAATCACGAAAAACAAAACACGATAACAACTCAACAATGAATGCTTTTAACGTCTATTTTAAGACGTATTACATAAATAAACGTAGGTCGACAGATCTATAAACAATCTATCAAATTAAATACGCCTGAACTCGCCGAAATAAAATGGAGAACTTTCATAAAACAGTCTAATGGGTTCCTTGAAGAATTTATGATGGAAAATCCATTTTGTAACAGTACGGTTGATTCTATCAATTCAATAAAAATGTCGTGTAAACGGTAAAGGTTTAATTTTCACGCAATTGTGATCGTTTTTGACGCAAACATTGTTTTTAGAATACTTTCATAAGATGTTTATTATTGTTGACTTGCTTTTGCCCGCGACTTCGTCTGCGTGGTATTGGTACTTTAAAAAGTCTACTTATTTTACGCAATAATATGGCGAATGGGCCGCCTTAATTGAGAAATGATTGGTTCACCAAACAAATTTCGACCACCCTCTCCCTCCTCCCTTTCTACCACTTTAAAATAATTTCCGGGATAAAAACTATCCTACGTCCTTTCCAGGGTCTCAAACTTCCTCCATACCAAAGTTCATTTAAATCGGTTCAGCGGTTTAAGCGTGAATAGGTAACTGACAGACAGACAGATAGAGTTACTTTCGCATCTATATAACACTAGTCATTCCCCGCGGCTTCGCTCCCGTGGACCACCCCACAGGACCCAATTTCGGGATAAAAAAATTGCCTATGTCACTCAGGAATAATGTAGCTTCCTATTGGTGAAAGAATTTTTCAAATCGGTACAGTAGTTTCGGAGCCTATTCGGTACAAACAAACAAAAAGACAAAAAAAACTTTCCTCTTTATAATATTAGTAGAGATTATTAGTATGGAAGTATAGATTAGTATAGACTAGTTTAAAACACACTCAAAATTTTGTATGGATTTTCATATGTGTATGTAAAAAAGATTTTCTGTAAAATGTTTCTGTAGTTTCTGCCTACCCTCATGGGAAAAGGCGTGAGTTTATGTATGTATCTTGGATGGATTGTGTGCAAGATTATATATTTGTGTTTAGAAAATATTCATCTTGCATTACATTCCCTATAAGTCGTATTAGAAGCTACCCCACTTCTAATACGACTTTTAGGGAATATGGTAAAAGAAAGCATGTATGGCTGATCACAAATAAATTAAGATAAAGACAAGAAAATGATGATGTCTGTGTGTCAAGGAGGTACCACTCTACGTATCACAAATACATAAATAAATATAATATTGTTTCATGTTCTCATTCATTGGCGTAGCGTGCCTTGGCGAAGCCCCGCATAAAAATTTGTTTGGGGGCCCTTATGAAGGGTAAAGATTTCTCACAAAAGAAAAATAAATGTTTGCATAAAATTAAAAGAAATATTTATTCATCATAATTATCTGTCACTTTTTCCAAAATTTTTACAAACAATTCAAATTAAATATACACTCTCCTTGTCTTTTTTTCGGCTAACTGATTTATTAAATCATTTATAGCTGATGACGACTTTAGTTTTTCTAAAATTTCTCTCTCTATGGGCAATAGTGACAGCAACGACAGGTGAAAAAAAAATTGAAAAGTGTTTAATAATTTTTGCTAACGCACTTCGGGGGCCCCATATAATTGATACGGCAGATACAGTGGTAGCTACGCCCCTGTTCTCATTAAAAGTACCTACATACGTAAGTAAGTAATAATTTTTGCCTATTGCTATACCTAAATCCATAAAAAATATTGCTCGGTAAGGTTATTCAACGTAATGACAATCGAGCCCTCCGTACTAGACACCATTAGACAAATAAGTCGATAAACAAACATATTTACATACTGTTGTGATTGAAGGTTAACTTGGTTGACCTTGGGGAAAAATTTGACCTGAAGCAAAGGACAAATAAGGGTGAATGTTTAGTCTTGTAAAAATATCTTTATTGGATTATTCAATTAATAGGTTCTAGAGACTTATATGGATCTTATTTGTAAGTGTAATTTCTCCTTCATAAAGGTCAGGTGCGCCAATCCAGAACTTTTTAGTACCATGGGCTATCCGGTCTGCAAGCAATGTGCCCTGCCCACTGCAACTTAAGATTCACAATTCTTCGGGCGATGACGATTGCCTTCGTCCTTCTGCAGCTATATTCATTTCAATAGTTTTAGCAGTTTGATTCGATTCAAATAGTTTTTTTATAACTTTTTCTGTGTAAAGCGTCGGCCATCAGAGTTTTTTAGTGCAAATTTTAACATAACGTCCCAAAAAAACTAGGTAAGTAAAGTACAAAGTTATCAGCAAAGATTTAATAATTTGGACGGCCTTTTTCGTCACATAAATATTTACTAAATAAATGTATTAATTTCTCACGCATTTCGTGTATAGAATCTAGAGTAGATTTCTTAGAAAACTGATAAGCACGCACGGGTTGTCGTGTTCAACCTAAATATTGTTATTCTACCAAATAAATGTAACCATGTAACGGTTTATAGTATTTGATTCTTTGGAAAGCAACAACAACACGAGAAAACAAACACAATGATTTGTTTGGTATCTAAAAGTAAAATTGTTGGTTGGGTGCAGGAGGAAATATCTGGCCCGATTACGAAAATTATTTCACTGATAGAAAGTTATCGTACAGTCCTCAGTAGTTCAGTGAGGCTATTATTTTTACCCCACTGCCGAAGGAGGGTAATGTGTTTATCAGTCAGTGAACTAAAAAGACGTAAACAAGACAAAAATCATGCTGTGCAGTCGGAGGATGCATCTGCTTTTGATCAGCCAGCTCGCGAAAATGTATCCTATATACATGTTTACGTCTTTTTAGTTTACTTTTTAAGCAGTCGGGTTTTTTGATATTTTTAATTAACTTTTTTATATTTTGCACCATGTTTTTTTTTTTTTGATTTTCTTGCAATGACAAGAATGTTTACTTTTTAAAGTATTACATTATGTTATCAAAATTATTGTGAATGTGAAGACTATGTGGAGCTTTTTGTATTTGTTTTTTTTTTGTTTGTTTAAGTTAGTTTTTAATAAAGGCAGTTTGAGTAGTTTATGCCGCCTACCCGAATGTCCTTTCTTTGGTATTGTTCGTCGAATCCTTGAGTTCTGAGTTGAGCTACACGTTTATTGACAAATGCATGCACTGACTGGACAGGTCCACTCAATCTGGCTGGTTCTTTCCTCAAAAGACCATTTCAGACATCAGTCTACATGGTCTTCACATGATCTAACCAAGATTTAGCCTGGACTTTAAAAGAGACTGTGACCTCTGAGTTTGTTTCGGCCTATCTTCTCAGAGTACTCAGATAGGAAACGCCTTTTGGAAGGTCGTGTGGATATGACTTTGGGTTATTCTTCGGTTTTATTGAAACTCACAAAGAGACGAGACGACATATTATTTATTAGAGACTGTTTGTTACAAAGCACTGTTTTACAAGGTATACATTTTCTTGTCTGCCATATTGACACTTGAGTTAGGTACTTACACTGTCATAGACTTTTCCATAGATACAAAATACGTTTCATATTTTTATTTACGTTTCTAATAATTTATTATTCACGATAGATACACAGATCACAGAGTATAACAGAATGTCTAATTTCCAACTTAAAAAAAAAGATAAGCTTATTTAGATTTTTTTCGATAAATAAACTAACTAAATATTAGTAGTGACATCTATACT
Organism: Orthosia incerta; assembly: GCA_948252205.1. Lineage (NCBI taxonomy): Eukaryota > Metazoa > Arthropoda > Insecta > Lepidoptera > Noctuidae > Orthosia > Orthosia incerta. The sequence continues at coordinate 14,488,597 of OX411758.1, forward strand.
TAAAAAGTGATTAGCAGGAACTAATTAATGTTGCCAGCCTATATTTTTACAACGCCGACCTCATCTAGTTTAAAAAAAATATGATTGACATGTAAAAGTGTTTGTACAAACCAACTTACAAAAATAAAATTATTTATCAATATATTTTTCTTTCAACTACGTAGTAATGTTATCATTAATCACTACAAAACCGATCACAAAGGACGTATTTTTTGCTAAGAACCTAAACAGTGCAGAAATGTTACATGAAATCTCATTGTTGCACAGTTTTTAGGGTTCCGCACCCAAGGGGTAAAAACGGGACCCTATTACTAAGACTCCACGATCAGTCTGTCTGACTGTCACCAGGCTGTATCTCATTATGAAATTTTCACAGATGATGTATTTCTGTTGCCGTTATAACAACAAATACTAAAAACAGTATAACATAAATATTTAAGTGGGGCTCCCATACAATAAACGTGTTTTTTTTCCGTTTTTTTGCGATAATGGTAGGGAACCCTTCGTGCGCGAGTCCGACTCACACTTGGATAGTTTTTTATTAATGCACTGTTTTTTATTTAGATATAAATTTACCACAGAGGTTTTATGTCTCCCATTAAGTTTAATATAAAATGCATTAGATCAAAAAGATACTGGCTTAAATAAAAATCGGTTGAATAAAATCGATTTGATGAAAAAAAAAAACAAATGGCGCGCATTTTGTACCATTGTAAAACAAAAAAAGTAAAAAAATAGTGGAAATAGACAGCGATAGCGATATGAATTAAGGACGCTGTTACATTTTCGACGAACTCAAATTTAGTTATCTAGTCACACACACAGCAACATTACGCGTACGCACTCATTGAAACTACTGAGCGCTCGATTTTATACATCACTCAAATAATTTTGGTCCTTGATATTATTTTTTTATTTTATTGAAGTTGATTCAGGAAGGTTAGTAGTCACTATGAAAATGCATTTGGTAACTGTTACAAACCTTCGTCGTAAAAAGTAGGTTATTATTTTCAACCGACTTCAAAAAAAGGAGGTTCTCTATTTATTCGACTCGTATGTATCTGCGATTTTCTTAAAAACTATTGATCCGATATTGACGGTTTTCGTCGATAAATGTATGTGTTATCAGGGAAGGTTTTATGTAACATATTAGGATCTGATAAAGAACTTCGGAGATAGAAAATGTAACTCTTCAATAACAAACAGCAAATGACCTGCGATTACTGTGATCGTATGTTTATGTATTGTTTTCACCATACCATAATATAATATCACGCTTGTACGGTTTTAGGGGGTAAACAGATGTATTTAGTATACCTAATATTTTTCTCCTTGTTGTAATACGTAGGTATTTAAAAAAAAACGCCACGTGATATAAGTACCGGTAACGAAATAATTGCCGGTCACTAGGATAAAAAAATTACTTGAACATTTTGCATTACCTACATGGAACATATAAAATATTACTATCCAATTTTTTTTGAAGCATTACATAATGAGCAGCAGCTAATGATGTACTACCCAAAAACCATGAAAATGACACCCATGACGAAAAGATATCAAATTTTCGTCGCCGCCATCTTGTATTTTGGTTTGACCCCGTATTCGATATAAGCGACCCCAAAATCCATGAAAATGACGTCCATGACGAAAATTAGTCAACTTTTATCGGCAGCATCTTGGGTTTTGGTTATAGCCTCATATTCATTTCTTAAAACCCTAAAAATCATGAAAATGACACCCATGACGAAAAGATGTCAAATTTACGTCGGCGCCATCTTGTATTTTTGTTTTGACCCCGTATTCGATATGGGTGACCCCAAAATCCATGAAAATGACACACATGGCGAAAATATGTAAAATTTTTTTTGGCGCCATCTTGTATTTTGGTTCTGACCCCATATTCGATATAAGTGACCCCAAAAACCATAAGTGACACCCATAACGAAAAGATGTCACATTTTCGTTGGCGCCATCTTGTATTTTGATTTTGACCCCGTATTTGATATAAGCGACCCCAAAACTCCATTAAAATTACATCCATAACGAAAAGTTGTCATTTTTTTATCGGCTCCATCTTGTATTCTGGTTTCAACCATATATTCGATATAAGCGACTCCAAAAACCGTGAAAATGACACCCATGACAAAAAGATGTTAAATTTTCGTCGACGCCATCTTGTATTTTGGTTTGACCCCATATTCGATCCAAGACACCCCAAAAAACATGAAAATGACATCCATGACGAAAAGTTGTCATTTTTTTATCGGCTCTATCTTGTATTTTGGTTTTGATCCCATATTCGATCTAAGCGACCCCAAAATCCATGAAAATGACACCCATGACGAAAATTTGACTATTTTTTTCGGCGCCATCTTTGGTTTTGGTTTTGGCCCCGTATTCGTCATACATACATACCTACATACAAATCGATTAAAATCATAACCCCTCCTCCCACCCATCCACTTCTAAACTTCACCGCCGACAGCTTGACCTTAACCATCCAAATCTTAACCTTACTAAGAGCTGCTTAAACCCACCCATCCATTTCTCAACCATTTGTCAACAACTGCTTAACACCACCTATCCAAATCCCGATCTTACCCAACATAATTTCTAAATCACATTCATAATAATAGGAAACTCAAACATACTTTTATTTCGGTACGATAAAATATCAACTCCTTTTGATCACGACAAACGACGCGTGGCGGTACTCACACGCATGCACACTACAATCTTTCTGTTACTTTTATCGTATTTATTTTTTGCGACAGAGCGATACGCCCGTCCTTCCACGAGCGCTTCTGAGCGCGGAATGATGAACCCTTAGAGCAAAATGTATGAAGAAGTCGGCAAGTGTTTTTATTTTAGCTAATAATTAAAAAATATAATGATTTAGGTTAAAAATAATTAGCTGGACCTGTAAAGGACTATATAATATAGCAATTTATTATAATTTTGAAGATAAAATATGCTGTAAATTTACCTAAACTGGGACCTATTCGGACCCTACTTTTTTTAATGTTTTTGCGATTATTGTGATGGGAAAAACGTATTTGTGCGAAAATTTTGTATGATGTCATACAATTTTTCTGATGCCAATCTGGAGCTGAATATATTATCTTTAAATTAAAACCATGATATCTTCACATCTGTGATTGCATATACATTAAAATGGTACCTGAAAAGCACTGTTATTTGTAGAAAAATGTAATAGCGTCCTTAATCTCCAGAAAGTATAAATACAGCTGCAAATTAAATTGTTAATAACCTTTTGCTGAAAAAGTCGAGGGATTAATATTTTTCACTAACTTAAGTTTTTATTTTGAGTAGGTATATTTTATCACGGTAGGTAGATTGGTAGTTTTTTTTTTTAAACTTTGCCTCACACTAGGAATTTCTTCCTATATTGTGGGTGCGTTTACAAACATATAAACTCACATACACAATACCCAGAGCCGGAACAACTATCTGGAGGTCATACAAATATTTGTTCCGTGCGGGAATCGAACCTGCGACACGCAGCGCAGCAGTCAATCGCTCAACCACTGCGCCAACCGTGCGCAGCGACAGCAACGTGTGCGTGCGTGCGTGTGCGTGTGCATTTGAAAGAAAAGTAGATTACGCACCTCGCTAAAGTGAGTAATTAATGCACTCGTGTTAATTTGGTGTTACTTTAGTAGTTATTTAACTTACCAACATAACACTCATGCATTAATAACTCACTTTGCGTTCGATGCAACAATCTACTATTTCTGTATCATCGTCTATATCAATGGCCTAAAAAAAAGCCAACGAAAACATCAATTAGAGTCCAAAGCGTGGCGGTTAGCCTTCTCGCTACGAACGTCGTAACCGGCGTAGCGGGTCAGCTACGACGTAGCAAAGAGGCTACGCGTAGCAAAGGGTCTACTGCGAAGGAAAGAGCTTACGATGCTCTACTTCCTTCTTTACAAATAATTTATTAATATCTTTATTTTTATTTATAACCTCTTCGAGTTATGGTAGTATATGAACTACAATGTTTATCCCCCGACAAAATAAGAGGGATGTTATAAGTTTGACGTGTGTACCGGTGTATCTGTCTGCAGCATCATAGCTCCTAAACGGATGAACTGGTTTTGATTTCGTGAATATTGAGAGTGTTATTAGCTATTTTTGATAAAAATCGCTTCAGCCATTCTTAAGTTATGAGCGTTTTACTGTTTGTATCGGGGTGTTTTCGCAAGAAATCGTGTCATAATTACGTGTTCAATAGATTGTCGATCGAAGCGTGTCTGCTACTAGATAAAACACAAAATGATCGGTACTTCCATAGTTTACCCAACAAACATAAAATAAATTTTGCCTATTTATAATAAGAGTTTGGATTGACAAGCTACAAAAACCAGGGCAGACATCTTATGGTAATATACCAGACCCCAAAAAGGGATTAATCTAAGACACAATAGCGTCAATTTGCGCACTAAAACCAACAAATATTCCGTATTATTATATTTTAGACTCCATTCAGCTTTAATGTATTCAAAATCGCTGTGTGATCTATCGACTTGAGCGTCGGATTATGTAAAGTGGGTTCCGTAGCAAATATTTATGATTTGTGCGGGACCCTTCTTAAAGGCGTAATATTATGCGGACAAAGCGCTGGTTAGGATCTGCGCATACTGAGACACATCGCGACTTTGCATACATTTTTTAAAACAGCGATACAATACAGGGTTTTTTTTATTATCAATAGGCGACCACTATCTCACCTGATGGTAAGCGATGATGTGGTCGACGGTGAAGCACCCTTACCTAGAAAAAAACCATTCACTCTTAACTTAAAGACCCCTTTTTTTTTTTTGTGTGGGAAGTCATCCAATGACTTCTCCCGCTCTGGGTGAAGCGGGAGGGCGTGTCAGACTTTTACTGACTAAAACCCACCCGTGTTCTTTCAGTTGCTTGAGCCAGGGCCGCGGTAACTATTTTCAAATTTATCCGCGACCCAGACAGGCATCGGCCCTAGCGGACCCCGTCAATTTTGCTGACATCTCTTTGAGGCGCGCGTGGAACACTACGCGCCGTCGACTCGGGCCTGGTCCTTATCGGGCGGCGAGCTACCCGTTACTCGCCGTCCACAAGCCCACGCCTACGGTGGCCTGGCATCGGCATGCGACCCCCGACGCCCGGGCGTCTCCTGCGGTGGCTTGGGGCGTGAGGGCGCCTCCGTTGCCTCTCCCTCACGCGTTCTGCCTCCTCCTTCGCGAGCATTACTGCTTCGCAGAAGGAGGTGACAGCTTCCCATGCCCTCTCGCTCTGTACCATGGCCTGAACCAGGGCCGGACGCGAGAGGTCGCCACCGCCGATCGCCTCCACGAGGACACGGCGTTGCTCCGCCCAAGCGGGGCAGAATTCCACCGTATGTTCTACCGTGTCCTCCGGGCGATCCGCACATTGGTGACACCCGGGCGTTTCCTCCCGCCTTATCCGGAACAGGAACCTCCCGAAACAGCCGTGTCCGGTGAGGACCTGCGTCAGGCGGAAGGTGAGGACGCCGTGACGCCTCTCAAGCCACTCCTCAAATAGGGGCCTTATCGCCACTATTGTGGCGTGCCCAGCGCTGGGTTGCGACAGTCGCCCTCTCCATGTCGCCATGAGATCTTGCCGGAGCTCTGTCCGCCGAGCCGTGATTTGTCGCGGCAGCGGAGTTTCGCCCCGGCATTTCTCCTCCTCGCGCCATTCCCATATTTGCGCGAGGACTTTTGCTTCCAGATCCCATGGTGGCAATCCAGCAAGGAGGCTCGCCGCCTCACCGGAGACCGTGCGGTATTCCCGGATTAGCCGGATGGCCATGACCCTTTGGGACGCGTTCAACCGGCGGGCTGGTCGCCGCCTCAGGGAACGCGCCCATACTGGTGCCCCGTAAAGGGCCATGGACTGCACGACCCCCGCGTAGAGCCTCCGGCAGGAGGCATTTGGACCCCCTAGATTGGGAAGGAGCCGCTTGAGGGCAGCCCCGGTCCGCTCCAATTTGGGAGCCAAACGTCGGAAATGCTCTACGAAATTCCACCGGCTGTCGAGGACGAGTCCCAGGTACTTCATCGTCGACCCGACGCCGATGTGAACCCCTCCTACCGTTATTTGGGAACCCGGCGGTGGCGCGTTCCGAGGACCATGAAAACACATGGCCTCGGACTTGTGCAGGGCCACCTCGAGTCCCAAGGCTTAAAGACCCCTAGATTGTAGCTATCGGGAAACACAGACTCCGGCAGGGAATTCCACTCCTTAGCTGTGCGCATAATAAATGTGTCCCCAAAACGTTTTGTGCGTATGGGTGGGATGTCCACCATGTACCGATGACGCATCGCCGTACGTCTGGTAGTCCGATGATGGAACAGGCTGAAATTCAAAGCGTTTATTGTGCCCGGTTGCATATACTCCTGCCTCCTTGTTTATCATCTGGTGAAATGTGGGTGTGTTTAGTTGCCCTTCTGCCTAAAGTTCCGGGCAAAAAGACGTGATTTTTAACAGACTTCAAAAAAAGGAGGAGGTTCTCAATTCGTCGATAACTTTTTTTTGATGTATGTTACCTGATTACTCAAAGACGCCTGGACCGATTTCAAAAATTCTTCTTTTTTTAGAAAGGGTATATTTTCCAGGTAGTCCCATCGTCATCAGGTCAGGATCTGATGATGGGATCTAGGAGAAATCGAGGGAACTCCTCAAACATTAAAGGCATATATATATATGTGTCGTGGTGGCTCAGTGGCTAAGACCTCGCCTCACGTGCTTGAGGTCGTGGGTTCGAATCTGGGCAAGTTTTCAATGTGATTAATTCAATTCATATGTACTTTCTAAGTTTATTTTGGGCATCGCTGACAACGGTGAAGGAAAACATCGTGAGGAAACCTGGACTTATAGTGAGTTTATTATAAGATTGTGCTTCATTGGTGTAATTGCTCCAACACAGTGCGAGGATAAATAATAAATGAATAAATAAAATAGCTATTTCAGTATTTTCATCAATAATTAATAATTTGCACTTAGAAAGTATCAATTGGTGAAGTGAAACTGACGAAGAAGACCACAGGCTTCGGAAAAGAAAGTTATTTAGTGTTTTGTTTTGAAAGTCGGTTTGATTTTTTGTTATTGTTTTTTATATGTTACGTTATTAACTAACAAGTAAATTTAAAAAAAACCTCCTTCACATTTTTGTTTCATGCTACACAATTTATCTAGTAATCAGAATCAGTTTATCTGTTTAGTAGTTATGATGCCAAAGAGAGTTACACAAATACACAAACACACGTCAGCTTATAAATCGTTTTCCGTCGGGAGTTAATAAAAATCTTGTAATGTGTCCAGCGTCGCGTCCCGGTGTGAGTTGACCCTTAGCAATTTACGCAGGGAATACAGATGGACCGGGTCGGAAGTAGTGTTTGATTTATTTGGAAGCTGGACCCTGGTAGCGAAATTGTATAGGGTTGGAAAGGTTCCGTGAAAACCGGTAAAATGGAAGGTTTTATATTTGCCATGGAAATTGATTTGTTTACTAGCTAATGTTCGGTGCTTACATAATTTATAAACTTCAGTAATGATACCTGATTCATCATCATCATCATCATCAGCCTATTAATGTTCTCACTGCTGGGACACAGGCCTCTCTCTGTAAGAGGGAATGGGCCGTAATCCACAACGCGGGCCCAGTGCGGGTTGGTGGATATCATTCAAATTTTTAGTTCTAGAACATGCCGGTTTCCTCACGATGTTTTCCTTCACCGTTTTGAGAGCAGTGGCGATGAAATAATTAACACAAAGTAAAGCGTCTGCCTGGGCTCGAACCCACGACCTACAACTTGTAAGTCGCGGCCGATACCACTGGGCCAGCACTGCTCTCCTTGGATACCTCATTATTTTGGTGAATGTATCTGTATAACGGAACCCTCGGTGCGCGATTCCGACTTGCACTTGGCCGGTTAATTTCCTCATTCCTCTAATGACAGCCTATTTTAACACAAGTTAGTAGATTTAATTTAATTGAATTAATGCTTTAGTTTTTCTCACCTTCTCTATATTCTAAGTCATATCCACCACTCGACTCAAATTGACAGTTATACTTTGTTACGTTTTTATTCGATTCGGTTTTATTCCATTATCGTAGCGACTGTATCGATTGTATTGAAATTAATTTCCATCAAAAGGACTTGGAAAGTGTGTAGGCCGTACGGTAGTACAAATTTAACCATTTCCTCAAGACCAATCAATGAGAATCCTCAATAGACCAATCTAGAACAAAATCCACAGTATAAATATGGACGAACAGTAGGGAAACTATCTACAAACGCTCGAAACGGCACACTCACACAAACATGTGCATCGACGAGACCCCTAAGCGGCTCGCACTACTGACAGCACCGCGGACGCTAATAGGGGTCTCTTCGGTGCGCATGTTTGTGTGAGTGTGCCGTTTCGAGCGTTTGTAGATAGTTTGTAGAAACGGCACACTCACACAAACATGTGCATCGACGAGACCCCTAAGCGGCTCGCACTACTGACAGCACCGCGGACGCTAATAGGGGTCTCTTCGGTGCACATGTTTGTGTGAGTGTGCCGTTTCGAACGTTTGTAGGTAGTTGCCATACTGTTTGTATATTTATACTGAGACAAATCGCTGGAGTTTATTTAAAACAGTCCATTATTTGTACAGGCGACTGTAATAGTTGATTTCCTCACAGATTACGCCTTAATTATTTAAAAACAATGGACTGGAACACGCAATGGTCTCCAACTGAAACCTAATTGAATCTCGACGGGTCATGGCGATTGTGTGGTCTTAAAAGGTTGGTGCGATTGTTGGGGCCAAATGTTGGCTCATTTTTATGATCGATATAAAATAATAGACCTTGAGACTGAATTCGGGAGATATTATAGTGCACTAACTTCTGCAAGCGGCTTCGCCCGCGTGAATGTCGAAATTTATCTCAAGGGAACATATGTATGTCCAAAAAGTAAAATTATTTCTTAATTGTACACCAAAAACCAACATTACATACATGTGATAATAAAGAACATGTACTATAAGGGTCAAAATTGCAGTCACACTACCAAAACAGAAAAGGTAATTTTTTTGTAGGCAGCAGTATTTCAACTTTTCGCGGTTCGTAGGAATAATCTATACTTTAATTTCTATACAAAATATTAAATCAGTTGTGGATAATTTAACTTCTTCTACAAAAACCAGCCATTTGAGTTTTGGGAGAGAAAGACTGCACTTTTGACCCTTGACTGTACAAAGGCGAGCTTAACTCAACGTTGAGTTGTCTTATAGCAAACCCTGGCATGTCAAGGAAAGTTGACAATTATAGAGGGCAGGCATCCAGAGTACAATATTAAAATAACCTATGACAAATTAAATCAATAAATCTGCCTAGCCTTTTTCCCAACTATATTGGGGTCGGCTTCCAGTCTTACCGGATTTAGCTAAGTACCAGTGTTTAACATGGAGCGACTGCCTATCTGACCTCCACAACCCAGTAGCTGGGTAATACGGTACCCCTTGGCAAGACTGGTGTCAGATCTCACGCTTCTGACTACTCGGAACGACTGTCAAAGATCTTCTAATGACAGCCGGGACCAACGGCTTAACGTGCTTTCCGAGGCACGGAGGAAACTCGGTATGTTGAAATGGTCACCCATCCACGGACCGACCTCGTCAAGCGTTGCTTAACCTTGATGATCGACCAGTGTGGCTGTTATTATTCAGCCACGAGCTCCTCCTATGACAAATTAAATAAAAACTTAAATATACTTAATACCTCTCTTCCATATACTAAATCCTATGTGCTAGTCCAGACTATAATCTATCTCCGTGGTAAATTTCATCCATATCCGTTCAGCCGTTTTGGCGTGATTGAATAACAAACAAACATACATACATCCATCCAAACTTTGGCATTTATAATATTACATTAGTAAGATAACTAGGTACTTTTCCCAACTGGGTTGGAGACAGCTTCCAGTATATCCAGATGAACCTGAATACCAGCATCTTACTTGGAGCGACTGCCTATCCAGCCTCCACAACTTACCCTAGGGTGTGGAGGCTGGACCTTTGGCAAGATTTGTTGTCAAACTTTCGGGTTTCTAACTACCTGCAACGACTGTCAAAGATCTGGCTGGGAACAATTGCTGAACGTGTTTAAATATCTAACTACAGCTCTCAACATGTATTGCTTTTTTATACTATTCTAATAATTTTTTTTGTAGGTAGTTAAGCATTAATGTATAAAAAAACCGGTAAAATGCGAGTCGGACTCGCGCACGAAGGGTTCCGCACCATGATCGCGAAAAAACGGCAAAAAATCACGTTTATTGTATGGGATTCTGTTTTTATTATTTTTGTTAAAGCGACAACAGCAATACATTATCTGTAAAATTCATTAAGCAATATCAAAATATTCAGCTGTCTAGCTATCACGGTTCATGAGATACAGCCTGGTGACAGACGGACAGACAGACAGACAGACAGATCGCGGAATCTTAGTGGGGTTCCGTTTTTAACCTTTGGGTACGAAACCCTAAAAAAGAAATGGCATTGTCACAAACGTGTGTACAAAAATTCAGCTCAATCGAACACCGGGAACTGGATTTTTATCTTGCAAGCTTTGACTACATACACACCAACTCCGGACAGGTAATAAATGCTGTCGATTTTTCAGCTAGACTTTTTAAAATGAAATACAAAGATAAGATAGTGTCAGAAACGTATGAGAACAAGATGAAAGATAGGCTCGGTGCCAACGAAATATTGAACAGAAACATATCTTGAAAGCCAACACATGACATACATGGGTAGGTACGAGATAAGAGAGATATTGAAGTAGTTAGATATACCCATCTTGTTTAAGACAATGGAATTTAATTTCAAAATGTTAGAAATTAATCATTAGCACGGGGTCTCATTGCTAAGAAAGAAAATTTGGTCCAAATAAATTTCACTAGATGGCGCGACATGTACACACAATTCAATAGAATTGTGTGTAAAATTAACATTTTCTGGAATTGAACATAGAAATTGTATGTCTTTGTTTAATCAACTCTCCTAAGCACAAAATTAAAAACATTGGGCTCTTAACATTTCAAAGATTATTTGAACGGATCATTTTAAATTTATTCCAATAGGTGCCGCATTTTTTTATTTCTGAGGCATTCCAATCGATAGTTTGCATTGTTACACATTTTGGTGCAAAAAAACTGTAAAAACGTGCAAACAAATTACTATAAAACGAATCTTCACTGTATTTAAAGAAAAAAATATTCACGAACCTAGTAAACCCTTTTACTTGCAAGTCGCTGCTAACACCATCTATTGGCGTGAAACGGGATCGAACGCGATTGATGTACTTACAAAAATAACAAGATTAATCAGATGAAAAACGCTACTTACTTAAGTTTCTATGTATGGGATGAGGCATCTGTATGCTAGTATTATATTATCTGTGTCATGAGTAAGAGAGATATTGAAGTAGTTAGATATACCCATCTTGTTTAAGACAATGGATTTTAATTTCTAACTGTTAGAAATTAATCATGAGTGGGTACCATAGTAGCTTATCTCATCTCTCTAATTAATGACAAACTAAGTAAAAAAAAATCTCTACCACTGGCAAGTCTACCACCGCCGCGCCGCGAGTAAGCGATCACCTAGCTATCGACTATTTACTCGCTGAAGAAACACAAAAGATATAAGATCTCGTATCAATAGAAGAGACACAATAATATTGTAATAGTTTATCGCTGTTTCTCACCAAATGTTTGTCGCAGTGACAAGAGTTTTAAAAGTTATACACGCCCAGCGATACTGCCTCAGCGATGCTCGTTTGCTCGCTTGGCGGTCAGAATACACACCGAGAGACCAACCAGCGGTAATTTCTACCAACAGTGCGTCCGCCCCGAGCGAGTGGTGCAAGGAATCGCCCATCGCACAAGAACTGTCGCTTACAGCCGAGCGACAAAACTTTTGGAACTACACAATCGCCTCTCACTGCTCGCCAACTAGTTTTTAGTTTCTAGCTTTACTCGCTACTCGCTGATCGTCGGCGATGGGACAAGTGCCTTTGCCTAGCTTTAACTTTTTATTGTTTCTTCGCTAATAGTTGTAGCATAAAATGAATAAGATGTTACTGAATTAACAGCTTTCTAAGTCTTAACTCCGCTATGACTAGGTGTTCTAGTAGTCTAGAATGAATAGGTCATTTCTAGGCATGCAAGTGTGCTTCAACGTCGAGCACATCAGCGCGGTTGGCAGGTTAGATAGCGGTCAAACGCAAGCCTACCTAATGAAAAATCAAAACAGCCTAAAGTGTTGGACCAAACATTTGTTCAAACATTCCCAAAGCCAACATAACACAACCAACTTTTTTCCTCTGCCGACGAAACCAAATTATTAATTGGCGTGCTTTAATGCGACCCTGGTAGTTTGCTACACATAAAATGTTACTGTATCACCTCAGTTTAAGGTTTATTTTTGTAAAAAAGGGATATTTTGTTAGTTATTTCACGTAGAAATGGAAACGCAGGTGGGAACACAACTAATGAGAAGATTTAATATAATTAATTATGGGTTAAATAAGTACTTGAATGTTGGTGGTATATTTCGTGGCAAAGGTAACCTAGCTTTGCCTAAGAATAGCATGTTTTGGGCTACATTTAATATTTGGGTTGGGTTTCATTTTGGCTTTGATAAGGTTATTACTTTTTATTTATTGTACACGCGTGATTCACAATTTTCATGTGGTATTTTTTTTTCTGAACCTACATAAGCGAGGTTAGCAAATATTGCGTAACATATATTATACGTATTATTTTGACGCCAAGCTTATTTTTTATTTTGTTTTATTTTCAGCCTGTTTTATCCCACTGCAGGGCAAAAGCGTCTCTTTCTTTCTTTAGAACCTCTCTATTTTGCGTTGATGCGGGTATCCTGTCTGTAGGAGTAATTATGATCATGGTCGTCGCCATCTTTGCCTGGGCCAGCCGCGTTTATTTTTCGACGCCAAGTAATGCAAAATGTTTGTCTATGTTACTCTACAATTTGGCTATTATTGAGTAAATCCTACTAATATTATTTGAAAAAAATATCTAAGTTTGTGTTTCAGCCACACAAAACGGCTGAATGGATTTGGATATGCGTACAGATTGTCTATACTATTATTATAAACAGGAAAGATTATTAGTTTTTGTATGTAACGAATAAACTTAAAACTACTGGACTGATTTCAAAAATTATTTCACTGTTGGGAAGCTACACTATCCCCGGGTGACATTGGCTACTTTTAGTCCCTGTATTCCCACGGGAACGGTAACTACGCGGGTGAAACCACGAGGCGTCCGTTAGTAGTTTATAATCTGGATTAATACATTAATAACTGCCTCGTCGGTGTAGTGGTTGCAAGCGCTACTGATGAACATGAAGTCCTGGTCCTGGGTCCTGGGTCGGGAAAAATGTTATTGGGTTTTTCCGTCTGGAATTTCTAAGCAATAGCCCGGAGTCTGGGCTTGATGTTATGTTAATTAAAAGGATACTTTTCATACCGGTATAATGTTCCCTTGGTATAAAAACAGAAGCTAATCTTAATTTACAATTTCTAAAATTCTCCGCTAGTGAGCAGTACATATCTTCTACATAAACTGTCTAGTCTTTATCTACAAGTGAGTACAATACAATTTATGAATAAATGCGTTGAAGTGTAACGTAACTTTATCTGTTACGTTCTGCTTGGGTTAACACATAGGCTTTTCGGCGGCCTGGCGAAAAGCCAAACAAAAAAAAACTTTCCAAAATACAAATTGTTATAATTATAGAGACTGGTGCTAAATAACTGGAAGATTTTAATGTTTTAAACCTAGCAACTTACTGACTTTCCTTTTAATAAAATGCTCACACCTATGTTCCTTAGAAAACTTCTTTTAGTCCATTAAACTTTGTTCCCATGACAACGGATAAATTCATGTCAATAAATGACAAGTTTTACTGTCATTTTATTTATTGTTGTTAGGGATCGATACCTACAAATAAAGTTATTCAAAAGACAGAGAAGATGTGAGTGAAAATGCTGGAAGAGGAAGCCCTAAATGGACACAAACAGACCTTATTGGTGATGTTTTTCAGATAGGTTAAGTACGAAGTACTCATCACTAGATATATGAACGAAATTAAAACTAAAAGAGTGGTTAATTAAAAACACTACAAAGTGAAAAATAACTTCAATTTCTGAAGTCGGTGTTCCTGTTTTCGTTTCTTCGTTTTTTGACACCGACTGCCGAAATTATAGTTATTTATCACTTTGTAGTGTTTTTATTTGGAAGTCGGTTGTATTTTTTTGTAAAAAAAAATCACGTTTTAGTTGTAGCTAAAAGTACCTATAATGCCCAAAGTGATGCCAGAATAGATTAACCCAATAACATGAAACTGAAACAAAACCGGTGGAATGAGAGTACACCAGGGTAAACTGTTCACACCTGCGTACCCCTTTAGAGCGTACCAGTGTGATGTTATGTTATGAAATGGTGTAAACAATAAAGAGACATGCGATTGCAGCTATCTCGAGTGATTTGCCGTCATTTATTGAAGGGTTCTGATGTATATCTCAGAAGTTCTTCAATAGATCTTTATGATCTTGATATAAATGAGACCACATGACAAGCACCAGCTTACAATAAAAAAAAAAGAATCGTCAAAATCGGTTCAGCTATAGTGCGCGCGGAACTAGTTGGCCGCGCCTTAGGTATGTGAGCGGTGGGACGGAGAGGCGGGGGCGCCAGTAAAACCCGGGATAACCCATTGAAAATGGGTGTGATGACCCATTGACCCATTGACATTGTCATTTTCCATTGTCCTAACCCGCCTCCTCACCCCTGTCGCCACCTAAGGCGCGGCCAACTAGTTCCGCGCGTTCTATAGTAAAAAGTTCTGAGGTAAAAACACAAATTTAAAAAAAATACTGTCGAATTGATAACCTCCTCTTTTTTGGGAAGTCGGGTAAAAATACAGTTAAACTGTTTATTTGCCACAAAAACTACATACAAATTTGATCGTGGCTGTACTTTAAGCCTCTCCATAGGAAAAAGGCGTGAGATTTAAAAAGAAAAGAAAGAAAACATTTATTGCCACCAAGAAATGTTACATCATAAACAAAACACAGTTTCAAAGCACAGTATTTCCAGTATGGCAAAAGGAGTATGGCTACTACACTAGTCAACGCTGATTTCCAGCCCGCCCCCTTTCTCATAGCACGTATCATAATTATAAGTCACAAAAAAAGGAAAAAAAAATACTTCAAGTACGTTATGTACTTGAAGTATTTTGTGTGTTATGCACCTTGCAACTTCAGACAAGGTATTTAAGACTACTTTAACACAATAAACGAACGAGCGTCGGTCTCTCAATTTAAACGCACAATAAACATTGAAGCACGTAATAATTATGAATCAAAACATTCCATAATTAGTCCTAAAACTACAAATGAATATATATCTGTTTAATTAAAGATAAACATGGAGAAACTCGTGGATGAGTAATAACAGCCGTCTATCTTTAAGGTTAAGCAACTCTTGCTGAGGTCTGTCTGTGGATGGATCCATTACAGACCGTTTCTCAACTATGTCTCGGAAAGCGGACGGTTACGCACTATACGGCCGTGTCCGTGATTTGAGTTCCGAGTTCAAAATGTTCGGCATTATGACAGATTATGACCGATAGAGTTCGGATGTTGTGCGTAAGCTTCCCTACAAAAAGTACTACGGCTACTTCGGAACCGAAATTTCATGGACCCGGATCGAATGTAGTACGTAACTGGTCAGTCTCGGCTGTCATTTCTAGATTTTTGTCAGTCGTTACGGTAGTGAGAAGCCGTAAAATCTGACGCCGGTCTTGCTATAGTCGTGACAATCTAATAAGTCGGATTTGACAGCTATAAAAATCTATACGTTCTATCAATCATCATCATCATCAATCAATGTAAAATAAATCTATAGAAAATTTTTGTACAAAGAAAATGTTTCCTAAAAAAATTGCCAGGGTGTTAAAGTTCCAACAGAACCCATTTCCAGCATTTTTGGAAATTTTGTCTGTTTGTATCTTTATTTGTAAAATGTACGAAACCAATGTAAATAACTTTAATACATAAAAAAATTGCGAAGTTTAAGTATTACTTAGTTGTTGTTTCATCGCAATCGGTTCACTCTATCAAAGATGAAAATAAAGTGTTCAAGAAGTAAAATTTTCACAACACACGCAATTCTCAAACTCTGACAGTTGAACTCCATATTCGATAGATGGCGTTGTTTGTCTTCTCCGCAAAAGAATGAGCCTAGAAAAAATTGGTAGGTAAGTAGGGTAGACAGGAAGGTAAGTAGGGTAGGTATAGGTAGGAAGATTGATAGGAAGGTAAGTACTAAGTAGGGTAGGGTAGGCAGTTGACGATTTGACGGGAGCGATGCCGCGGGCACAGCTAGTACTTAATAATAATTAAACTTGATGCTTACGAATGATACTCGTTGTTATATTGCATGTGTTACATATTAATTAAGGGAGAGGGCTGGGCTTTTCGTTGGCCAGAGAATCAGCATTGCCATTCAACGTGGCAATGCTGCCAGCGTTCTGGGCACTTTTCACGTTGACAGCGATGTGGACGAATTTTTTGACGCCCTATGACCCCTGCCCTTTTATACGCGTTCGTAGTTTTATTTCATTTTTATTTAAGTGTATTTATAGGTAGTTATTGTTAATTAAGTATTTTATATTATGTAAATTTTAGATTATTAATAAATAAAATAATTCTTGTGGTAAAAAAAAATATATTAATAAGGATTATGAATTTGATTTTTCAATTTCTTACGTACAAAGCGGCATGTTAAATGAAAAACGTCATCGGACTTCTTAGATTGTCACGATTATAAGGGATATTTTGTTACCCAGCAGGGTTGTGGAGGTCAGACAAGCATCACTCCATATGAAATACTGGTATCCAGCTGTATCTGGTTAGAATGGATCCTGAACTCAACATAGGTGGACAAATGCCTTGCAGATGGAACATGCTGATAGGAAAGGACTTATTAATTAAAATTGATGCACAATAGATCTCAATAATTATTCAATCGGGGCTGGGACAAAAGGTGCAGATTGTGAGGTGACACTATTACACTATTTGTGCTTTGTTTAAGTCAATTGCAATAGGCTACCTTACTGCCGACTTCTTCCGCGAGGTGGCACACTGCGTCCATGAGATTAAAAATACTTGCTTCTATCCCAATTTTAGTTATCCCACCGCACTATTCCCAAACCACTGCAACTCCTGAAAGCCAGAATCAATAGTGGCGACCACCAGAAAACCGCCGCGGCAATGAAGCTCGATGAAATCCCGGTGAAAGAATTTAACTGTCTTGGATCCCGCAACGAAATTAATCAGAAAAGAATAACGGAGGAGTAGGAAAAAATAATATAAATTTCCACTTCCCTTCATATCAAGCAGGAGGCAGAATAAACAAGGGCAATAGGCACAAAGGGTCGTTTACAACTGGGATAAGCCCAGTTGCCTAGCATAACGGATAAAAATTTGCATTAATATTTGCCCAATTTTAGTTAGGTTACTGTTTTTGAAAGCCAAAAATATTGAGAAAGCCTAAAAAATCAGCCAATTTTCCTTCAACCATGTTAAAATTTATCAACGACCCAGACATGCATCGGCCCTAGCGGGCCCCGTCGGTTCTTGCTGACATCTCTTTGAGGTGCGACTGGACCACTACGCGTTTCGACTCGGGCCTTATCCTTATCGGACGGCGAGCTACCCATTACTCGCCGTCCGCAAGCCGCGCCTCCGGTGGTCGGGAATCGGCTTGCGACGCCCGACGCTCAGGCTTTCATACGTCAATCGATTTGTCTTAACCTTCACACACACATTTGTTACTAGCATAAAAGCACATTAAAATTGGAAAATAGAAAAATGGCGGTTTTTTTATTAATATAGCACAATAGAGCTGCACCCTAATTGCATACTTCAAAGAACGCTCGCGTGTGTGCTTGGAATTTATGTGATACGCAATTAGATTGTTAGTCTGTTGATGGTGCCGGAAGGTGGCTAAAGCACAAAAGTAAAGGTCAATCATTGATATTAAGAAGTACAATATCTTGCGTAAAAAGTGATAATGGAGTAACTTTTAAAATAAAATAAGGCGAAAAATTAAAATTTAACAGCTTATTCCTATATTATTAACCATCCAACTAGCTTCATATGATGTCCAGTTTATTCTGATATCATTATATTCACGCTCTTTTCCTTGAATCCATTCGAATATGGAAACTAGAATGAGAATGGATTTTAAGTGTTTCCTTTTGAAAAATATGACAGGGGCGTTCTTAACAAGTACGGTTTAAAATTATTAAAATAATAGCCAGGATATTTACTTGATGGGTTATTGTGTATAACTGCCCCATTGGTCTCGCGTTCGTAAGTGCGATTACAGAGTATAGGGTCACGGGTTTGATTCGCAGGTTGGGCAATGTGTTATTGGGTTTATCCTTTTAAAATTTTCTGGTGTTAAGTCGCGGTTGGAAGTTATTTTTGTGACACCCCTGTGCCTTGTATGCGCACTCCCTTGTGCACTATTATAATATACGCTCACCAATAGCCAGCCTCTGTTGAGACGTCTCTGTTGCTGTGACGTTCAGCGAATTTCTTGAAATTTCTTCTCCAGTATGACCGAAATATAAAATTAAAAAGTGCATGTAAATGGTTTAATTGAAATAAATGCTGATTCATAACACAAAAAGCCACAAAGGCTTCAAAATAACGGGGAATAATTCGTACAAAGCACAGACTTTTCCCTGCCATACATCAAATAACTAATAGCTACCTGATAATGGTTAACTTTCACAACCAACTTGTTTTCCGTTTTAAACTTGGTACACTTGGTGCCAAGATAAATGCACCCAATTCCGGCCACTAAGTACCAGGGAACTAGAAGTTGGTGGGCGATTAACTTACACGGCGCTAGATTAACACTCGTGGCGGATATTTAATTAGCATTTTGTATGGTTATGAGGATTAGGGTGCGGCACCGAATTAATTGTAACGGCGGGTTTAGGGCCGAAGAGAAAGAGCTAGTAATTGTTTGTTCAAGCATTGTTCGTCGGATCGTTGAGGTTCTTAAAGTTTTAAAAACTTGCACTGTCTAAGCAGGTTCACTCAAATCTATGCTTTTCAGACATGAACCTGGTTCTCATGTGACTTGACCAATGATAGATTGTATGGATTTTCAAAGAGACTGAACTCTGAATTAGTTTCGATGTTTCTTCTCAGAGTAGGTAGCTGGGAACGAGTGGCCTCATTTTGTAAATTGACGTTGTATTTTTATTTGGAAGACGTTTGGATTTTTTTCTATAAACGTTTTTATTTTTCACTTTTTGTTTGTGGTAATCTATAATGCTCACAGTTATGCCAGAATAGTTTACCCAAATAACATGAAACTTGAACTTAACCGGCAAAATGTGATTGTACCAGGTTGAACTGTACACATCCGGGTACCCCTTTAGAGCGTAGCGGTGTGATGTTATGTTATGAAGTGGTGTAAAAATAAACAGATGCGATTGCAGCAATCGTGAGAGATTTGGCGTCATTTATTGAAGAGTTCTGTCGTATATCTTCACTAAATTTAAATGGCACCAATTCGGGAACACAAACTTTCAAACAAAATATTAATTTTTAAAATCGGTCCCCAGTTGACGGAGACATAGGTAAGCATACATAAAAAAAAAACAAACATCACAGTTGCACATGGAACCTCCTCCTTTTTGGAAAGTCGTTTAAACAAAGATTGAATTTTCAAAGTCTTATTTTCATTTATCTATTTGCAGAATAATAGTACATTATGGTACAAGTGTGCAATGTTGGTGATTACCGCTGAAGCGCCATTGAGACCCGAGCCGTTAGGTGAGGGTCTTAAGAGAGCCGAGGACGGTAATCATCAATACACACGTGTATCATACGACGTTTTTCAACACACTTGTGAAGAAAATAATACACAAAAATCATTTTCAACAGTAAAAACGAGTTGTGAATTTTTTTTCTCAATGGCGGGCAAAATTAATCAGTTTTCCTATGCGCGCGCATTTAACAATGGCGATCGGCCATAGACTAAAAGAATGAGGTTTCTCTTTTGTTTTGGCTTTTCGTGGATAGTGTTTTAGCCATGTAAAAAATAGAAATTTTCAATTTTTCTTTATTACAGAGCAAATAAAATTTATATTTGAGTGAAAGTTTTATTTATTAAGCACGTACAAGTTTAAATTATCTATTTAAATACGAAGTTGCATGAAATGAGCAAGCAATGGGTAAATTAATTTATTTGTACTATTGAGCACGATCTTTTTGTATCGAAATTTTTTTAAACTTTTGTTCTTAAAAAAATTTGCAACTCAACCAAGACAATTAAAAAAAAACTCTATAACTTACTTGTGAATAATAGCAATGAAAAAGTCACAGTTTGATAACAGGTATCATTATGTGCCTAATTGCGGTGAAATTAGAGCCGCTTTATGATCAAGTGTGTTGAAAATATAATTTACAACTACTTGAGGCCGCGTTTCCACCTGCAAGTAACTCGCACGCAAGTTTGATTACGTCATTGTGGGACACGATCGAGCGATTTTACTTCGGTAGCTCGAAATGTAATGCAACTTGCATGCGAGCTGCTCGCAGATGGAAAAGTATTCTAACTTAAGTTTTATGTAGTAAGCAAAATTCCTTTTAAGGCACATCGACCGGTCATATTTATCTCGTATTTAGCCATTTTTTCTTATCAGCCATCCCTCATAATTTTGAATTTGGCCACTCACACCCACTTTAAAAATTGACGCTGTATATTTATCAATGTAAATAAATTCCTTCTAAACTTCGTAATCAGAATGAATAGCATTTAGAAAATAAAGATTGATTTATTTCTCACTCGTAGAAGATTGATTGCAAAGACTGGATTAAAATTGACGGGTCAAGAGCCCGATGAAACGCCGTACATTGAGTTTTTAAACAAAATACTTCACGATTGAACTCTGTACTGAAAGCAATGTACATCATCCTCGCGGGCTCTAGCGTGTGAGTGTACAGCCGGCATTACCGGCGACGTGATATGTCGCGTTAGTCACGTCTGTGTGTGAGAACCTTGATAAAAGGTGGTGAAAATAAGAAGGACTGAAGACTCATTCATCTTCCTCTTGCCTGTCGTCATCTTTCATGCAATCCATGATAGACTGGTACATTAAGAGTTTGGAAATTTGAATCTGCCTCAATTTTGTAAATATACACTGATAAAAAGGTCCAAGCCGTGATCTTAATGATTAAGTAAGCATAACATAATCAGCTTATAACGTTCCCACTTCTGGGACACAGGCCTTGTTTCTGTGACAGGGAGTGGGCTGTAGTCCACCATGTGGGCCCAGTGCAGTTTGGTAGATGTTACGTTTTCGAATGTTTGGTACCTACTAGGACATGCCAATTTCCTTACGATGTTTTCCACTACCGTTTTGTTAATAAGTGGATTACTCTCAAGTTAAATCATGAAAACGAAACTAGAAACGTCGGCAAATCGTTTACCAAATAGATAATGGCCATAAAACGAATGGCTTGAATGAGCGAAGAACATTCGTAGTTCCTTGTTCGTTCTTATTCGATTATTACAGCCATTTGTGCTTCCAAACTGCTGTTTAATGGTTGAAGTGTAAGAACTATGTTGATTGTTTTGACAACGTGATTTACAATGACCGGTGATAGATGGTAAACTATTTTGAGCTGGGTGTTTACTAATACGCTTGGCTGGGTTGCAACTGCGGAGACGTTTGGTTTGTGGAGAAATGATTGTGGAAAAGATGATTGTTAAACAATGTAGCAATTATTTTGGTATTCTATCTCGGGAATAGTGTCAAAACGTTTTCTTTTAGCACGGTTTTTATTTTTGGAAAGAACCAACCTAGCAAGGTGCTAAATCTGATAAGAAAGGTGAATGTGAACAGACTGTTACGTCTTTTTCTGTAAAAAAATCTCGCGTAGTATCAGAAGCGAGGAGTGACACGACGTATTGTCGTAATGAAGAATGGCACGGCAGCTGAAGGCGCTTTAGAAAAAGGTTTCCAAATAGCTTCCAAAAATGAAATCAACCTCGAGTTTAGTACATCGCTAGCCAAGGAGAGTACTTTGAAGAAGAGTTTACCAGTAATCCATATTTTATTATATAAACTTATTTCCTACTTTAGCCGCAATAAAATTATTCATCCATATTTTTTTTATCACTGTAGTGTATATCAAAACTAGTTTTTCTTGTGGCACGTTAATCGAATCTACATACATACATAAACTCATGCCTTATTTAAAGTAACATTAATATATATTGTATGTGCTATCTCTTCTTAAGTTTTTTCTTAACTTCTTCTTAATTATCACACGAGGCTTCGCCTCGTATGATAAAAGTATCACATGAGTGTTTTAATACCTAATTATAACAGATGCATACAAGACTTTATCTACACCCATGATATGAATCCTCTATAAAGGTTCTGAAACCATAGGGTATTTACTGTACAGTGTTGTAAGAACTCTATGTAAATTCATGGAAAGATTAATTACTGAGTATCTAATACAAACAAACTATGTATAGGTAATAATATAATTATTATTGTAGCACATCTTCAGAAAATGATGTACTACTCTTTGATATTTTCCAATTCATAAAATTTTGGTACGTCTTTTCATAATGTTTTCTCGACTTTTCTGGTAATAATTGGTTAGAAATGTCCTTTGCTGCATTAGAAATATCTGGTGGTGTGTTATCAAAGCTTGTATCACTCATTTTTGTAAACAACTTTTTTTTTTTTTCAATTCTATTATTGAACAAAATTGACGTCAATTCAAAAATTCGAATAAGTTTTTTTTATTAAATTACGGCGCTGTGGTAGTGAAACGCGCGTGCATGACAATGTTATTTTTTTTTAATTCATAAAGATGCCATGAGAATGTGGCTGTTTGATGAGTAAAAAAGGAGTTGCATTATGAAATTTAGTACAACATTTTAACACCCGTTTGGATGATATTATGGTAACTATGACACTGGCTGTTTTAATGTTGGCATTATGGTTACTATGACACTGGTTGTTTCAAGAAAGAACTTTTATAGAGGATAGCATGGATGTAGATAAAATACATAAAACATCGTAGAACAGCAACGCGACGTCATCAAAACCGATCACTTTGTACCAGGCAAACAAAGGCTGTTAGGAGCTGCCTGCTTCCTAAAGACATATTCGCGGTGTCCTCGCGTCGATAAATCACGCTGAGCCAACATCGTTCGCTCATTACAAAAGCGATCAAGGTTATAAGAAGAAAAGCCTGGCTTTTTATTAAAAGTATTGTATAGACAGCTCCGCTTCGCGAGGATCATGATGGATTAGTAATAATTATTAATTTTGAGCTCATCATTCATCTTCCAGTTTTCTAATCAAGCAATTTTGGCTGCTTAAGATGCGAACTAAAAGAACGTAAACAAGAAAAAAATATGCTGTGCAGTCGGATGATACATATTCGCGAGCTGGCTGACCAAAAACCAGATGTATCCTCCGTTGGGTATTTCGAATTATCATTTTTTATTTATAACTTTTTAGTTAACATTTTTTTTTCGAATTAGGTAACATTTAAACATATCAGTGTTATGTATTTTTGAAATCATCTCATAAAACCCTTTATTTTGATACCCCAGACGATGGGCTTGAAAGAAAAAAAAAATGGGTAGCCTCAATATGGCACCCAAAAGCCGACATTTTTCTATTTTCCAATTTTAATGTAACCAGTGCCACTCGCAAGGTTAAGACAAATCGATTGACGTAAGAATCATCAAAATCGGCCAACGCGTTTGGTCTCTAGAACGCCACATAGGAACAAACATACATCATCAATCAATCAATATCAATACATGTAATAAATCCGTAGAAAAAAAATTTTTGTACATCGAAAAAAATTCCAAAAAAAATAGTGTGTTAAAGGATAACCAACTGAACCCATTTCCAGCATTTTTGGAATTTTTGGAATTTTTGTCTGTTTGTCTGTTTATTTGTGCACGCATCACGTGAAATGTACGAAACCAATTTAAATAACTTTTATACATAAAAATTGTGCGTAACTTGAAGAACTACTTAGTTTTTGTTTCATCGCAATCGGTTCACTCTATCAAAAGGTAGATGAATTTAAAGTGTTCAAGAAGTAAAATTATCACAGCACACGCAATCCGGATAGTTGAACTAGCTATTCGGTTGATGGCGTTGTGCATTTAAAGTCATTTTCTGAATCGCGGTGTTAAGATTATACGCGAAAGAATGACACTAGAAAAAAAAATTGGTATATAGTATGTAGGTATGTAGGGTAGGCAGGAAGGTAAGTAGGGTAGTGTGGGCAGATGACGGGAGCGAAGCCGCGGGCACAGCTAGTACTAAATACATACATAGACTGATAAACACATTAACCTCCTTTGGCAATTGGGTAAAATGATGGTATGCATTTACCAAGAGAGATCAAAAAGATTACTGAAAACGTCAGCGTCGGCATCGATAATAGAAACTAATAGCTTTTGGTCACGCACCATCTTCTACCAAAAAAGTGGCATTTCGTTGATTGTGGCAATAAGGATGAGCCTTTTACGTTTTTATCCTCATCAATATCATCATTTGGCTTTTCAACCGAAAGACGTAATCCATTTAGACCGAGAAAAGAAAACTATTAACTGCCGATTTACTGTAATGTTTCAGTCATCGCATCAAAGTTGTAGTACCAAGGCATCATAGCAGCGGAGCTATTGAAAACACCTGTAATTTCCCTAGATTTTGACAGTTTTTATTTTATTTTTATTTATTGATAGGCTCGCGTTTGACCACTATCTCGCCTGATGGTAAGCGATGATGTGGTCGACGGTGAAGCACGCTTGCCTAGAAGTAACCTATTCACTCTTGACTTGAAGACCCCAAGGTTGTAGCTATCAAACAAAGACTCCGGCAGGGAATTCCACTCCTTAGCTGTGCGTACAATGAAAGTATTCGCAAAACGCTTTGTACGTATGGGTGGGATGTCCACCATGTACCGGTGGCGCATTGCCGTGCGTCTTGTTGTCCGGTGATGGAAAGGGCTAGGCGGAATCAAATTGTGCAGTTCCATCGCACACTCCCCGAAATGTAACCGACTGCGACTGCGCCTGTGGTGGAAATGCGAACGTTCTTAAAAATAATATAGGAATTGGCCCTCAAGTATTTATTGAATTTCAATCAATCAATCTGCCTAGGCTTGTTTCGGCTTCCAGTCCAACCGATTCAGTTAAGTATCAGTATTTTACATGGAGCGTCGGCCTATCTGTCCTCCACAACCCAGTAACTGATTAACATGATACGCCTTAGCAAGACTGGTGCCAGATTTCAGGATTCTTACAGCCGGGACCAACGGCTTAATGTGCTTGCCGAGGCACGGAGGAATCTCGCTATGTATAGATGGTCACCAATTCACGGACTGACCTTGGTAAGCGTTACTTAAACTTGAAGATCGATCCCAATATCGACACTAAAATGTCACCAAAAACTAACACTGACACATACTAGTTTCCTTCCCATTGTAAAACAAATGACGACAAGCAAAGTTTACTTATGATGCCCAAAGTAATCGGTAAACAACTCCTCCTAATGTTGGACTCCTGTCCCCAACGTATACGAGTTTTCGCCTCATAGAACTAATGCGTCTTCATTAGTACATAGTTGACAAGTCCGTAGTCGAAGCTGTGACGTAATTGCAATGTGAGAATGTAGGTTAGTTCGAGTATTTCGATAAGGGTTGAATTGTGCAATAAAACTGAGGGACTATTGTCGGATTTATTATTTTGAAAGCGATAGTAGAATAGTAGAATGAAATCTTGTTGAAACTTAGAATTATTATACGTATTCTGAATAGATGTGTTACAGACAAGTTTAGTGCACAGTTTTTTTTTAAATATGGGAAACGATGAAAATTGAGGACTGTCTTTTACCAACAAAAAAATTGTATAAAGTGTAATTCTGTTAATCTACCAGCCAATTCAAAGATTTGTTTATACCCGGGACCTTACTGAAACATATTTCTGCAAATACATAGTTGTCCTCACTTCTATGTTACCTGGTCCATCCAAATGAAGCTTCTTATAAAACAAACTTTTTAATTGTTTACGCATCACCAAACTTTATGAACAAGTTACTATGGACAGTCCTCGGTGTTCCCAATTCTCGAACAATGTCGTTTGTATAATGAGGGCAGCAGAAGTTCAGGTCTATTGTGATCGAGCAGCAAGTTTGTGGCACCAAACTGTGTCCGTGATGAGGGAAATTCATTTCGCAACTGTCTTTTGTCTAGTTCGTGTATTGTGAAGGACGCTTTGTACCTGTTCGATATTATGTTCTTGTGGCGTTATGCTAGCCTGGTACCTCTGTTCACTTACCATTTGTTTTCGACCGTTGAATGTTGGCTTATATTGCGGGTTGGAAAAGATAGATGAACACATATACCTATTTTTATATCATTGTTGTAAATGATCAGAATTATTTGATGTATTGTGTGTGAAATAAAAAAAATACATTTTCTTTGATCTCGTCGATAACTGAAGACTCAAATGGCATCTCGGCTACTGGCCAAGACTGTAAACACAGAGTTCCGGGCTCGAATCCCGATTTGGAACAACTGGACGTTCCAAATCTGGGCTCCTGGTGTTGTGTTTATTACCGCAACAGCATTTTATTGGGTTATTAGTGCACTTATGACCGTTTTAATGTCCACGGACTCCACGCGCAGCTATATTTCATGGTTTTCATCGATTTGTTTACGCAGCGAATAAAGCACATTGACACAGGGTCGAAACGTCTATGTAGCGTCATACCATATTGAACCATATCTTAATTACGTAAAGCACACATTTGTATCGAGATGAAAAAGTCATGAGCATTCGCGTCACATAAATATTTTCTATAACATAATATCAAACAACCATTTAAGCAATAAATCATTGTTGCAGAAAGCCTTTTTTTTCTTCTTTTCTTTTTTTAGCTGAACATTAACATAGGCTTTACTTACACATTTAGGGCTGATTTATAATACAACATCTGTAAAACTGCAATTTTTATTCGTCTGATATAACTTATTTATAGATTGAAAATTCGGCTCTTAGACTAAGGAAGCATATTTATACACTGATTTCACCAGATGCTTCGGTGAAACTTTTTGTGCGAGTTAAAGTTATTACTACCAACTTACGAAGTTGCAACTTTCTGTTTACGATTTTATTTCACTTTTTATATCATGTCTAAACTAAAATTTAG
The DNA here is from genome assembly GCA_948252205.1 of Orthosia incerta. Classification (NCBI taxonomy): domain Eukaryota; kingdom Metazoa; phylum Arthropoda; class Insecta; order Lepidoptera; family Noctuidae; genus Orthosia; species Orthosia incerta. The sequence goes on from OX411758.1 coordinate 14,516,000, forward strand.
CCGGCAACAATCTTGATCATGGCTGTGTTTAAAACGGTTCCCTTCATTTTGTTATATTATGCTAGCAGCTGTAACCAGGAAATGTACTCACAGTTGATTTTATTTTCTTTTTAAGCGTAGATTGTTTTTTAACCGAGGAAAAGTAAGATACATATTGTTGTTATGTAGACTCATCCGAAAAAATATTTTTTATTGGTGAGAGTATTCCTTAAAGTTTGTCCTATTTAAATTGGAAAAATAATTTAAAAGGTAGAAAAACAGGATTTTTTGATAATTTGCCCACTGAATTTTCAATTGTGAACCGATTCTGTTATAATTATGTAAACAAAAAACATAAAAATTTACCGACGAACTAACGAAATGAAAATGAAAAAAATTGAAACGTTATTTCGTCGGTTAAATTTTTTGTTAAAAAGGATTTTAAATAGTGGCTATGACTTATAGTTTGATTAAGTGTCGCAAAATATTGTATGGCGGTAAATAAATCAGCGGATTCCTGCAACCTTAACCAGGTTATCGGTCCACCTAGTGGGAGCCGTTCCAACGCAGCGTCTTCCGGTACGCGGCCGCCACTACAGAATTGGATGCGAGACGCACAGAACCGGTCGATATGGTTGTCACCATTGGGGGGAGGCCTATGTTCAGCAGTTGATATCAATCACGCAGTTTATTCGTACAATGTTCATGTATGTTTTAAGAACTTACGGACTTCGAAAAAATATGAGAAGTAATTGCAAGATATATTATTGAAATTGAACAATTCAAAAGTTTACTGCCGAGGCCCTAAAAGGCAGACATTCATTCGGTTAAAAACTTAAGATCACAATTTGTGTGTTTTATCTGTGCACTCACCGATATTTCGTGCGAGTTTTAATCGTGGGAATCATCCAATAACCCCTGAAGTTACCTATGCGAAAAAGATTTAGCTAGTGATGCATTACGAATTTAAGTTCATCGTTCCATACGAAAACTTTTAAAAATCACATCACATCACATCATCGGCCTATTAATGTTCCCACTGCTGGGACTCAGGCCTGCTCTCTGTGAGAGGGAATAGGCCGTTATCCACCACGCGGGCCCAGTGCGGGTTGGTGGATGTCACATGTCTTCGAATTATTGGTTCTAGGACATGCCGGTTTCCTCACGATGTTTTCCTTAACCGTTTCGAGAGCAGTGGTGATGAAATACACAAAGTAAAGCGCCTGCCTGGGCTTGAACCCACGACCTACAACTTGTAAGTCGCGGCCGATACCACTGGGCCACCACTCTTTAAAAATCAACTACCTTACATATAAAAGTTTTCATAAAGTTTTCAAAACGGGCACACGGCTGCACCAAATTACACTCCAATGCAGTTTTAGATTCTTTAATATTCATAAAAAACACCGACTTCGAAAGCACACTTAAAAGACTCAGAACTGCTATTATTTCATATACTTGGCACGTCATTTGCTACACCTATTACAAGCTAAATTGAACTCTAGTGCTAAGATGATACAGTTGATATAGGATGTAGTTTAAACTTGGTTTTATCAGGCAAGTTTGCCATGAGCTAATAGTTTTCCAACTAGCATCCGTGTTCAGAGATGATATCTTATATCGAGATAGTGGGGAATTGAATTGACTTTACGCTTTGAGCGTAGTTGAAAGAAAGGAATATTGGAGCGAAGTTAAACATATAGTTAAGAGTTAGAAGCACCTGTGTATAGCAAAGGAGTATTAGATGGGTTAGCATATGTCTTCAAGTCAGCAGAAATTATCTTGAAGCAATTGTAAACTTGCGATTTGTTTTCTGTCGTCTAACCGACAGAGCCACGAGGATATGAGAAACCTAAGGATGTAGGCTTAACACGTGTTGTTTGCCTGTCTGCTAGAAGGAATGGCCTAAAAGCTTGTATTGAATACCTGTCATCCCATCAAGATTATAACAAATCGGTGTTTTAAACTTCATCCTTGATTGAGACTGTTTTGTTTTGAATTTGATCACAAATATTTAAAAAAACCTATAATATAATAGTTATTTATGCTACAAGTGCGGCAAGTAGGTGATTTCCGATGAGTGGTATTTTTCACTAGTCGGAAATCATCTTACGCACGTGTATCATACAACATTTTACTATGCATTGTGCGAGGAAATAAAAAATATATCTGAACCAAGCAAGAAATTAAGAAAATGGCGCTTATTCAAGGGCGCTCAGCATATCCACAGATTAACTAATAGTGCATAGTTCCTCGGGCTTATCTATAATCTACTGCGCATGTGCAAATAGCTGTCACGTCGTAACGCAAAAAGGCACGAGCAAAATATTCATTCTGCCAAACATATTTAATGAATATTTTAAGCAGCCTAGGCGACAGATGATTGTTAAGCCTTGGATTACACCAGGGCTATGTAGATGTATGAGGAATCGTGATCAACTTCACCAAAAACTAAGAAAGGACCCAGAAAACACAATCCTTACTATAACTTACAAGCGCTACCGAAATAAATGTAATAATCTACTAAAAAGCCTTAAAAATAAATATTTTGAATCGGAATTAGCTAAGTCTAGTTGTAATATAAAAAAACAATGGGAATTGGTAAAAGAAATGTCGAATTTAAATAGTTACCCAAAAATGCCATCAGAGCTTCTTGCCAATAATTCAACACCTCAAGACGCGTTAAATAACATAAATAGGTACTTTGTCAATGTAGGTAGTAATTTGGCAAACACCATCTTGTCCAGGACCCTTACAAATGAGATAGATCTGAGCAGGCGGTGTAGACCAAAACCGAATAGCGGACCCCTAAACTCATTTATGCTTCTCCCAACAGACCAATTTGAAATTAAAGAAATAATTGCTAATTTAAAATCTAAGAATTCCTCGGGATGGGACGGTATCTCCACGTTTTTTATTAAGAGAGCAGTGGACTACCTTATTGCACCACTAGCACACATATTTAACGCTTGCTTTTCAAAAGGAGTCTTTCCAGATGCGCTTAAAAAGTCTGTCACTGTTCCTATATACAAGGCTGGAGATAAGACTTTGGTGTCGAATTATAGACCAATCTCTCTACTTCCTAGTTTTTCAAAAATTCTAGAAAAACTAATAAATAAGAGACTAAAACACTATCTAGAAACTCATAAAATTCTATCGGGTAATCAGTTTGGGTTCAGAGGAAAAATATCAACCGCCGACGCTCTTCACAAACTAACTTCGTATGTAGTCGAAAACTTGGATAGGGGACAGAAGTCTCTAGGCATATTCCTAGACCTTGCAAAGGCCTTCGACACCGTCTCTGTACCCATCCTTCTGAACAAACTCGAGACCTTAGGAATTCGAGGAATACCTCTCCAACTTTTCCAAGATTACTTGACAAACCGAGCACAGGTTATAAAAATTGATAACAGTCTAAGTCATGAGGAAAATATTACCTTCGGAGTGCCTCAAGGCAGTGTAATGGGTCCTACGTTGTTTTTAATATATATTAATGACCTCTGCAATTTGGTCATACAAAATGATCAAATAATAACATTTGCAGATGACACAGTATTATTGTTCAGCTCCAACACGTGGAAAAATGTAACCCAAGCAGCAAATGAAGGTTTTGCTTTAGTAACTTCTTGGCTGGACAATCATTTGTTGACACTTAATCTTGACAAAACTAAATTTATTACATTCACAATTAACGGCAGAACTCAACCTTCTCCTAACTCAATAATTATACAAACTCACAATTGCAACAATCCAAGTACCTGTCATTGTAACTCAATCACCAGAACTAATTCCATAAGATGTCTCGGTGTGATAGTAGACCAAAACTTAAACTGGAAAGAACACGTTATGAAACTGAGTAATCGCGCACGAAAGTTAACTTATATTTTTAAAACGATTAGAAATGTATGTGACATTAAGCTACTAATAAAAATCTATTTAGCACTATGTCAGTCTATACTGATATACGGCTTAAATGTATGGGGAGGTACTTCAAAAACCACCCTGTTATTTGTCGAAAGAGCCCAACGCATGGTACTTAAAGTTATTTTCCGCAAAAAGTACACATATCCGACAGACTTACTTTACTCAGAACTGGGAGTCCTGACGGTACGAAAATTATTCATTAAACAAGAGATCATGGCACAACATAAAGTAAAACCGCACTTTGCAAAAAGGCGACGATTAGATATAGTTTATAACATACCCAAATATAGAACCTCTTTTGCACACAAATTTCACAATTATCTCGGACCTAGCCTTTACAACAAAGTCAGTAAATATCTAAGATTGAAGAATCATGACAGCCAAACATGCAAAAAAGCTATGGATAAATATTTGAAAACACTAGACTACAACAGCACTGAAAATCTACTAAATAATTTGGTATAACAAGGCACATAACTAATAAAGCACACAATCATAACTGTACACTACAGAAACATACATACATAATACATATATACATATCCCTACACCCATATCCAAACACAAAACAACACAGACAATTCCAATAATGTAGCATAATTGATATAACTGTACTAAAATTTATTACCTATACATTAAGTAGTCAATCTGCCTAATTATGTGTAACTGTAACTGGAACCTTGTGTGAATCTGTTGTTCTATGGTTGAGGAAGACTATCCGCTCGTGATACAGTTTTATACTAGTACGAGGGGATAGGGCGAATCACTCCAAAGACAACCAAACCAGTTTTACAATCTACCTTTTCACATTCTCCAACTGTCGACCTGGCTAAATTTTATTGTCAAAATTACTCTAAACGATTTTTATCTGTTATGTTTCTGTTGTTGGGTTACTCTGTATGGTTGTCTCTTATTGATGAATAAATGAATAAATAAAAATAAATATCATTTATAATTAATTTAGTGATCAAAATCTAAATCTAGAGTAATTAAAAACGCCTTAAATGAAGTATTAGTTTTGTTTTACCTTTTACATGAATGATAATCTGTACTTAACTAATTTTTAAAACTTTTCTCAAATAATAAAAACTCTATGCGGCGGGCTGACGTTGGAGTTAAAAATTAAAAAAAGTACAGGAAAGTAAAAAGCACTAGTAAAAAAAAGTGACACTCCGCACAGTTTAGTTTGGCTGCTTGGAAAACGCTCTTTTCGAGGATATGCATTGTAAAAGCTTATAATAACAGTGAAATAATTTATTTAAATCTGTCAAAATAGTAGTTTATGCAACTGTCGTTATAAAACACAAGTGTTGGTTTATCACACGAGTGTTTTAATGTCTAATTATATGCCATTGCATACACTATTTGATCTTCACTCATACAGTTGAAATAAAACAAAAGTGGAAACGCAAAATATGTGCTGCAAGAAATTTAGATTATCATTGTGCATGACTGCGCAGTGCGCAAATCCATTATTCGATAGACAATGATACTATTTTCTACATTAAGTCAATGGGCCCATACGCATCAATAAATTAAAAAGTAAAAGTGTGCTATAAAAATTAAAATAGTTATTTATGCTACAAGTGCGGAAGGTAGGTGAATCGGGATCGGGAATCATCTTACGTACCTACGTGTATCATACAACATTTTACTGAGCATTGTGCAAGGAAATAAAAAAATATCTGAACCAAGGAAGAAATTAATAAAATGGCGGGCTTATTCAAGCGCGCTCAGTATATCCACAGATTAACTAATAGTTCCTCGGGCATATCTACTGCGCATGTGCAAATAGCTGTCACGTCGTAACGCAAAAAGGCACGAGCAAAATATACGTTCTTCCAAACATATTGAATGAATATTTAAATTTAATTTATTTATCAAATCTAAATCTAGAGTAATTATAATCGCCTTGATTGAGTATTAATTGTATTTTACCTTTTATATGAATGATAATTGTAAAAGTTTTCTCAAATAATAAAAACTATGCGTCTGGCTGACGAAGAAGTTAAAAATTTAAAAAATACAATAAAGTAAAAAGCACTAGTGAAAAAAGTGACACTGCCCGCACAGTTTGGCTACTTGGAAAACGCTCTTCAAAAAAATTTACGTGCTTTTACAATATTTTTGATTTCATATTTGGAACCGTTGTGAGTGTAGATAATAGTTATTTATGATACAAGTGCGGAAAGTAGGTGCTTTCCGATGAGTGGATAAATCGACACGAGTCGGAAAACATCTTACGCACGTGTACCATACAACATTTTACTATGCATTGCGCGAGGAAATAAAAAAATATAGCTGAACCAAGCAAGAAATTAATAAAATGGTGCTTATTCAAGGGCGCTCAGCATATCCACAGATTAACTAATAGTTCATAGTTCCTCGGGCTTATCTACTGCGCATGTGCAAATAGCTGTCACGTCGTAACGCAAAAAGGCACGAGCAAAATATTAATTCTGCTAAACATATTTAATGAATATTTAAAATTAATTTATTGATCAAAATCTAAATCTAGAGTAGCAGCCAAACTGTGCGGAAAGTGTAACTTTTTTTTACTAGTGCTTTTTACTTTCCTGTACTTTTTTAATTTTAACTCCAATGTCAGCCCACCGCATAGAGATTTTATTATTTGAGAAAAGTTTTAAAAATTTGTTAAGTACAGATTATCATTCATATAAAAGGTAAAACAAAACTAATACTTCATTTAAGGCGTTTTTAATTACTCTAGATTTAGATTTTGATCAATAAATTAATTTTAAATAAGTATTCATTAAATATGTTTGGCAGAATGAACATTTCGCTCGTGCCTTTTTGCGTTACGACGTGACAGCTTTTATTAGTTAATCTGTGGATATGCTGAGCGCCCTTGAATAAGCGCCATTTTATTAATTTCTTGTTTGGTTCAGATATATTTTTTTATTTCCTCGCACAGTGCATAGTAAAATGTTGTATGAAACACGTGCGTAAGATGATTTCCGACTCGTGTCGATTTATCCACTCATCGGAAATCACCTACTTCCGCACTTGTAGCATAAATAACTATTTTCTTTCTTATTTTGAATGTAATTTTTTTTTCAGAACAAAAATCTACTTCTGGTTCAAGTAAGAGTTGGTCGCTACCAGGACACCAGAAAAGAAAAGCACTAACGGTTGTGTTGAATGTGAGGAATGGCCTCGCTGCTTGTATTGAAAGCCTGTCAACCCGTCAACTGCTTGATGAATAGCTCTAAACTTCCTCTGCAAGTGGAGTTGTGTAAGTTTCTATGTAGCCAATGTACGTATTATTTAGTGGGTTTGTTAGTTACCTACTATTGACATTACATGACGGCCTATATTTCCAGATGGCTTTGGCTGAGGTACCTAAAGAACAGCCACATTTCTCTAGTTATGTTTTAGGGAGCGAGTTTGTTGTCATTGACGACTTGGGCGCACGGTTGGCGCAGTGGTTGAGCGATTGACTCCTGCGCTGCGTGTCACGGGTTCGATTCCGCACGGAACAAATATTTGTATGACCTACAGATAGTTGTTTCGGCTCTGGATGTTGTCATGTGAGTTTATATGTTTGTAAACGCACCCACGATACAGGAAGAAATTTCTAGTGTGGGGCAAAGTTTTTTTTTAAATAAAAAGAAAGAAAGAAGAATCAAGACTCTGAATTACTACTGAGTAATTCCAGATGGAAAACCCAATAACACTTTGCCCGACCCAGGGATCGAACCCAAGACCTCATGGAATGTAAATGAGAGATGAAATTTGCATGAGCGATTTGATTGATACCAACAAATATCGCACGAACTCTCGAATTGTACCATGTATGGTACCAGGATATCAAATACTTTAGGATATTTCACTTCGCCACTGTGAAGACTCGTCGCATGTTCTGAATGCCTGTTATTTCTGCTTTGATAAATCGCTGCGCTTCCATGTACCGAGTAATAACTTACTAATAATAACAATAATGTGACATTTTTTATTCATTTGGGTCTTCGTTTTCTTCAAGCCGATGGGTAAATGCACATTTTTTAGGGTTCCGTACCCAAAGGGTAAAAACGGGACCCTATTACTAAGACTCCGCGATCCGTCTGTCTGTCTGTCCGTCTGTCACCAGGCTGTATCTCATGAACCGTGATAGCTAGACAGCTGAAATTTTCACAGATGATGTATTTTTGTTGCCGCTATATCAACACATACTAAAAACAGAATAAAATAAATATTTAAGGAGTGCTCCCATACAACAAACGTGTTTTTTTGCCGTTTTTTGCGATACTGGTACGGAACCCTTCGTGCGCGAGTCCGACTCGCACTTGACCGGTTTTTCTATTTTCCAATTTTAAATTTTACTAAGCCTGGTAGATGACTTCGCCAATCGCACCAGCAATGGAGAGCGCGATGTTAAGGACACGCCTTTAGATACACATTTATAAAGGTGATCCTTCTATGTTCCCTTCCTGGAATTTGTTCAGAAGTTACAATTTAAAATGTTATGTTAGAAATCTATTTTATGTAAATTGTTCTTTGAGAAAACTCTTAGGTCTAGGTAATCTGAGCATAAGTCTTTCCTTCCAAAGCCCCTTTGACATCGATAACTGAGTATACTTGAAGTAGAGTGATATTTCCTTCAAGTTCCGATATAACTGTTGCTTCAGCCCTTAACTAGATTTGCCGCGGTTGGACTGAAGTTAACTTTTTGTAAGGAAATCAATACATATAATAAATCTGTAGAAAAGTAATTTTTGTACATCGAAAATATTAGCAAAAAACATAGCCAGGGTGTTAAAGGATAACCAATAAAACCAATTTCCGGAATTTTTGGAATTTTGTCTGTTTGTCTGTTTATTTGTGCACGTATCATGTAAAATGTACGAAACCAATGTAAATAACTTTTATACATAAAAATTGTGCATAACTTGAAGAATTACTAAGTTTTTGTTTCATCGCAATCGGTTCACTCTATCAAAAGTAAGATGAATTTAAAGTGTTCAAGAAGTAAAATTATCACAACACACGCAATTCAGATACTCGGACAGTTGAACTCGATATTCGATAGATGGCGTTGTGCATTTGAAGTCATTTTCTGAATGGCGGTGTTAAGATTCGCCGCGAAAAAGACTATATAAACAAAAATGGTAGGTTGGTAAGTAGGGTAGGCAGAAAGGTAAGTATAGTAGGGTTGGCAGACTGATGACGGGAGCGAAGCCGCGGGCACAGCTAGTCATTAATAAATATGAAACGAGATAATATTAAAAAAGCGAAAGTTCGTGAGGATGGATGGATGGACGCAAAAACTATTTAACAGATTTGGATGAAATTTAGCGCACAGACAGTTCATAGCCTTGATTAAAATTTATGAATATACAATACTTATTTCTCCTTTCAACATTCAGGCGAGCGAAGCCGCTGGCAAAAGCTAGTCCTTTATAAAACGGATGTGACAAACAAGTCAAGAAGTAGTAGCAGTTGTATCTGTTCAATGTTATGAGGATTATTAACCGACTTTCGAAAAAGGAGAAGGTTCTATGTTCGGCTTTATATTTTTTTTGTGTATATTCACCGATATCTCCGTCAATTGTAGACTGATTTTAAAATTTTTTTTTGATGAGTACATTTCGAATTTGGTTCCATTAAAAATATTATTTTTACTTAGTTAAATGGTTTAAATTACATCTACCTATATTTTTGTCAGTTTACTATAGAAGAGGGCGATATTTCTACTTTAAGAAGAAACACCAGATTTTATTTTATTTCTTGTATTTTGCTTCTATTACGCACACACCTGGCGAAAATAAACTCTTTTTATATTTCTTTATTTTCTTTCTTTAGCAGTAATTAAAACTTCTCCCCTACCCCTAACCCTGTATTATTAAATCCAGTCATAATCATACTAATATTTTGTTTGTTTGTTTGAACGCGTTAATCTCTGCAACTACTGGGTGGAATTAAAAAATCTTTTTGTGTTGGATAGTCCATTTATCGAGGAACGTTATAAGCTATATAACATCACGCTACGACTAATAAGAGCGGAGAATAAAGAAAAATGTTGCAAAAGCGGGAAAAAAAAATTCCTTTTTGAGAACTTCTGTTGCGTGCGCTGCGTAAGCGGTTAAAGTTACGCAACATTCATGTATGTAAGGTAGGTAGGTAGCCAGTTGACGGGAGCGAAGCCCCGTGGGATAGCTAGTTACATTTTATAAAGTCCGCAAACCGTTTGACAGTAGCCAGCCAATAATTTTCATCAACTAATTTGATCGCTACAATCAGTAACTATCACAGAGTTCAGAATCGCAGCGACTCGATTTGACTTGGAATTCTAAATTCAAATAACTTGGGTGACATTAATAAAAATCTCGATGCTGTTTAGCAAATGCTTAGCAGATGCTTAATTCGACCCCTGCTAAATTGCACCCTCAGGCTGCAAGGAAAGGGTTATGTTTTTCGCGCGTATCTTGTATGTTTGTATGTATGTAATATTCTTTATTACCTCGTATCTTTCAAACCACTTGACGGATTTTTATAATTAAGACATCGTTAGATAGGTCTTGGCCGCCCAAGTGTTCTTAGATAAGTGCCGTTAGAAAAAAAGATACATGGCGGATTTTCGGCGCCATATTGTAGGGGTTGCAATTATTTTTTTCTTCGAAACCCATCGAGTGGGGTATCAAAATGAAGAGTTTTTAGAGGTGAATACAAAAATACATACCACTTATATTTTTAAAGTCATTTAAAAAAAAAAGTATTACTAAATAATTAGTCGATCGATTATACGACCTGGCTGACCAAAACCAGATCTATCCTCCAACTGCACAGCAAGATTTTCTTCTTGTTTACATCTTTTTAGTTCGCTTATGAAGCAGTCGGGTTTTTAGATTTTATTAACTTTTTTTTATATAAAAAATCTTGGAACTATTTAGCGACTCTTTACAGAAAATTTGAAAGTTGACATGCTTGATTTGTATAGAATGTGTTGTCAATACATCAGTGGCCGCCGAAGCATGTTGATACTCTGTGGTACCTACTGTCGAGTTATTATGGCTGATCTAGTAATTTTCAATCACGTCATAAACCAGGCAACTGATTGGCTGTCATGTACTCATATCACTGGTTATTGCTTCATTGATGTGTTGAGTATTGGCGGCCAGTGTTTGCGGTCAGTTTAGGGCCAATTTGCAAATATGCCCAACATTGTTTGGCTGTGCTAAATTCGATTGCGGTTTTTTTATACATAACTAGCTGTTGCCCGCGGCTTCGCTCCCGTGGACCAACACTTTCGGGATTAAAAAATAGCCTATATCACTCAGGAATAATGTAGCTTTCTATTGGTGAAATAATTTTTCGAATCGGTCCAGTAGTTTCGGAGCCTATTCAGTACAAACAAACAAACAAACAAAAAAATCTTTTCTCTTTAAAATATTAAAATATTATTAGTATAGATTGAATTTTAACGATTTCTTAGCCCGAAAATGCACAGTCAGACGGCTTGCTTACCACCTAGACACTATTTAACAGGTTCACTGTCCAGGCTCCAGAGTGGGAATGGTCCATAAGTCCAGTTATGTCCTGCCTGTGATGATGTGTCCTGCCAAGTCCGCATTAAATACGAGACTTTCTCCTTACGTCCACAGTATCAGATGACTTAGAAATTGTACGGGCGAACATACCACATACGGTCTGTGGACTGATATGGAAGTCTCTCTACAGACCGTATGTGGTCTGTGGACAGTGAACCTGTTTTATTTATTAGTTATTTTTTGGGGTGTGAAATCATCCAATGACTTCTCGCGCTCTGGGTGAAGAGGGAGGACGTGTCAGACTTTTACTGACTAAAACCTACCCGTGTTCCTTCAGTTGTTTGTGCCGGGGCCGCGGTATCTCTCTTTCAATTTTTTCCGCCTAGCCTAAAGCGTAGCGAGAAGCTGAGTGAAACGAACGTTCTACAATATTCATAACTTCGTACCGCCCCACAACGTAAATCACCTAGCGTGTTAGTATCAGGACTCGCTGGATATAGGATAAAGTCTTCGGAAAACCAGGTACCCTCTATGAGATAGTCAATAACATCAGAACGCTGCTGGCCATCCTTGAGGAGCTGAGGTGAATTGAATGACCTATTTATCACACCCGAACGCAAAACACGCACGTAGAGTTGCGGTCACAAACCCGTTATACATAACTTCTTTTTTACGTATGTAAATATATAACATACTAGCTGTTGCCCGCGGCTTCACTCCCGTGGACCACCCCACCCATTTTTGGGATTAAAAAATAGCCTATGTCACTCAGGAATAATGTACCTTTCTATTGATGAAAGAATTTTTCAAATCGGTCCAGTAGTTTCGGAGCCTATTCGGTACAATTAAACAAACAAACAAACAAAAAAATCTTTCCTCTTTATAATATTGGTATAGAAATGTCAGCCTAGTGCGACCATTTACGATGATTTTCCGCCTTACTTCGGGAATTGATCTTCTAACCGCAAAAAATTACCTCAAAAAAAACGTTAACTACACAAGTGCAAAATAAAAGTACAGTCATCCACATAAATTACTAACACAAACCCGTTGTACGCGGGCACAACTGGCTCGCTTAACGATAGGTACTCTTAAGTATTTTTAATTAAATTTCTTTGTTCATAATCCTCGGCTTTGCGCAAACTCTTAACTCTTAAATTAATTCTGTCCTCATTTGTTTTAGGTTGTGGTTTTGAGAGCTGCGTTTTGATTGGTCGTTTTAATTTTGTGTTGTATGAGCAGTTATTGTTGAGTTAAGTGGGTTGAGAGTGTGTATGTTTCTTATAATTACAATATTGCTTACTCAGTCTTTACTTACACCTGCTTCCAGTTCGTAACTCTTTCACGAGATTAAAATTAGAAATGCTTGTAACTATTACTCAGCTATTAAATAAATAACCTATATATGTATATTATTTGTTTATTTGTAAAATTTGGGGGTGCATAAAAAAACTGGTCCGCCATCTTTGGGAGTTCACCGTCTTGGATTTAGAATGATGTCACTTAGCTGAGTGTGCATTTTCATTCAAACCAAACGTGTATTCAAAAATACGACTCTATTGGTTCAGGGGAAACTGTTTTCAATTTCAGTTGCAAGATTTGACCCTTAAAATCATACATACATACTAACTCAGGGCACTTTCTGGGGGGTGACCATAAGCTCTTAGAGCGGTATCAATTTGAGATCGAACAAGGGACAGATGTATCTGACTTGTATACATCTATCACTTACTCGATATCAAATTGATACCGCTCTAAGAGCTTATGGTCACCCTCGCAATTTATATCACACCGATGAGCGATTTTTACTAAGCGGAATTGCAAATACAGTTCACATGGACGTAATACGATGCAAGTCAACCGATGTGCACGTGAAATTTTCGTAGAGAATATGTGCGCAATATTGCCTATCGGTGGCCCAGTGGTATCGGCCGCGACTTACAAGTTGTAGGTCGTGGGTTCGAGCCCAGTCAGCTTTACTTTGTGTAAATTATTTCATCACCACTGCTCTCAAAACGGTTAAGGAAAACATCGTGAGGAAACCAGTATGTCCTAGAACCAATAATTCGAAGACATGTGACATCCACCAATCCGCACTGGACCCGCGTGGTGGATTACGGCCCATGCCCTCTCACAGAGAGGAGGCCTGTGTCCCAGCAGTGGGAACATTAATAGGCTGATGATGTGATGTGATTGCCTATCGACCCAATTTAAATTGCTCGCAATCAGGAAGATCCCTAACTAGGTAAGTTAATTAAAAGCTTGAAACAAATTAGTCGCAATTTTATCTGTTCCCACTAAACGTTGATACAAATTATAAGAAGAGCGACCACTTGTCTAGAACAACTTCCCTCCCTTTGATATCATTTAAGCCCTTCGTTAATTTCTTCATCTCAAACAAATTTAATTTAGCTTTGAAAAGGGGATTGCCAAGTAAAATTTAAGTGGTGCTTGTAAAAAAGATCTTGTTTTAGATTACTGATGGTGCACATACTCGTACATAAACTCGCGCTTTTGTCCATGGTAGTTGGCAGAAACTACGGGCAAATGCGAGTCGGACTCTACGAACGAAGAACTCTAGCACGAAGGGTTCCGTACCATTATAGCAAAAAACAACAAAAAATCACGTATGTTGTATGGGCGCCTCACTTAAATATTTATTTTATTATGTTTTTGGTATTTGTTGTTATAGCGGCAACAGAAATACATCCTCTGTAAAAATTTCAACTGTCTAGCTATCACGGTACAGCCTGGTGACAGACGGATAGACAGACAAACAGACGGACCACGGAGTCTTAGTAATAGGGTCCCGTTTTTACCCTTTGGGTTGTTTGGTTATCTCTTTTTAGGGTACGGAACCCTAAAAAGGAGGAGGAGGAGTTTTGTAACTCAAGCAAATTTTACTTACTAATAAATCATCATTCATCATCATTTCAGCCAAAATACTTCCACTGCTAGACATAGGCCTTTTTTTTCCGGGGTGGAAAATCCTCATTGGATGTCCTCCGCCCCGGGGAGGGCGGAGGGGTCTGTCAGACTCGTACTGACTAAAAACCACCCCGGTGTACCATCTCACACCTACGCTGGGGGTCGCGGGGACAACGATACTTCTGCAACCCCCAGCTAGTGCCGGCCCGCCTCTGCAGGCCTCGATCTCGGGTTGGGGGGGAGTAAGGTATTTGCCTCCCCCCCCGCAACGTCTAGGAGGGGCGTGCGTGGAACACTACGCGCCACCACCGCGGGTCCAGATGTGTGGGGGACGACGGACGTCCCCGAGTCCGTCGCCCTAGGACCCACTTAGGGTGACCGGAAGAGAGCGTTGTCCGCCCTCCGCCGACGCCCGGCGCGTCTGCTGCGGATCGGTTGAGTGGATGAAATCTCCCTCTCCCTCTCCGCAGCCTCTGACTGTTGTGAGACGACTGTTTCGCAGAAGGATCGATCGCACGATCCCCACGTAGAGCCGCCTACAGGAGGCGCTTGGGCCCCCCAGATTGGGAAGCAGCGTTGACAGCGCCCCAGCCGCGCCCAACAACTTCGGCGCCAGCCGACGGAAGTTGGGACCACCGGACTCTCGTAGCCTTGACCAGGACATCGCTTCAACTAGGGAGAGGTCTTCCAACGTGCGTCTTCCGGTACGCGGTCGCCACTCAACTTTTCAGCCCCAACGGCCATCCGTTCTGCGAGCAATGTGCCCTGCCCACTGCCACTTAAGTTAGGCAATTATTCGGGCTATGTCAGTAACCTTGGTTCTCTTGCGGACGTCTTCATTTCTGATACTAAAAATAAGCGTAGTAAAATAATACAAAACTATTTAGCCAATAGCAATTATTTCGTAACCAACAATCAAAACTTTGGTAACAGTTAAATAAACATTTTTTTCAGTGAACGTTTCTATATCTAGTCAAGTAGTCTAAAGGAATGTCCTCACTGATTCACGTGTAATAAGCATTCGACGTCGAATATTCGAGTGGTGTGGACGTTGATCCCAGCGTTACAAAGCTTACACGCAAGTGCGAACTTCGGCCGGTGTGGACGTCGCGCATCGCAACGATTTTCGCGGAAACGGCTCGCATAATGAATGAGTATGTTTGTAGGAATATTACTGGCCACTTGAAAAGCAAGGAAAAGTTACTTGATCTTAAGTATTCGTGACTTTCTTGGTCAATCGTATTATCGAATAAATGACATTTAACGAGATCACAAAGTAAAGCGCCTGTCTGGGCTCGAACCCACGACCTACAACCTGTAAGCCGCGGCCGATACTACTGGGCCACCGCTGCTCTCAATTATTTCATCACCACTGCTCTCAAAACGGTGAAGGAAAACATCGTGAGGAAACCGGCATGTCCTAGAACCAAAAATTCGAAGACATGTGACATCCACCAATCCGCACTGGGCCCGCGTGGTGGATTACGGCCCATTCCCTCTCACAGAGAGGAGGCCTGTGTCCCAGCAGTGGGAACATTAATAGGCTGATGATGAACGAGATCGTTTTCGAATGCTCCAAGCTCGCAAGGGAATTTTCTACTCGAACGTTCATAGTTTTGCTCGAAAGTAAATGCTTCTTCTTCTTAGCGTGTCGATGGCAAATATAGAAAGTTAAATATTGTGTTTGGCCCAGAATTCAGCCACGACAATACCATTCGGTGACGCAGTCATAAGGTCTTCGTAAGTACAGGTGACAGGGCATGCTGCGCACTCCGTGAGATGGGCCATGGTCTGCGGAGAGATGCTGCACAAGCACTGAAGACTAGCGCCATCAGAGAATCCCCACCCGAGGAGGTTGTCCTTGCTGCGGCCAACCCGAGTGCGTAGTCTATTTAGGGTTTTCCAGGTCAACCACGGCAGAGTGTGCCCAGAAGGAAGGCTCTCCGATGGGCCGATGAAATTTTCAGGAGGCTTGAGTTTCTCTCGCCAAAGGTCGCATCTTGCCGAAGAGGAGTTGCCATCACATAGACCCACGCATCCTAGAAAACTTTTCCGGCTTTTTAGGCGCTGGGGCACCGAGGTGTAATTGTGCATTGGGTGGCGGCGGTCGTTTTCGAGTTTCGACCTCTCTGTGCGACTTGCTATAGTCCTGCGAATTTCCGGGGGCGCGATGCCGATAAGTGGATACAGCATTCGCACAGGAGTCGGTTTGAGGCAGCCTGTGGCAATCCGGCACGTCTCATTCAGAGCTGTATCCACTAATTTGGAGTGGGCAGAGCGGCTCCATACTTGACTTGCATATTCACCAGCGGAGAAACAGAGTGCCAAGCCAGTCGTTCGCAGGACTTCAGGAGACGCCCCCCATCTGGTGGACGTTAGGCGGCGAAGCAGGTTATTCCTTGAATGCACCTTCCACTTGACATTTTCGCAGTTATTTCTGTAGTTGAGGGATCTGTCCAGAGAAATGCCGAGGTATTTTGGGTGGGAACTATGGAGGATTGGCACCCCCTGCCTTGAAATGTTAAGCGTTCGGCCCGCTTGTCTATTACGTAGGTGAAAGGCGCACGACTGTCGCTGTCTGTCTGTCGTCTACGATTGCTTGTTTACAAATGCTCACGAAAGAATGCCCCCAGTGAGGACGCTCCTTAACACGCACGCCGGTAATGAGTACTGCGCACCTAGCCTTTCTGAAGAACATCACCAATGATATCCGTGTAAGGTACCTGACCTAACTATAGATCTTGTACATTATGTACCACTAAAAAGTGAAAAACAAAAAAAAAATACAACTGACTTCCAAATAAAAACACTACAAACTGATAAATAACTTCAATTTTGTAACACAAAAAACGAACGTTTGTTAAAACGTTTTTATATGCCACGAATGACTGAAAATAAGTAGGTACTTCATATAAAAAAACCGGCCAAGTGCGAGTAGGGTTCCGTACCATTATCGCAAAAAACGACAAAAAAAAACACGTTTGTTGTATGGGAGCCCCACTTAAATATTTTTTTTTCTGTTTTTTGTATTTGTTGTTATAGCGGCAACAGAAATACATCATCTGTGAAAATTTCAGCTGTCTAGCTATCACGGTTCATGACATACAGCCTGGTGACAGACGGACAGACAGACAGACGGATCGCGGCGTCTTAGTAATAGGGTCCCGTTTGTACCCTTTGGGTACGAAACCCTAAAAAGCAATAAATAATGGAAGAAAAATAAACTCGGTCGAAAACGTTCTTTGATTAAGTTTTATTATTATAATGAAAGTCAAAATGAAAGAAAATATTAATAAACATCTGTTTGGAAGAGGTCTGAATATTTTTAATACTAATAAAAGATCGTGTCGGGTGGGGAAGAAGGAGATTCATTATTTACTTTTTCAAAACTCTGCGCAATAACTTTTAATAAACGAGTTGGCATTTTTATTTTTCAGTCTATTTTTTATTTACATGAACAATCATTTTATTAGGGTTCCATAGACAAATGGCAAAAAACTGAGCCCTTATGGATTCGTCTGTCTGTCTGTCCGTCCGTATGTCATAGCATTTTTTTTCCGAAACTATAAGAACTATGCTGTTGAAACTTGGTAAGTAGATGTATTCTGTGAACCGCATTAAGATAATCACACAAAAAAAAAAAACAGTAAATTTTGGAGGTTTCCTATACTTAGAACTGAAACTCAAAAATTTTTTTCGTGTAACCCATACGTGGACCTATCCATGGATAGGTTTTCTAAACTGAATAGTTTGCGCGAGAGACACATCCAAAGTGGTAAAATGTGTCCCCCCCGCTGTAACTTCGAAAACAAGGGAAAGATAAAAGTAAAAAAAAAATATGATGTACATTACCATGTAAACTTCCAACGAAAATTAGTTTGAAGGAGATCTAGTTAGTAGTTTTTTTTTTTAATACGTCATAAATCGTAAACCGCAATTTACCAAGTACGGATGCCTTCGTACGCGAGTCCGACTCGCACTTGGCCGGTTTTTTGTTTTAGCTTTAGTTTCTTGATCGGAACGCAAAGCGCTGCAGTATGTGATGCTGCAGCCCAAAATATTCCTCACCGCTGACGCCTACTGCGTCGGAACAAAAGGTCACTCTAGACGTTTTTCATACAATAGGGTAGTTTCCTGAAAATTTGTTTTTTATCCGTCATGTAGATTAATAAAAAAAAAACATACAACCTCCTCCTTTATCGGAAGTCGGTTAAAAAAAATTGCACACGTATTTTTTGTTTTGACACTTTATAATTAAAGTGACGACGATATAATACATTGAAATATCGTGTGAGTTCACGCCGCTAGTACACTTTATACTGCCTTAGTGACGTCACAAGCCCCCACTCCTGAACTTTGATGCGTTGTAACTTTGTCAAGTTTTATTGATTTGGTAAAGCAAAAAATACGTGTCCAATATTATTTGATAATCTCGTGACGGACTAAATAGAATTGTAATTTTTCTACAAAGTAAACATCCCTATTATGTGTCTGGTACCAATGTATCAAAAGATATCAGTTGTTGGAATTCCTCCACAACCCAGTAACAAGGTAACATGATGCCCCTTAGAAAGACTGGCGTCAGCATTTGTACCTGGCTTGACGACTTGACTTGTCTACCTGTAACGACTGTCAAAATATACAAATGACAGCCGTAATCAAAGTTTAAGGCTTAGTTTTTTGACCCGTAGTTAACATAACCAATGGTTGCAAAATTCGTTAAAACACCATTTTTTCAGCTGTTAGCCTCACAAATGGTCGAATTAGTTGGATAGTTAATTATTTGACAGATTGTTAAACTAACAATTGACGAATAAACGCGTTTTACCGAATTTTGAAACTATTGGTTAGCATGTTTAACCATTGGTTAAGTCACAGATAATATAATACTAGCATACCATACAAAGTAGCCGTGCCGACGTAACTAGCGTTGTTCGTCCGATTATACTGATTATTTTTTGTAAATCGATAGCGTTCGGTTCCGTTCCACGGAAATAGATGGTGATCTATCTATCGCCGCGGAACGGAACCGAACGCGATCGATTTACACATAATAATCAGACGAAAAACGCGAAAACGGTTTCTTTGTATGGGATGAGGCATCTGTATGCTAGTATTATATAATCTGTTGTTAAGTTAACTACTGATAAAAAACTGGTCCTTACTGTGCTTTCCGAGGAACTGACAAGTCTCGGTGTGTAATGAATGGTAACCCATCCACGAACCGACCTCGACAAGAGTTGCTTAACTATGAAGATTAGCCCGTACCGCACTCCCAAGCTCCTCTCTGCAAAAACTGATGCTTGAATTACTAAAAATATTTCTGTTTGTTTGTTTAAGCTAGTCTAATTATTGTTTTCTTTTGTTCCAGGAACACAAGTGTGGTGGTGAATGCAATGATCCGTTTTATGTGACGTCAGTCTAGTGCGTGTGTGTGCGTGAGTGACAGTTAACACAAGATGGCGGACCCCGACGCGTTCGACGACGAGGTATGGTACCTTCTACTTTTTTTTAGATACCTAGAATTAGGACACTTTTCGTCAATGAGGAGAATTGTTCTTAAGGTTACACTAATCGATAATTTATCCATACAAACGTAGTCTGGCGATTACTCCACTGTTTGACGGTGTAAGTTCAAATTAAAAAATGATATCAATTCGTCTCATCATTATCTAGCCCTGTATGAAAACAAAAAAGTAAAGAAATAAATTATTTGAAAGTTATGAGCGTCGAAAGTTCCATATTTCAACACCTATTTTAACGCATCTTTGGGCTGAAATAAATACCATAAAAAGAAGGAAAATTGCAAAACGGCCTCCATACAAGGATAGATTAGTAATTCAACAATGCAAATAATTTTATTTTGAAAATATACATTTAGTCGTTTTTTCAAGATATCTAGACTCCCAAAGGTCTGTTTATAGGATTTCGCGCGCTCGTTTTCGTCCTAAATCATAATCCATTTCGATACAAATTTTCAAAAGTGCTAATTTGTACGCGAACTAGCTTCGTACTGCTCATCACAGTATCTATCTCTTTCGCACGTGTTGTCGGATGAGATAGCATGCATTTTAACCTCGCGCACAAAATAGTTCGTGTCGTCGACTAGGGGAACCTTAAAACCATTAAAATATTAGGTCTACAGTGTTGCCGGTGGTAATTTAATTGGTAGGTGAACCAGCTTTGCGTAGTAAGAAGGTTCAATGTAAGAATTTACCAGGATTTATCACAAATCATCAATATAGCTACCTTGTGGTATACCTTATTAATTACCAAGCTAGAGCTTCATAGTAGCTAATCTTATTCTTACCCGGGCAATTAAATTGGCGCAATTATTATACAATCTAGAGATTACGGAAAATTGACTACAGATACATTATTCGTCATGAAACATTTTCAAAAACTGTTTCGCCACTTGAACAAATGTTCTTGTGTCTCCACATTATTTGATACAATTTTGGTATAAAACTTATTACCCGAAATTGTGTACCTAAGTACCACCGCGGTTTTATGATAAGCACTGTCATTAGTTACCTCTTAAAACTAAGCGGATTGCCGTCGCACCTGGTCGCGTTCTCATTCCACATTCAAATCTGAATTACCTCATTTTCATACAGTGCAGTAATATTACCTAGATATTGCGGACACACTGCAGTTTCCACGTTATTTTAAGTTAGATTAACCCGTTATAGTTTCTGTTATCCTGGTACTTGTAATGCAGTTTTGTGTGCATACCGTACCGTAGTGCTCTCTCCATCGCTGTTTTGTGGCAGTATTCCAATTTGGAATGTAAGTAACAGTTTATGTATCCAGTATTTTTTAATCCCACTTCGTAGGTAGCGAACTTATTATCATTATCCGGGCACAAATCCATCAGACTTCAGGATGCGAATTAACTAATGGGTAAATCCAATAACACACGCAAAACATTAAAACATAATTAGCTTTATGCTGCCATTTTGCTGCCTGTTCATAAACAAAACATGAATACTGTACTTTAAATCAATCAACGCTTTTTGTTCTGCGAATAAAATACAAATTAAAATAAAATCAATATTGAATCGGACCGTTTATAGATCTCTTTCAAACTTATTTTTAAAAACATTTTTCATATAGCAGCCTCGTGTTCGAAGTTTGAAAATACGTCAATTAAAAGTATATTGCGGCCACTGGGTTCGCGCGCTTATATTTTCGTTCTAACTGTGTTTTTACAACTTTTTTTGGTATATGAGCGAAATATTTTTGAAATATGTAGCTTTATTTCCCAGTTAGGGTTTTATTCGAGCCGGTTTTTTACTGTCAACAAGGAAAAAGAATCGGGTGTTGCAAATTTATTCTGACGACATTTTAATTAGCTTTTGATTTTGCTTACGTATGCAGTACCTACGTAGTTAATATACAGTTTTGCCAGTCGGGAGAAAAATAATGAAAACTATTCACATATTGATAAATTTTAATTTAAAAATCTAGCAGGAATTTTTATCATAGATAAACATAAAATATTTTTTTATTGTTCTTTATCTCAATTTATGATGAGGAGGAGGGATGAAACGCATGTTACTGAAAGAGTTATGGATATAAATGTGGATGGATGGAGAGGGAAAGGAAGGTCAAAGAAAAGATGGATGGACTGTGTGAAAAGGGAGTCAGTGATAGCGTGAGAGGAGACAGGACGTTATGGAAGCAAAAAACGTGTTGCGCCGACCCCAAGTAACATGAGATAAGGGCAGGAAGATGATGATTGTTCTTTATCTCTATTTATACTTCTATACTTCATCTTATATCTGGAAGTACTAGTGCGATTGGCAAAATGGTTTCACTGATTAAAAAACTAAGTTGCTAACCATATGTTATTTTTTATCCTGAATACACTGCACGGATATTGTGGGATTGGCCAATGTATTGTATAGCAAATAGTACCAATAACCGACACACTGATCTAAAAGAAAACCAGAAACGCATCTGTATTCACCAGGCATGCATGCATGAATAGATGCATGAATTCGGAATCCAAACAGGTGTGTTGTATGAAGGCGTTCTATCACGTACTAGGGTTTCAGCGCTCAATGGTAGAATTAGGTAAATATTATGTATTTATGTAAGGAAACGAAGAGGTGTGTAAAAATCGTGCGTGGTTTTTCTGTTGATTTTGATCTTTTGAATACGTTTTGGGATAGTTTCTTGGTTTTTAATAGTCATCAAATGTAAACTGTAAGCAATTTGGAACGAATATATCGCAGTAGTACTTAATTGCGTTGTGTTTGATTGGTACATATTTTATTTTTATCCCAGCTTCTAGACGCGGTTTTGCCCGCGTGGTGTCTTGATAAAAAGTATTCTGTGTCTTTCTCCATGTCCTAGATTATATCTATATAAGTATGTTAAATTTAATTTGCATTGCAAGGCCTCCTAACAGGTGAACTGGTGACCTGTTGAAGGTTGCGGGTATCCGCTGAATGCCGGACGCATGGGACCGGTCGATGTAGCGACGCTTGGGGGAGGCCTATGTCCAGCAGTGGACATCTTTCGGCTGAAATGATAATGATGATACATAGATAATTATGGATTTGGAAAAAATATTCTATGGAAAGAAGTTAGTTAAGGTAGATAAATGTGTTCAAAACACATTGGCAAAGGACTACCAAAATTATATGTACCTACTATTGGTCGTTTTCTGTTAGCTTTCAGTTCTACTCCGGTCCAAAATAGACATTACCTACCCCTTGCATAATTTCGAAAGCAGCTGAAAACTTACATAAACGTTATGGATACCATTACAATGAAATTGCGAAAATTGTATATCCTCTAAGATTCGATGTGTGCAAAAAAAATATTATTAAGGTCTAACTGCCGCACTCAGAAACATTTAACGGTTACTTAAACCGCTCCTTAGTATAGATTTTGTACTAAAAATCAACACTAAGGATCGCCTTAAGTAACCAATAACGACTCTGAGTGCGACAGTAAGAGCCCAAAAATCAGTTTTTGCTTAATTCTCGGCAAGTTATGATTTTACTGCAATTTGTGTTCAGAGCAAGTTTGTTCCTTGTTCAATTGTGCACAAAAAAGACAAATATTAGATTCACTAATATTCATTAGTTTTCAAGATATGAGCCAAAAAAAAAACTTTTTATTTTTTGTTTTAAATCTGTGCGTATGGTAATTTAGGCTAATTAAACATATTTTTTTATGCTCAAGAGAGTCGTTCAACATTCAAATTGTCGTGAAGAAAACATACCAGAAAACGTCAATTTAAATGTTGAACAAGGAACTAACTTGCTCTAAGCACAAACTGCAGTCGAATCGCGAGATCGCGGCCACCCATTGTATGTGTATTAGACTTAAGTTTATTTTTATTAATGTATTTTATGGTGTACAATAAAGCATTTAATAAATAAATAAAATCATAACTTGCCGAGAATTAAGCAAAAAACTGATTTTTTGACTGACCCTTTGACCTGGAATAAAAAAAGTGGTACACATGGAATCGATGAAGATTTTGCACAATTTCATTATCATGGTATCCCTAAATTTCATGTAAATTTTCAGCTTCTTTGGCATGTATGCAAGGATATATATATATTATATATATATTACATTTATATATCATATATTATTATATACATATTTTTCGGGCTGTCTTGACCGGACTATTCCTACTAGTAGCAGATAATTGTGTAGATCTTTCAAAGTAGGTTTAAAAGTCTCAATAAGGAATTAAATACAGTTTCAAATACACGAAAAAAAAATTGTAAGCTTTTCAAAAGCCTAAAAAACTCTGACTAATAAATTACAGTATCTACTACTCTGGGGTCGGAGTATTTAGTATTTTTTCAAAAAACCCTTCATTTCACGATACAAAATACCCGGCTGTTATAAAGCGATTATTTTCTTGTAACCCTCAGATAACTGTATTTTGATCATTCCGGATTTGGAAAAAAACTGGTGGAGGCGGGTGAAGGCTATGAAACCCCAATATTTTATACATCGAGACCATACATGTTTTTTTTTAAGTTTCACTAGAGGACCCTTCTGGGTACAATAAGCGTAATTTTATTAAATTTATACTATTCCCCCTCTAAAAAGCTTATTTTATTCACTGAAAACAGTGAATAAAAAGCACTTTTACTCACTGTTTTGGTGTTTGAATTTAGAACACCAATATATATGCGACGTCCATCTCAATGCTATACAACCTCCATGCGCATAATAGTACATTATGATAAAAGTGTGCAATGTTGGTGATTACCGCTGAGGCGCCATTGAGACCCGAGCCGTAGGTGAGGGTCTTAAGAGAGCCGAGGATGGTAATCATCAATACACACGTGTATCATACGACGTTTTTCAACACACTTGTGAAGAAAATAATACAAAAAAATAATTTTCAACAGTAAAAACGAGTTGTGAAAATTTTTCACAATGGCGGCCAAATTAGTCAGTTTTCCTATGCGCACGCATTTAACAATGGCGATCGGCCATAGACTAAAATAATGAGGTTTCTTTTTTTTGGCTTTTCGTGGATAGTGTTTTAGCCACGTACAAAATAGGGAATTTAAATTTTTCTTTATTACAGAGCATTAAAATTTATATTTGAGTGAAAGTTTTATTTATTAAGTACGTACAAGTTGAAATTATCTATTTAAATACGAAGTTGCATGAAATGAGCAAGCAATAGCAAAAATAAAATAAAATAAAAAATAAAAATAGCCTTTATTCCCTGAAACCTGTTTACAACACTTTTATTATAAATTAAATCTTAAATCTAGCTTATGTTAACTATTAATTACTAACTAATCTATATTAAATCTTATCTTAACTACTATCAGCTACCAGGTCAGGTTGTCTTTCGACATAGGCCTCCTCTAATTCCCTCCACTTGTTTCGGTCTTTTGCTGTTTTTCGCCAATCCTTTGGTAAATCGTCCTCCCATCTCTTTATCTGTCTTCCTCTTTGTCTCTTTCCATTTCTTGGGTACCATTCTGTAACTTTTTTTGTCCGTTTGTCTGTTTTTGCTCTCCACATATTATGTCCCGTCCATCTAAACTTCAGTGTTCTAGTCTTTACTCTCACATCTGCCACCTTGGTTATGTTTCTGATTTTTGTGGCTTTCCTTAGGTTCAGCATGCTTCTTTCCATGCTTCTTTGACACACCCTTAATTTGTGCTCGATATTTTGTGAGAATGGCCAGGTCTGACAACCATATATGAGGCATGGAAGAATACATGTGTTGTAGACTTTTCTTTTTTCGTATACAGGTATGTTCTGATTTTTCATAACCTCTTTGAGAGACCAGTATCTTTACCAGCTGTTATTTATTCTTCTGTTCACTTCTTTATTAGATTGATAAAGAAGTGAACAGAAGAATAGGTACATTAATTTATTTGTACTATTGAGCACGATCTTTTTTGTATCAAAACTTTTTTAAGAACAAAGCAATTCAACCAATAAATTAAAAAAAACTATAACTCACTTGTGAATAATAGCAATGAAAACGTCACAGTTTGATAACAGGTATCATTATGTGCCTAATTGCGGTGAAATTAGAGCCACTTTATGAGCAAGTGTGTTAATAGTACATTATGGTACAAGTGTGCAATGTTGGTGATTACCGCTGAGGCGCCATTGAGACCCGAGCCGTAGGTGAGGGTCTTAAGAGAGCCGAGGACGGTAATCATCAATACACACGTGTATCATACGACGTTTTTCAACACACTTGTGAAGAAAATAATACAAAAAAATCATTTTTAACATTAAAAACGAGTTGTGATTTTTTTTTCACAATGGCGGGCAAAATTAATCAGTTTTCCTATGCGCGCGCATCTAACAATGGCGATCGGCCATAGACTAAAATAATGAGGTTTCTTTTTTTTTGACTTTTCGTGGATAGTGTTTTAGCCACGTACAAAATAGGGCATTTTAATTTTTCTTAATTACAGAGCAAATAAAATTTATATTTGAGTAAAAGTTTTATTGATTAAGCACGTAAAAGCTGAAATTAATACGAAGTTGCATGAAATGAGCAAGCAATAGGTACATTAATTTATTTGTACTATTGAGTACGATCTTTTTTGTATGGAAACTTTTTTAAGAACAAAGCAACACAACCAATAAATTAAAAGTTTATGTATTTAATGGATATCATGGAAATAGTAATTACTACCCATATCATGTTATGGATATAGTAAGTACTACTTCCATGACAGGAATAGAAAGGGATTAATGTCGAATGGGACACTTTTAATTGATTAACAGTGTTACATTTTATTACATTGAAAATACTTCAATTTTAACTGGATTAGAATTAATGACTTATTTTATTAATTTTCATTGGATTGATTTGTGACACTTTTAAAATTAGTTTAATTTAAAAGTATTCAAAATGAAGGCAGGAAACCATTTTAAAAAAAAACTATAACTCACTTGTGAATAATAGCAATGAAAAAGTCACAGTTTGATTACAGGTATCATTATATGCCTAATTGCGGTGAAATTAGAGCCACTTTATGAGCAAGTGTGTTGAAAAAAATATAGTATGCAACTCTTGAATAAAACGGATTTATATCGAGGGCCATGAATCACTCGCGTCACTCAGGATTCTAACACTTGAATCACACGCTATGCTCGTGATTCAATCATCATGAATCACTCCCTACGGTCGTGATTCAGTTGTTAGAATCCTTCACTTGCTCGTGGTTCATCTATGGCCCTCGCTCTAAAACCGTCCTTTATTCACTAGTTGCATAATATACTATTATTTCATGTGTTTGATGTTGTATTTAACCATTTATTGAGACTTTTAAGCCGTCTTTGAAAGGTCTCTAGAATAATGTTTAACTAGTTCCTACATTTAATATCACTATTATTCTTTCGTATTACTATGACAAAAACATATGGACCTTCTGGTGAACTATGGGCAAAAATAATTTCCCATAGTCCACCTAGGTGAACCAGGCGGGTGGACCACGGGCAACACACGATTATAGCGAAATAGGTAGGAATCATTTTGCTGCCCCACTGTTACTGTGCTTTGAACTTATAACTAACTTCTTTATTTGTGTGTAGAAGAGATTATTAAAAAAAAACCCAAGTTGATACTTTCGGATAACAAAGATTTTTTTTTGTTAAAAAGTTGTTATTCGATAGTTTGTAGTTCATAAGATAAGTATGCCAAGAGTTATAAATAAATCAAGTAAATCGCCCCAGAAATCACGAAGAAATAGGTGTATACGGACGAAAAGATTGCTGACGACATACCTCCTTTATTTAAGTCGGTTGAATAATAAACAATAAAAAATCGTTTAACCCTGGTATATTTATGATGTTGGATTGTGTCTCTGACAGGAATAATTAAAATAAAAATATGGAATGGAAATATTAATTTCCCAGAAAAGTTTAAATGGCATTCCTGGAGTTTCGAGACTGTGTTTTAACATGAACTAAACCACAAAAAGTTTTTAGAACAACAATATTAAACACGTTTTTCATTTACTGAAAAAGGCACAGCAGTGTCTATTTATTTCAGTACAAACTCAATAGTAGGTACTAGGTGGAAGCAAGTTGAATGCCACTTTAACGTTTTTATCAAATGTGTATGGAAAAGATGAAAGAAAAATAATTGATTGCCTCAGAAATCGCAAACGATGTTTTTCAAAGAGTTGGTAATGGCTTGTATAGTATGGTGCGTGAAAATGTCTATGCACTCGATATCCGAGGACCAAAGTCAATATTTTAATCCTTGTAAAAAAGTTGAGAGGTTTCAAATGCTGTTAAAACCGGCCAAGTGCGAGTCGGACTCGCGCACGAAGGGTTTCGTACCATTATCGTATAAAAAAACACGTTTGTTGTATGGAAGCCCAACTTAAATATTTATTTTATTCTGTTTTTAGTAATTGTTGTTATAGCGGCAACAGTAATACATCATCTGTGAATATTTTTAGTGTCTAGCTATCACGGTTCATGATATACAGCCTGGTGACAGACAGACAAACAGACAGACAGACAGACGGATCGTTGAGTCTTAGTAATAGGGTCCCATTTTTACCCTTTGGGTACGGAACCCTAAAAACGAGGTATCAGATTGTCTGGCTCTTTCGACTTCTGACTATCCGTAACAATTGTCAAAAATCTACAAATGACCACCGGGACCAACATCTTAACGTGCTTTTGAAGGAACAAAAGAATCTTAGAATGTAATGTATGATCACCCCTCCACGGACAAGCACAGCAAGGGTTGCTTAACCTCGAAGATCGACCCATGCGGTTGTTATTACTTAGCCACGAGCTCCTCGTCTTAAGGCGCAGATACCCTTGAGTAGCTGATTTTAAAATGAGAATCACGTCTATACGGCTTGTAAAATTTTTGGAAAAAATATATATTACAATAGAAACACGACAATCGCACCAAAACCACTGGGCGTATTTTAATGAAATTGACACCATCTCAAAGACAATTTAATTATATACATTTTGATCTGAGGCTTTTTTTTTTAAAGTCGTCTTAAGACGACGATAGTCGCCAACGTCCTTGAAGGAACAATACGCACCCTCGTTTTACACCCGCGCTACCCAAAATTCGGTAGTTTTTTGTAATTACCTTACTATTCTATGACTTTAAAACAAAACCTCAGAGCAAAATGTAAATAATTCTAATAAGTCTTTATATATGGTTTAATTATATGGTGAAAATTTAATTTTAATACGCCAAGCGGTTTTGGTGTGATTGTCGTTTTTTGGTACGTTTTAGACATACCTTTACAAATTAATTACACCATGTTATACGAATAAAACTCAAAATCTTCGTAGATAACATTATTAAGACAATGGTTTTATGTAATATTTTTTTTTTCCAAAAAATTACGTTTAGCCGTTTAGACGTAATTCTCATTTTAAAATCAGCTACTTAAAGAAGGTATCTGCGCCTTAATATGACTTTTTACTGTTACTTTTTTATGGAAAATATAATCTACAATCATTCATTTCACGTCAGCCAACGGCAAGATTTCAGTTTGATAAGCTGCTTATTTTAATCCGAAACTGGCACAAATTAATCCAATTAAAAAGAAAATCTAGGTCAAAAGCGAGCTTCTTGTAGGATACGCTTCTTATAAGAGCCATTGAACAAAAGTGACGGGCTGTCACCAAAAACGATTGTCAAAAAGTCGAAAAGCCGATAAAGATTGACGTTGATTGTGCAAATAAAAATTAGACATTGACCCCTCAAATGTTTCATCGTTTTTGTTTACAATTTCATAGCCCACACGTGTAAGGCGATTGGAATGCTTTAATTTATTCGTGCGATATTTGACAAGACTAAAACGTTGTACGGGGGAGTGACCCACATGTGGTGCACTCCTGCCTCATCTAAACCACGAAATGCCTCATATGTGGATCACGCACAGGGAACGTGTTACACTACTGAAATATCATTTGGAGAAGTCCAATTATTTAGGACTTTGACTATTGTTATCGCTAGTTAAATGACAGTTTATAGAGGCTGGGATCGTTTTGTCTTATAGATTCTAAGAATCTGATGATTTAATAATTCCTCTTAACATTTTTCGAATACGGGCCGAAAGTTCACGACTGATCATTCACCTTTTTCTGCGAGACCTTTCATCTTTACCTATTTCTGTATACTTGATATATATGAATGAGATATAAATAAAAGTATTTTTTGTATTGATGGAACGAAAGGACAAAGGAGCTAAATCAAAAAGTTGTGTTGCACAAACATGGGGACAAAGCGTGTTAATGTATGTATGCAAATCCGAAATCTGTATGTTTAGATGTTTGTCTGTTAATCAATCACGCCGTAACGGCTGAACGCATTTGAATGGGAAGTCACCCTGTGTGAAAATATGGCACGGTTTTTCAAAATCTGGTAGTATACGTTCCCGGCGGGTCAGTTTCGATTGAAGCAGCTGAATGAAGGTAGTAGTGAAAAAAAATACAAATATATATATTTATTTATTTATTTATTTATATACACTTTATTGTACACCATTATAAACAAGAAAAAAAGAAACTTAATACTAAAAACATACAATGGGCGGCCTACACTGGCCGGCCATTGCTGGTGTGGCTATACTGTTTTTTTTTCTAGTTGACGCAGTGGCCGAGTGATTTTATGCTGCGCTGTGTATTGTGGTTTCATTACCCCCATAGAAAAAATATTTGTAAGGCCTACAGATAGTTGTTCCGAGTCTGGCAGTTTGTGTACATTATTTTATATTCCTTGTGGAAGCCAAAGTTCAAAAAAAAAAAACTTATTACAAAAAAGTAACTCCGACTTCCAAATAAGAAAATACAAAGTGAAAAATAACTTTATTTATGGAAGTCGGTGTCCATAACGCAAAAAAATGGTACCTACCAATGACACCGACTTCTATAAATAAAGTTATTTTTCACTTTGTAGTTTCTTATTTGGAAGTCGGTAGTACTTTTTTGTAAAAATGTTTTCACTTTTTAGTTGGCAAGTAGTTAAGTTAGATACCTATAATGCCAGAATAGATTACCCGAATATCATGAAACTGAACATAACCTGTGAAATGAGAGTATATCAAGGTGAACTTTACACATCTGCGTACCCCTTTAGAGCGTACTGGCGTGGTTTGAATTATGAAATGTTATAAACAATGAACATACATGCGATTGCAGCAATCCCTAGAGATTTGCCGTTATTTATTGAAGAGTTCTGTTGTATATCTCCGAAGTTCTTCATCAGATCTTTACCAAATCATATTATAAATGGGACCTATTTCGGAGCATACTCTTTCAAACAAAAAATAATTTACAAAATCGGTCCACAATTGACGGAGATATCGGTGTAAATACATAAAAAAAAACAAACATAATGTCGAACATAGAACCTCCTATTTGGTAAGTCGGTTATAAAAGGGAGAAATCTGTGCTAAGATTCCTAAAGAAGTCGTTCCACAACCGTAAAAAAACGGAATGAAAAGCTTAAAAGAATTTAAAATCATTTGAAGAAACCTACGAACCCGCAAAAACAAATTTAATTAAAAAAAAAACAATTTAGTTTGGAAAGAAACTAACAGTTTCATACAAAATCGGCTTGGGAAAAGGATTTTCAACGTTCTTTTCACGTTCGTCGACTAATGCCCTATTGTAGTGAGCTGGCAACTTCTACTTTCTTAATGAGCTCGTAATGAATTCTTGGCAACCCTAGATGATCGTTAGGGTTGGCCAGACCAATTTTACTCTTAAATTTTAAATTTCTATAACTAGTCTTCGAATTAAAAAAGAAAGTTTTTTATAAGTTCGACGTGTGTATTTGTGTATCTGTGTATGTGTCTGTGGCATCATAGCTTCTAAACGGATGAACCGATTTTGATGTAGTTTTTTGTTTGAAGGGTGACTTTATCGAGAGTGTTCCTAGCTATATTTTTTTTCTATATTTATAACTAGCTGCTGCCCATCACGGCTTCGCTCAAGTGGACCACCCCACAGGACCATTTTCGGGATTAAAAAATATATATCAAATCGGTCCAGTAGTTTCGGAGCCTATTCGGTACAAACAAACACACAAAAAAAACTTTCCTCTTTATGATATTATAGTATAGAAAACTAAGGTTCTTAATAATAAATTATAATCTAGCCTTATTAGACTAATAAGCAATTTAAATCAAACTTTCTTATTCCTAAGTGTCATACTGTGCAGGACGTAGCGTGTTCATTGGCCCCGAGAAAAGAAGGGCGTAAACCTTCTGGCCATTGCCGCTGAACGCCCCATCCACATCAACGAAAATAAAGGTTCTTGGATGCCTGGCTGCAGCAGTGACGAAGGGTTGCAAATCGACTCTAACGATTCAACGATGTGTTGGCTGTACTTGAGTTATTTCCAGATTCTGGGTTGCCTACTTCTGGATCAGCACTCCTGGTGTCCAGGTTCCGAGGTTCAGCTCGACAGGATCGAAAAGGGATGTCTTCATAAGGGTTGAAGTTGATGAATTAAATGAAACACTAAGTTATTCAGTACACGGCACGATTCTAGGGCTCTCAACAATTTCTGAGACGTGATTCTATATAAGAATTACTTCTTATTTACTAAGACAAGTACAAGCGACTAGCTTTGGATGACTACAAATTCTATTTGGGCCCGGGGGTTCTTTATACCCTCGCATCGTGCCATTATTGAGAGCCCCGCAAATTCTCGCCGAAAATAATTTTTAATTATGTAAAAAACCCTTATACATATTTGGTAAATAGGGTTACCGCACCCCTTCCATGGTGCCATCAATAGCTGGATTTCTTCGTACTGTAACACAGTAACGCCCCCTATCTATGTATCTAATCAATATACCTAATTTCCAGGTATTGATAGCTTCCCTAGACTATTTACATGAAATTAAAGGACAATTCCCTTTATTTCCCAGTTAAAACCTTAATAGCTTTTAACCTAGCCTAAGGATATCTATAGGTTGGGTTGACCTGCTGGTGCCAATAGCAGGCTGTCTGTTGACGTCTAGAAAAAGCTTATTTTCGGGAATCTTCTATGGGATATCATCCCCTATGTAATGAATCTATAAATTCCTAAGTCATTTCACCGACTTTAGGACCTCCTACTTAGGCTTACCAGACAATCACCGCCTATTATGGGGATTCTGGTAGCCAATAGACCACACTTTACATTTCCAGTGCTTATGTAAGTCTATCTAGGTCATATGCACATAAGGTGCCTCGCTATGTACAAATTTGGCAGCTGGTCACTTTCTTTGCGCCCAGCTACCAGAGAAACTAGGTATAATAACACTAATAAGATTGGGACGACACGATGGCGCATTTAACGGGCCATCGGGAGGTCCCCAAAAATTCCTTATTTTCGGAATTCCCAGGGGTGTATAGTCCCAGGGAATGCCAAAAACTGACTAAAAATTACATTTCCAGAAACCTATTTTCTGGAATTGTACTTAAACTACTTGAGCGATTTTCGCTCCAAAGTGATGGCTTGGTAGCTAGTCCAGCAAGCCATCCGAAAGTACTTACACCATGAGTACATCTATTCCCTTCATGGAGTTATTCCACCTGAAGGGTCTACAAATTTCAACGTTTTACGTTGTTTACATTTTTCACGGCTGCCTATCTCGTTGACTATCCAAGCGATTCTTCCCATCTAGAAACCGCCTGGAAGCCCTTTTAGCAAGCTTTCCAATGGTAGTACTTTTACCAGTACACCTATATGTTTCTAGGTACTTAGGGCACCTAAAACCGAAAGCGATTACCAAAACCAGACAAACAGCAGTTTTTCTATTATATACTGACTTGATATCTCAAGTAAATGGGCTTTATATAAAAGACTTCGCTAACTATGAGGTGTATATAGGCTTCCTGTCTCGGTCTAGGTCCCCCATATACCCTAAAATGACCTGAAACCATATATTTGGTGTTTGAGATATCAAGTCAATATTCTTATTTACATAGCAGAAACTATGTGGTCTTCACATAGTTTCATCATTATGTACTGATTACATGTCCAGTACATAGGATAAGCCCTTAAAAACATGATTTTAATTACTATAATATTTTCAAAAAACTCCAAAACTATATATATCGTGGTGCTCCATCTGACGGGCCATTCGGAACTAATCCGTCGCCGAGCACAGACGTATCGTATGACAGAAATTTATGTTTTTTACTATGATAACTCTTATCAGTATGCTTTCTAATGATTTTACTCTGTTAAGGGTGAACTATTGAACCCTATGACATACTGACAAATACTAAAAACATTATACTACTATCTCAAAAAATGTAGGTAAAATTTTAGTATAAATATAGACGGGCCTCTAAAATTCATTTTAGTATCAGATGGCGCGCCGTGGTGAGCAGACATGTCTACACATACAAACTTTAACTTTTTATGAACCATTTAGTATGGTTGATGACGCTTCGTCGCGAACATATCTCCCGCCGTGCAGTGCTGTGTCGACTCGCTGTGTCGACTCGAAGTGTTGTCGGCGCGGCGCTGCATTCCTTCGGTGAGCGACGGACGGCATTTCTCGGCTGCCGGCCAGGCCCACCGAGAGGACGGTCGCCGCTCCGGCATCTCTGGTTACTGGGGCAGTGGGACGAGTTTCTTCACCGGACGCTTCAAGGTACCGCCAAGTGTGCGTACCTCAGCAGTCCGGATTTCTCCGTCGATTCCTGGATACACGGCCACAATGCGGCCTCGCGGCCACGTATTGCGGGGCAGCTGGCCGTCGGCTATCAGGACAGGGTCACCCACTTTAAATCTGGGCCCACTACTATGTGGCTCCCGCCGGTTTTGGAGCTCCGGCAGGTACTCTCTGACCCAGCGACTCCAGAACATATCAGCGAGGATCTGTGATCGTCGCCATATTTTCCTGCTGTCTATATCTTGCTCAGTGAACGTGCCAGGTGTAGGTAGTCTGGCTGACCCACCGAGCAAGAGGTGATTCGGTGTGATGGATTCGTCATCATCACCATCTACCGACACGTGTGTCAATGGTCGGCTATTTACAATGTACTCTGCCTCACAAATCAGTGTGGACAACACCTCTTCGGTGGGGTGTTTCTCTGTAAGTACATTGCATAGTGTGTTTTTAACACAACGAACTAGGCGCTCCCAGGCGCCTCCCATGAATGGCGCTGATGGCGTTATGAAGCGCCATACGATGCCTCTGCGACTTGCCTCTGTTTTGAAGGCGTCTCGCAGCTCTCTGTCGGCGCCGTGCATGTTGGTGCCATTGTCTGAGTGTATCTCAGCTGGGCATCCTCTGCGCGCGGCGAATCGGCGCAGCGCCAATATGGCGGAGTCTGCGCTAAGGCTGGCGGCGATTTCAAGGTGCACCGCCCTTGATGTGAGACACGTAAATAGTGCTACGTATCTCTTCTGATGCTGCCGACCGACGGTGACGGATAGCGGGCCGAAATAGTCGAGCCCGGTATATGTAAACGGCCTCTTATGGTGAGCGAGGCGCGTTTTCGGGTGGTCGCCGGTCGCAGGTACTGGTGGCTGTGCCTTGCGTATACGGCAATGCAGGCATCTTGCTATCACCTTCTTCGCTGTTGGTCGCATCTTCACGACCCAGTAGTGCTGCCGTACCTCATTAATTGTGAGTTCGGTGCCACTATGTTGTAGACTGCGATGTGTCCAGTCTATGTACAACTGCGTTATGTGATGGTCGCCATGTAATATAGGCGGGCGCATCACTTCTTCAGCTACCTCTTGCGTAGCTGCTATGCGACTTCTTAGTCGCAGCACGCCGTCAACGACCTGAATTTGTAAAGGTCGCAGCGAGCTATTTTTATTTATTTCTTCAACGTTCGCTAACTCTGAAGCGAACGATTGTTGTTGTGCGACCTGGACAAGTATTTTCTCAGCTTCTTGGAGAAATTCTGCTTCTATAATTTGTCTGTTGACCTGGGTTGGTGCTCTGCATGCCTGCTTCTGCTTCTGTGCAGGTACAGCAGGCTTCTGGCGCCAGTCTGGGTCCTTTTCAGCGTTTTTTCTCGTCCGTTTATAGGACGTTATCTCTGTTCTATTTTTGCAAAGAGATATAAAACGCAGAACTGTGGCGGTCGCACGAAGCAGTCGCTCCCATCTGGAGAATCTGCCTGGCTCTGGAACGGCTTCTATGAAGCTCTTCTTGTCCCCTTCTGTGACAACGAAAGTTTTTTCTTCTCCCGTGTCGTCTATAGTCGGAGGTTTCTCTGTGGGCCATAATTCGGGCCCAAGAGACAAAAATCTCGGCCCGCAGTACCACTCGTGGTCCGAGTTGAACCGCAGTGGCACGTCACGGGTTGCTGCATCAGCGATGTTCATCTTGGTGGGTATCCACCGCCAATCTTCGACTTTGCTATTGTCTTCAATAGCAGCTATTCGGTGAGCAACGAAAGGTTTGTATACTCTCGCTCCTCTTCTAATCCAGGTCAGTACGGTCTTGCTATCTGACCAATACGTTACTGACGTGGGCTTGCAGTCGTGTTCACTCATCACTGCTGCGGCTACGCGGGTTCCCAATACCGCGGCCTGAAGTTCGAGTCTCGGTATCGAAAGCAGTTTCAGTGGGGCCACCCGCGCTTTCGCCATAACAAGGCTTATTAAGTGCTTGCCTTCCACGGTCGTGGCCCGCCAGTATACAGCGGTAGCATATGCCATCTCGCTTGCATCAGTGAACACATGCACCTGCATTTCTATAGCGTCGCTATATCCAGGATAGCATCTTGGTACGCTAACGTTTTTTAGTTGGCGTAAATGTTGTACCCAAATTTTCCATTGTAATGCTAGGTCAACATCTAGCCTCTGATCCCAGTCGACGCCTCGCCTCCATGCTTCTTGCAATATTTGCTTCGCCTTGATGGTTACTGGTGAGGCGAGTCCGAGTGGGTCGTATAGCGACGCTACTATTCTGAGCGCCTCTCGCTTGGTGGGCGCCTCTCGGTCCAAGATACCCTCAGGCAGACGCGCGAGTGTGAGGTTGAAACCCAGCGTGTCTTCGCCTGGCCTCCATATGAGGCCGAGTATCTTTTCCGACGTATCTATATCTCCAATGGATACCATCTCAGTTTGTATATGCGATGGGTCCATCTTTTCTAGGAGCTGCGAGCTATTTGAAACCCATTTCTTGAGTTCAAACCTCGCCTGTAGGTGTATTTTTCGCACCATACTAGCGACTTCTGCCGCCTTCTCGATAGTTCTATAACTATCTAGGTAGTCATCCATATAATGACTACGTAGTATAGCATTCACAGCTTCAGGGTGCTTTTCTATATATTTGTTTGCGTTCCAGTTCTTTGCAAAAATTGCTGTGCAAGGCGAACTGGCTGCGCCGAAAATGATGGACGTCATTCTATATTCTTCTGGCGCTCCTTCTCTGCGGTTTCCCCTCCACAGGTAGCGAAGCGCGTCTCGGTCTTGGCTCCGCACCTTCACTTGCATGAACATCTCCGCTATGTCACCGGTTATTGCAACGCAGTGACGGCGAAACCGCATCATTACGCCTGGCAGCGACTGTAATAGGTCGGGCCCAGTTAACAGGAAGTCATTCAGTGACATTCCTCTCGATTTGGCGGCAGCGTCATGTACGATGCGAAGTTTGTCTGGCTTCATTGGGTTGAAGACATCGAAGTGCGGGAGGTACCAAGTTTTGCCCGGCGTGCTAATTGCGGGTGCCCTTTCAGCGTACCCTTTCGCAATTAGCGAGTCCATCTGGTCTGAGTATCTTCTTCGAAGTTCCTGGTTCTTGTCCAGCTTCTTTTCTGTTGAGACGAGCCTCTTCAGAGCTGTCTCAAAGCTATCTGGCATCTCAGCATGCTCGTTACGCCAAAGCATGGCGGTTTCGATGTGTCCATTCTCTAATTGGACAGTTGATCGATTCAAAATGTCCTCTGCCCTTCTTGCTGGGTCAGAGGCGGGTCGCTGTGGGTTTATGCACAACGATTCTATCGCGAAATGTTCGCGCAACTGATGATCCAAATTATCATCAGTTGTTATTCTATTGACATGATGTACTTGTTGTCGTAGTAAACTACTGTGCGCGCCATGTAGTGTCCAACCCATCGCTGTAAGTGACGCAATTGGTTGGTGTCTTGGACCTCTGCGAATCTCGCTGGCCAATAACAAATGCCAGTTGTCTTGGCCGACGAGTACTTTTGGCACGCCATTGTTGTACATCAACTCTTTTCTCAAGTCGGTTAAATGCTTGCAGCGTGCGACAACCCTATCGCTCACTGTTTGTTTTGCCAAGCTGAGTTTAGGTATAGTACGTGCTTTGAACTGTACCCTTCTGTCTTGCGGGCTAACCAGCGTCACCTTGACTCTTCTTGAGCATGGGGTGGTGAGCATGGTGTTGCCTATCGCACCGATCTTGAGCGGGTCCACAGGGCCCTCTGCCCCGACTTGCCTCGCGATGTCTTCATCCATCAGCGAAACGGTGGACCCATCGTCTAGGAGAGCATATGTTGCCACCTCTCCCGCCGGTCCAATTACCCGGACCGGCACTATCTTGAGGTACGCCTGGCTCGATGGTGACCCGAAACTGGCCACCGTTTCCTGAGGATCCTTCCGGGATTCAGGAACATCGGGCTTCTTGTTGGCTTCCCTCTGCTGTTGCTTCTTCCTATGAAGAAGCCGATGGTGCGTATCTCTGCACCCGTCTTGGCCACATTGTTTTTTCTTACAAGTGTGGTTGCCTTGTCGAAGTTGAAGGCAGCGATAACATAGATTGTGTTTTTTCGCTAGCTCCCATCGTTTCTCGACAGCTACGCCCCTGAATTGTGCACATCCAGTGGCGTAGTGATGTCCCACGTCGCAAACACGGCATTTTCCTACCGGTTGGTCCGTAGCTATATGCGTCCTTTGTGTGACGCGTCTGTTGGTGTTCGCCTCGGCCGAAGCGATGCCTTCGGGTGGGGCGAATGGACTACAGAAGTGTGCCTGTTCAGATATAAAATCACTGAACAATGAAATATCTGGCACCGATTGGTACTTCTCCGAATATGATCGGTACCATTGTGCTCGTAGCGAATTGGGTAACTTCTCTGTTAACAATCGCATAAGCTCCGCGTTCATAAGGTAATGACCCTTTTTTAACGCGCGGAGCGTGACTACAGCACCTCTTACGCGACTTGCAAACGCGCAGATGTCTCTTGGTGACTCACTGCAGCGCGGCAGTCCGCGTAATCTATCTGTTTCAGCTTGCGCTATGGAGTCTGGACGGCCGAACTGCAGCTCGAGTTCCTTCATGATGTCATCGGGCCTGGCATGTCCGATGAGTTCTGAGCTGACGGTTTCCATTGCACGTCCATGTAAGCTTCTCCTCAGCCTCGCTGTATTCTCGACGTCCGTAAAATACGCTCGAGTTGTCTCATATATGGCCCGAAATGATAGCCATTCAGTATGAGAACCATTGAAATTCGGCAATGTCATGACGAATTTCGACGCAGAGGGGTTCGGTTGGTCCCGCTGTTCTATTTTTCTGTCGGCTAGCGACGCTATAGCGGACGTCAACTCCGTCAGGAATGGACGGAGACTATCCCTCTGACCTCCTGTACACTCAGCTGACGCTGCAACTGGAGGTTTTCGCACTTCTTTTTCTTTAGGATGCTGACCTTCTATTTGCGATTTGGTGGCGGTCGCAGTCAGGGGTCTATGCATAGAATTTCTGGTTCCCCCTTCCACGACGTTATCCTCCTTCTCAGGCTGAGGTTCTGGTGCCTCTTCTAGCCATGAACGCACGTACTCGTCATTCGAGTTTCTGTCATCCAAGTATTCAGCTTCGGAACCCTCTTCCTCCGCTCTCTGAAGTGCAAGTTGTGCAAGCTCCAACTTAATTTTGAGTAAGTCTTCGCGAGCTTTATCTATATTTTTTCGTGACTGAGTCACTCTAGTTGACGGCGGACGGCTATGTTCGATACGGGCGTCACCCCGGGTAGTCATCGGCATCGCTGTACGTCTGTCTTCTTCGGAAATCTTCTCTTTCTGAGAAGGTTTCAATGTTGTGTCTGAAGCTCCTTCTAATCTGGTTAATCTGGTAGAAACCGTTTGATCAGTTTCTATTGGTTGATGCGTCGGAGTGCTTTCAGTTTGAGGCGCTAGATGGCGCTGCTCGTCCGACGGCTCGGTCCCTTCGGTTGTGGAAGGTGAACACGGCGGCAGCTCATGTCTGATGCCAGCTGGCTGATCCAACTCCACGGTCCATGCCTCCGGCTTCTTGCCTTTGGTTCTGGTTATCGGCATTGTTGTTGAAATATTTTCTTTTGAAAACTCGAAGTTAGTTTTCAAAGATAAGTCCCAGTTCCGGGCTTCAGCGTTCAAACCGACGATCTCCAGAAGTTAACCTCCACTTCGATTGACTATAATTCAATCTTCAAATAAAAAATCACTAAAAACTTACGGTCAGTGATAAGTCTTCAGGAAACTTCAGGCATTTGCTATACAAGTTTATTTTTCCCATAAACGTGTATGTTCTATTTGATTGACTATGATTCAATCAAATTCTAAATCACCGAAAAGTCAAGGTTACTTTTCGGTGGTGATGCTTCATGAACTGCTTGTCCAAAGCATCAGAGCCGTGCATCAATCTTCAGAGCACGTATCTTGCTCGATTGAAGAAAATTCAATCTTCAAATAAATCACCGAAACGTCAAAG
Organism: Orthosia incerta; assembly: GCA_948252205.1. Lineage (NCBI taxonomy): Eukaryota > Metazoa > Arthropoda > Insecta > Lepidoptera > Noctuidae > Orthosia > Orthosia incerta. The sequence continues at coordinate 14,556,471 of OX411758.1, forward strand.
TTATTTTCAGTGATAGTGCTTCAGGAACCGCGTAGTCAGTACATCCGAAACGTATCTAAGTCTTCAGAGTACGTTTCTTCCATTCACTGACGAAAATTCAGTCTTCAAAATTTTCCTGAAAACCTAGGGGTTGTTTTCAGTCATAAGGCTTCAGGAATTATTCTTCAATCATCAAGGATGCACATCAGCCTTCTAAAACGCACGTCTTGTATTTTTCTGACGGGCGCTCGTTTTTTAAACAAATCGCTAAAAACATAAGGGTAGTTTTCAGCGATAAGTCTTCAGGAACTATTCTTGGGGCTTCAAGGATGCGCATCAGTCTTCATACAGCATTTTGCGGCTCACAGAAAATTTTTTCTATCTTCTTACAATTATTGAAAAAATAGGGTATTTTCAATAACTGTCTCCAGAATTTTACCTCTTGGATCCAGCGGCAAATAGGGCACGTAGGACTTGTTCCCTGCAGTGCACGTCGATTTTTGGTTTATTTGTGAAATTAATTTCTCCAAAATTCGAAAAATTAATTCCACCACTATTTCTTCCTGACGTCCTGGGGCGCTCCAGACTTCGAATTTCGGCTCAAACGGGTCAACGTTGTGTTGCACGTAGCCGACTTAATATGCAGGCACCCAGTTGTTTTTTCTGGATCTGCTGTTCCCGACGTCCTGGGGCTCTCCAGGCTCCAAAATTCGGCTCGCAAGGACCATTAAATGTGCAGGACGTAGCGTGTTCATTGGCCCCGAGAAAAGAAGGGCGTAAACCTTCTGGCCATTGCCGCTGAACGCCCCATCCACATCAACGAAAATAAAGGTTCTTGGATGCCTGGCTGCAGCAGTGACGAAGGGTTGCAAATCGACTCTAACGATTCAACGATGTGTTGGCTGTACTTGAGTTATTTCCAGATTCTGGGTTGCCTACTTCTGGATCAGCACTCCTGGTGTCCAGGTTCCGAGGTTCAGCTCGACAGGATCGAAAAGGGATGTCTTCATAAGGGTTGAAGTTGATGAATTAAATGAAACACTAAGTTATTCAGTACACGGCACGATTCTAGGGCTCTCAACAATTTCTGAGACGTGATTCTATATAAGAATTACTTCTTATTTACTAAGACAAGTACAAGCGACTAGCTTTGGATGACTACAAATTCTATTTGGGCCCGGGGGTTCTTTATACCCTCGCATCGTGCCATTATTGAGAGCCCCGCAAATTCTCGCCGAAAATAATTTTTAATTATGTAAAAAACCCTTATACATATTTGGTAAATAGGGTTACCGCACCCCTTCCATGGTGCCATCAATAGCTGGATTTCTTCGTACTGTAACACAGTAACGCCCCCTATCTATGTATCTAATCAATATACCTAATTTCCAGGTATTGATAGCTTCCCTAGACTATTTACATGAAATTAAAGGACAATTCCCTTTATTTCCCAGTTAAAACCTTAATAGCTTTTAACCTAGCCTAAGGATATCTATAGGTTGGGTTGACCTGCTGGTGCCAATAGCAGGCTGTCTGTTGACGTCTAGAAAAAGCTTATTTTCGGGAATCTTCTATGGGATATCATCCCCTATGTAATGAATCTATAAATTCCTAAGTCATTTCACCGACTTTAGGACCTCCTACTTAGGCTTACCAGACAATCACCGCCTATTATGGGGATTCTGGTAGCCAATAGACCACACTTTACATTTCCAGTGCTTATGTAAGTCTATCTAGGTCATATGCACATAAGGTGCCTCGCTATGTACAAATTTGGCAGCTGGTCACTTTCTTTGCGCCCAGCTACCAGAGAAACTAGGTATAATAACACTAATAAGATTGGGACGACACGATGGCGCATTTAACGGGCCATCGGGAGGTCCCCAAAAATTCCTTATTTTCGGAATTCCCAGGGGTGTATAGTCCCAGGGAATGCCAAAAACTGACTAAAAATTACATTTCCAGAAACCTATTTTCTGGAATTGTACTTAAACTACTTGAGCGATTTTCGCTCCAAAGTGATGGCTTGGTAGCTAGTCCAGCAAGCCATCCGAAAGTACTTACACCATGAGTACATCTATTCCCTTCATGGAGTTATTCCACCTGAAGGGTCTACAAATTTCAACGTTTTACGTTGTTTACATTTTTCACGGCTGCCTATCTCGTTGACTATCCAAGCGATTCTTCCCATCTAGAAACCGCCTGGAAGCCCTTTTAGCAAGCTTTCCAATGGTAGTACTTTTACCAGTACACCTATATGTTTCTAGGTACTTAGGGCACCTAAAACCGAAAGCGATTACCAAAACCAGACAAACAGCAGTTTTTCTATTATATACTGACTTGATATCTCAAGTAAATGGGCTTTATATAAAAGACTTCGCTAACTATGAGGTGTATATAGGCTTCCTGTCTCGGTCTAGGTCCCCCATATACCCTAAAATGACCTGAAACCATATATTTGGTGTTTGAGATATCAAGTCAATATTCTTATTTACATAGCAGAAACTATGTGGTCTTCACATAGTTTCATCATTATGTACTGATTACATGTCCAGTACATAGGATAAGCCCTTAAAAACATGATTTTAATTACTATAATATTTTCAAAAAACTCCAAAACTATATATATCGTGGTGCTCCATCTGACGGGCCATTCGGAACTAATCCGTCGCCGAGCACAGACGTATCGTATGACAGAAATTTATGTTTTTTACTATGATAACTCTTATCAGTATGCTTTCTAATGATTTTACTCTGTTAAGGGTGAACTATTGAACCCTATGACATACTGACAAATACTAAAAACATTATACTACTATCTCAAAAAATGTAGGTAAAATTTTAGTATAAATATAGACGGGCCTCTAAAATTCATTTTAGTATCAGATGGCGCGCCGTGGTGAGCAGACATGTCTACACATACAAACTTTAACTTTTTATGAACCATTTAGTATGGTTGATGACGCTTCGTCGCGAACACATACGCTATAATATATTTTCAAAAAAAATTGAGATCTTTCTGAAAATTGCAATAATACCCAAGGTAGCAATGTTGTCTATAAATTTCATTATTTAGCGTGCGCTGAGAAAACTATTGATGATAGAAATAAAATTGTAGGCAGGGTAGGCAGGGTAAGCAGGGTAGGTAGGGTAGGCAGCGTAGGCAGGGTCAGCAGGGTAGGAAAGGTAGGCAGGGTAGGCAGGGTAGGTAGGTTAGGCAGGGTAGGGTAGGTAGGTAGCCAGTTGACGGGAGCGAAGCCGCGGAGGTCAGCTAGTGATTTATAAAATTATAATCAAGTTACAATATTACTTTTTTCATCGGCTTGATACATTCCACTTTGCTGGTTAATTGAAAAAAATAATGGTTAAGTTGACACTGAAGATATATTTATATTTTTTTAACATGTGTTTACGTTCAAATCTTACTATCATCTGTATACATACCCACATAGGTAAGTACCTCAATATTAATATTATGAGGTTAAAAGCAAATTTTAATGTTTTATTTACAAAGTTAAAAACACACACAACACATTTTATTTAAAAAATAATTTCAAAAATTAAAACCGAAAATTTTTGAACTTATTTTGTACATAACAATTTGAGATGAGAATGTTTTCTTGTTTCATACTTTTTAGAGCGTGATCTTTCAGTAGTCGGGTGTTAGTTTTTGAACTTATTTTTACTTAAAGTATTTTGGGGTTTTGTAGGGCCACATCTCATTTTTTTTCTGTTTAGGGTTAAAAAAATAGTATAGCAGTCGATTGTTGATAGCGGTTGATTTGACCGGATATATACATATATATATATATATATATATTATATAAGATATATTTAAAATCCCTGTTCAATGATACTACACATGATGGGGTGCGGCGAAAAAAATGTTTTGTGCCCCCTAGAGGGCGCCGTATTCAATTTAAAGTGACTTCACTTAGCCTATAACCAGCGGACAAACAAGGCGTTTCCAACGACACCTCATTTTTCAAATCATGATAAGTAGTTTAGAAGTTATGAAGGAACAGATGAACATACACACATCCACACATACCAGTCAAAAACATAACCCTCCCTTTTGCTTCGCCGTAGTCGGTTAAAAATAATTAACTATGACTTCATTCATAAAACTAAAGTTTTCTTAACATATTTATCGAAGTTTATCAGTAGTCACGACGGCGGTTATCTTTTCAGTTTACAAAAATAATTACATCGTCTACAGTAACATGTACCCTGTTTCTTGAATACATTTTTAGGGTTCTGTACCCAAAGGGGAAAAACGGGACCCTATTACTAAGACTCCGCGATCCGTCTGTCTGTCTGTCTGTCCGTCTGTCACCAGGCTGTATCTCATGAAGCGTGATGATGTATTTCTATTGCCGCTAAAACAAAAAATAGTAAAACCAGAATAAAATGAATATTTAAGTGGGGCTCCCATGCAACAAACGTGATTTTTTGCCGTTTTTTGCGATAATGGTACGGAACCCTTCGGGCGCGAGTCTGACTCGCACTTAGCCGGTTTTTGGTGCTAGCCCTCAACCCTCAAACCTGAGTTTAACTATTTATACTGGGTTTCTGGTATCAAATAAGCAGTCGCTACATATAAGAAACTGGTATTAACTGTTTCCGGATAGACTGGCAGGCGACATCAACATATTAAGAAAAAGGCTTGGCAGATTGATTGAGTTTTAATCAATTTAAACAGACAAAAACTTAACGAGGGTAATAAACGGTTTTCCAAAAGCTTTCGGCGACTGAATCTCTCTGCCAACGAGCTGCCAAGACCACGCTTGGCTTACAATGTACTTAATGAAATTTTGGCAAACGCGCAATTTAACGCCCGAAAATCATTAACGACGGAAATTATATGAATAGATTTATTCAGTGGGACACCTTATCAAAATTGGAGGTAAAACTCTAACAGCGCAAATATACCTTATTGGGATATGTTTGAGCCGTTTGGGGTTTACCCACATGGGCCTAATGTACGGCCCATGTGGTCCGAGTGCTGATAGAGTTTTTCGGGCAATCGGTAAACATTTAGTCGACTCTTCACGTGACTAGAGGGCTGGGCTTTTCTTTGGCGAAAGGATCAGCATTGCCATTCAACGAGATAATGCTGATCCTTTAGCCAGCGTTCTGGACAATTTTTCATTGACAGCGAATTTTCTGTTGCCCTCTTTCGTTTTTATACGCGCTTGTTATAATTAGTTTGTATAAATAGTTCATAATATTTTAGTTACCTATTGTAATTTTAAATAAGAATTGGAGGAAAAATTATTTATTTATATGTTTGTAAAAGGTATTCTCTGGAACTCATCATATTTCACTGTAATGGACAACACAAATTTTAATCCTGAAAAAATGCACGGTGCCTTTGAAAGAAGTTTCGAGTGAAGCTGCGGTTACACGTTAGGAATCAATATAATTTTAAAATTAAAATATTCCTTTTCTGTGGATTGATGACATAAACAAATAATAATAATTTTCATATGACGAGAATTTTAATTTTTCTACGGTTCCTGAAGTTAGGACTGACCCAAAAAGAGATGGCGAAATAATTTGGACGTTTACCATGAGGGCTGCATAGACGGTGCTGAACAAGAATGTCTGAAAAACCTTCTCACCTATACCCAGCAGTGGGACAGTAATGACTATATAAAAAAAAGTTAAGAATCACTAACTTCAGCTTTTTTTTCTATCTCGCGCTATTTCTAGAAAGGATATTGGACTAGACAAGGTCTAGATCTGCCGGACAACTCAAAAGGTCAAATTAATGTATCAGGACTTCATCTTTACCTAACTAGGTGCAACCTTTATTATTTAGAAGCGTATACTTCAAACAAACCTCTTTTTCAATTAAAATCTTCTACGATTCTACTTTACACGTCACTAGCACTCCAGAAACGTCGAATTACCTAACACCAGCAGAATAAAAATACAGCAACAAAGCATTATCAATAAAATAATTACTTCTAACTGGTTTCAGTTCGACGGTTCCCAATTACAGAGCAGTAGAGTGTGCTTTATGGGGCCCTAGTACGAGCAAGTATTGTTTTCAGGGTTTTTGAATAGGAAGAAAGAAAACAATAGTACATTGTGATACAAGGGTGGAAAGTAGGTTATTGCAAACGAGTTGCATTATCAAGCCCGAGCCGAAGGCGAGGGTTTTTAATGACACGAGTTTGCACACACCCGTGTATCACACGACGTTTTTCAATACAGTTGTGTGAAACAGTAAAAACAAATCAAAGAATTAGATTTGTTTATTCACAAAAAATAAAATTTTCAATATGGCGCGTTTTTGCAACTGGACATTTTTTTTTCAACGAAAACAGCCTATACATCCTATTCGATTTTTAACAAATGTTGATGTGAAAATAATTAAATTAAAACTGGTAATTATAGTATATTATGCAACTAGTGAATAAAGGACGGTTTTAAAGCGAGGGCCATAGATGAATCACGAACAAGTAAAGGATTCTATCAACTGAATCACGACCGTAGGGAGTGATTCATGATGATTGAATCACGAGCATAGCGAGTGATTCAAGTGTTAGAATCCTGAGCGACGCGAGTGATTCATGGCCCTCGATATAAATCCGTTTTATTCAAGAGTTGCATACTATATTTTATACCATGACTACGAGAAAAAGAAAGGTTTAAGCGAAAAGCACAAGGAATAATAATAAATAAATGTTTCATTATCTTCAAAATTTACAAAAAAAATGAAAACTCAGGGTTTCACATTTTTTGTAAATTGAAGCTGAGCTAGGTAACAGTATCTGTGTTTCAGCGGCCAGTGACCACCTCCGTTACGTTACATAATTATAATTAAACACCAATGCAATTAATATTAGAATTACAATCCAAATAAGTATTCACTAAACATCTCAGACTAAAATCAAAATCATGAAAATCATTATTGAAATCCTAAATATTAACAAACTCAAAATTAAATCGATGAAGAAATTTGAAAGTCGAATATTCTTTGCACAAGGAGTTTGAATCGAGTATTTTATGCGCAAGGAGGTTGTATAGCATTGAGATGTACGTCGAATATATATTGGTGTGTTCTAAATTCAAACACCAAAACAGTGAGTAAAAGTGCTTTTTATTCACTGTTTTCAGTGAATAAAATAAGCTTTTTAGAGGGGGAATGGTATAATAGTACATTATGGTACAAGTGTGCAATGTTGGTGATTACCGCTGAGGCGCCATTGAGACCCGAGCCTTTAGGTGAGGGTCTTAAGAGAGCCGAGGACGGTAACCATCAATACACACGTGTAACATACGACGTTTTTCAACACACTTGTGAAGAAAATAATACTAAAAAATCATTTTCAACAGTGAAAACGAGTTGTGAATTTTTTTTCGCAATGGCGGGGTAAATTAATCAGTTTTCCTATGCGCGCGCATCTAACAATGGCGATCGGCCATAGACTAAAACAATGAGGTTACATTTTTTTTAGCTTTTCGCGGATAGCGTTTTAGCCACGTACAAAATGGGGAATTTCAAGTTTTCTTTATTGCAGAGAAACAAAAGTTATATTTGAGGCCAAGTTTTATTTAATAAACACGTACAAGTTGAAATTATCTAGTTGAATACGAAGTTGCATGAAATGAGCAAGCAATGTGTTAGGTTCTAGCATTTTGCTGAATTGTTTGACTAGAAGCTATGCCACATTTTATGTATTCAATGGATATCATGGAAATAGTAATTACTACCCATAACATGTTATGGATATAGTAAGTACTACTTCCATGACAGGAATATAAAGGTATTAATGTCGAATGGGACACTTTTAATTGAATAACAGTGTTACAATTTATTAATGACTTCGTTTATTAATTTTCATTGAATTGATTTGTGACACTTTTAAAATTAGTTTGATTTAAAAGTATTTAAAATGAAGGCAGGAAACCATTAAAAAAAAAACTATAACTCACTTGTGAATAATAGCAATGAAAAAGTCACAGTTTGATTACAGGTATCATTATATGCCTAATTGCGGTGAAATTAGAGCCACTTTATGAGCAAGTGTGTTGAAAAATATATTAAACAACCATTTAAAAGACTTTTGAGAATTCAATGCTAAAACGTACGGAATGATTCATTTTTCCTCGTAGAAAATCTATCCCATTTTATTCTATGTTTGAAAACTCCTCGCTACTAAACTTTTTTAAATTGACTTAAAAATTTAAAACTAAACTGCAAACATAATGATCGAGCTCGTAAACAAAAGTCACGACCGCGTAACAGAAAGATGCCTATGCGTGGGATTTAACTTTCGAATCATAGTTATAGCCTCTGAAAGTACGCCATGTTTAATAACTGTATTGAAATAGTTATTTATGCTACAAGTGCGGGAAGTAGGTGATTTCCGATGAGTGGCATTTTTATTCACGAGCGAGCGAAGCGAGTAAGTGGATAAATCGAAACGAGTCGGAAATCATCTTACGCACGTGTATCATACAACATTTTACTATGCATTGTGCGAGGAAATAAAAAAATATATCTGAACCAAGCAAGAAATTAAAAAAATGGCGCTTATTCAAGGGCGCTCAGCATATCCACAGATTAACTAATAGTTCATAGTTCTGAAACTGCGCATGTGCAATAGCTGTCACGTCATAACGCAAAAAGGCACGAGCAAAATATTAATTCTGCCAAACATATTTAATGAATAATTAAAATTAATTTATTGATCAAAATCTAAATCTAGAGCAATTAAAAACGTCTTAAATGACGTATTAGTTTTGTTTTACTTTTTATATGAATGATAATCTGTACTTAACTAATTTTAAAACTTTTCTCAAATAATAAAAACTCTATGCGGCGGGCTGACGTTGGAGTTAAAAATTAAAAAAGTACAGGAAAGTAAAAAGCACTAGTAAAAAAAAGTGACACTTTCCGCACAGTTTGGCTGCTTGGAAAACGCTCTTTTCGAGGACATGCATTGTAAATAAATTATTTGAAATGGTTTTACAAGCCGTGTGGTAGATGAGATTTCCCATCGCCTAAAATTGCGATTTTCCACACAACCTTTTATCCATTATGGATACTGGACATACAACTTATAATATGCCAGCCTGCATAGTGTGTGTTTTATAAAAGTTGTATACAGATGTATACAAGTCATCTGTCCCTTACGCACACTGGAAATAACCTTGCTCTAAGAGGTTATGGTCACCCCCCAGGCCTCGTGTTATCCAGTTACTCTGGCAGTCGCTTGCCAGTCTCCATGTATTCTGCTGCATCCGGATAAAGTGCAAGCCGACCCCGTCATGGTTGGGAAAAAACTTGTCAGATTCATTGTGCTAAAATATTTAATAAAAAAAAAACTTATTATTGTCTACTGCAAAGTCATTTAGCTAGATGCTCGTTTAACAATGAAAATAATAGTATTCTGACTGACAGCTAGCAATTACTGTGGAGCTCTAGAATATGCTAAACGTACCACTGACAGCGAAGAATAATTGTTTAAAAATTGAACAGAAAAATGTTCGCTCATTTCTTTTAACATCTTTTGTTGTTCCAAGGTTGGATAATGCATTGCAGATGTTTTGTTTCATCGATTTGGTAGTTAGCGAATGCTACAGCTATTATTTGGTCAAGTGTGAGTTGAATAAATTCGCTGACGGAAATAAATAAATTATCGTTGGTGCTTATCATTACATTACACTAAACGTACTTTGCTCTACCCACTGCTCATTCAGTTTTGCAATTATTTTCGCTATATAGGTACATGGCAATTCTTTGTAAAGACCTAGACTCAAATGATGAAATTTTACGCAGACTGAAACCGAAACATTTGCAGTTCCAAGTATATATGGTCTAAAATATTATTTATTTATGTCCACTCATCGCTGGTTTTCTGGCCACACTTTAATGTCGCCACTTAAGAAATAGTATATAATATATATATAAAAGAAATAGTCTCAATTTTATTCTCTCGTCATTTGGTATATCTGTCTTTCTCTGCACTTCAACAGTTTAAGTACCTTAGGCAATGTTCTAAACTTTAACTAGCTCCGTTTCCACTATGTATTTACTCGACTTAAGTAGGCACCATAGTCTAGCAATAAATATTCATTAAAAGTGGATACCATAACATAACCTTTACTAGGTAAATTTCAAATAAAATTGTACTAAAATGTACCAGGCTTGTAGACGTTCGTGCAAGTCAATTTCATAAACGAAAACAATAAAATCCTATTGCAATAATTCAAAGAAAGATATCAAAGATAAAGTATCAATTAGCCTTCCTATCTTTTGAGACACGCAAGGATCATAAATAAAATAGAATATACGAAAGGATTTCACCCAATGTCGCCGCCGGAGGAAATAGTTTTTCCAAGTACTAGGCTGACATGCGGTGGTAAGAGGTTTTCTGCAAATCCTTCGCGGGTGAGACACGTACGCGGATAAATCCTGAAGCCTCGTTTACACAAGAAGGTTTCTCGACTTGAACAATCGATTCTCGAGAGGAGATATAAAGTTGATACGTACACTCGAGTAAGTAGGATAATCTCATTTCGCGTGTAACAAATTTTCAAAGATATCGGATTTTGAGTTGGCCAGTTACAATTCGAGAAAATAGCTTTCTAGTCATAATTGATATAATTGTGACATTGCGAGGTTATATTTCTTGACTCTTTTCAAGTTGTGGAACGTGAACTTACACATGAATGCGAAGTCATAAGTCACTCCTCCTTTTTTTGAATTCGGTCCATCACTTGCGATGACATTGCAACATGAAAACTTTCAACTGAGAAAGGAGGAGGTTCTTCATTCGGATGAATGTTTTTTGTCGGGTTCTATTTTCGAAGGCACATTCTCGTTTCTAGTTAAGAATACCTCATCGTGTAAACGAGGCTTCATCCTGATCCTCCGCGGTTTAGTTTCGCTGCTTCGCTTCATGTTGCCTTGGTAGATGGGAAAGTTTTATGGTGTGGTTTGTCGTTTTTTATGGAGATCTCGCGACATAATCTCTGTTATTTTGTCATGGTTATAAAAAGTGGAGTTATGGAAACTATTATTGGTCGTTTTTCAGTGCACTTCTTCCGTCTTATTAATAAACGTGGACTAAGGTAAGAATAACTTTATTCCAAGCATTAGGTTGGTACTAAAAAAAATCTGTATTAATAAACACGGAATAAGGAGGGATTATACTAATCTGACACTAGTCTCGGACTAAAAGTTAAACCATGGTGCCAGCTAGTTTAAGGTCGGAATAAGAGTAGTGTAACTATGGCAACCACAATTTTTTTAATTTTTTTGCCTCGTTCTATTCGGGCAGGCTAAGGTCTTAGACCATACCGCCTCGTGTTCAGTGCATAATATCCTTCTTGAATTGTTTAGTATGCATTATAATGCGGATGCAACAGATTCTAATGTTTTTTGGAGTATTTAGCAGCGAATTGTATCAAGTCAGCCTTCCCAGTAAGCTTTGCGGGAGGTAGTCAATACTACAAAAAAATTCTCCGCTCCACTATCCCGAGATCGCGTCTGTCAATGCTTTCACAGATTGACCAGTTGCGTAGAGACATAAAACTACGCCAATTTAATATCACAATATCCACTAGGAATCAATTTACAAATAATATTAACAGCCGCTGAACTACACTCGAAAAAATCCCGCCAAAAACTCTCGCAACCACAATTAATAATTAGACTCTGATTTTTTATTTCGTAGATATGGAACATTAAAAAAATAAGGTCATTGGCAGCTATTTAGCATTAGTCAACGAAATTACAAATTAATTAATCATCATTTTATGTAATTTTTAAGTTTAAAGTTAATACGATAATTTGAAAAGGAGGGATCCTTCACCTTTACTGTCAAATCTCTATGGCAGATGTCATTTTTTGTTTTTTTTTCTACATAATGTCTTCAACTTATTTAATTTTCATTCAATAGTTCATTCTTTTTACTTTTAAATTCAACTGGGTTGCCAGAGCTTACGCGTAAATCCAAGACTAAGAAATGAATAGTTAGTCCGAGGTTATTCCATGTTTATTAATAACATTGCTAGATCTATGTTAATCCTTAGTTACTCCGGGATTAGCTAGTCCAAGAGTAACTTCGAAGTAAGCTGGGAATACGCCATTTTTATTAATAAGACTGCTTATGTTTTATTGAGTTAATAGAATAGTTTGAAGGAAGTAAGTATTTCAGTGTTGGAAGGTTTCACAACCTGGATCGATAACCACGTCTCAGAGGCTCTAGACTAGTGACAATTTACCAATGAAAGCGGCGTGATAGCGATTAGTAAAATATCAAAAATTTATGAGATTGCCGAGCGCTATAGAAATGTCACATGATCAATCCTTTTCGTTTTGTCATTTATTGATTAACGCTTTTGAAATAACACTTGGGCTAGAGCCTCTGGTGATGAATATGGGAGTCCGATGGTGATGGAGAGGCACAAAATCGGTCGATGAGGCGACGCTTACGCCTATGTATAGCAGACATAAGACATCTTTGAGCTAAAATGATGATGCTGACTCCAGTATATACTATATGTGGGCGCACGGTCGGCGCAGTGGTTGAGTGATTGACTGCTGCGCTGCGTGTCGCGGGTTCGATTCCCGCACGGAACAAATATTTGTATGACCTGCAGATAGTTGTCTCGGCTCTGGGTGGCTCTGGGTGGTTTATATGTTTGTAAACGCACCCACGATACAGGAAGAAATTCTTAGTGTGGGGCAAAGATAAAAAAAAAATACTTTCGCCTGCTTTTATCTTCACTATACCACACAACTTGGGAAGCCGTCTAACAAACTCAGTGAGTATGGAACTTTTAATTTACAACGATGTCACTAAGAAGAAGAATTACTCGTAAGTTGAATGTATTGAACTTAAAGGTTTCATAGTATATGAGCGTCTATTTATAGAACATCAATGTTCTTTGACTGTTTGGCAAGACTGGTTCAACTTTTTTTTGGTTTCTGACTCCCCGAAACGAACTATGAAAGAACTACAAGTGACAGCCGAGATCTACGGTCTAACATGCTTTTCGAGACATGGTTCCTTTATCATCTAAACTCCTCATCAGTCTACAATGGATGGTGAATCATTCACAGACTGACCTTGGCAACCGATGCTACACCCTAGAAGATCGAACCGTGTGTCTTTTATTGTTTAGGTACGTGTTCCGCCGGGTTTACTACAAATGTGAAACCATTAAAAGTATAATTGCCATTCATCCCATATACCAGCATACATAACAAAGCTTGGATGTTATAAATTTCCGCGAGCCAAGCTGCGATCGTTAGGGTTGGCAAAAGTTTCTGAAACATTATTGTTGCTTAATGTCGTTTTAAATATTGAGGTTTTACTTTGCGTAAAAGCTTATTACAGCTTTGATAGCGTTCATTTAATTTTGATGGACGATCGTAACAATACATTTTATTGCCTTAATCATGCTAGTTTATGTCTTTTGAGAAAATATTCAGTATTTAGCAATAGGTATCCTAAACAATAGGTACGAAACCTAAAACAAAAATTCGTGATGTAAGTAGCTTTAGTGCATAATTAATTATGCAGCGAGTTGCAGACTCGCGTGCGTCGACGCGAGTCTGTGTCTGTGAATTGCCTGTCTGTGTATTAATGATTTTCTTTAATTAGATTGCTTGTTTTAAGGTTACACTAGTCGATTTTTTTTCCATACAAACGTAGTCTAGGGATTATTCCACTGTTTGACGATGTACGTTCAAAATAAAATTTGATATCAATTTGTCTCATCCTTATCTAGCCCTGTATGGAAGCGAAAAAGTAAAAAAAGAAAATGTTTGAAAGTTATGAGCGTCGAAAGTTCCACATTTCGACCCTAATTTTAACGCATTTTTGGGCGCAAATAAATACCATAAGAAGATGGAAAATTGCAAAACGGCCTCCATACAAGGATAGATTAGTAGTTCAACAATGCATATTATTTTATTTTGAACAGATAGATTTAGTCAATTTTCCATGATATCTAGACTGCCAAAGGTCTGTTTATAAAATTTCGCGCACTCGGTTTCGTCCTAAATCATTATCCATTTCGCTACAAATTTGCAAATGTGTGTATTCGTACGCAAACTAGCTTCCTACTGCTCATCACAGCATCTATCTCTTCCGCACGTGTTGTCGGTTGATATAAAATGCATTTTAACCTCGCGCACAAAATAGTTCGTGCCGTCGACTAGTGTACCCTTAAGGAAAAATAGCGATGCGATATTAAGTTTGACGTGTGTTCCTGTGTATTTATGTATTTGTGTATCTCTCTGTGGCATCATAGCTCCTAAATGGACGAACTGATTTTGATTTCGTTTTCATTTTTGTTTTAAAGGTGACTTTATCACGAGTGTTCTTAGCTATGTTTGATGAAAATCGGTTCAGCCGTTCTATAGTTATGCGCGCAAGATATCGTGTCATTATGTGTTGAATAGATTGTCGATCGAAGCGTGTCATTTATTGTCACTAGTACATAAATTATGTTGCATGAAATAAAAATGTGTCGGAAGTTTTATATTTGTTTTTTATTTTCTCGTTATATCTACTTATGCTTTATGAGGAGCTCGTGGCTAAATAATAACAGCCGCACGGGTCGATCATCAAGGTTAAGCAACAGTTGACCAGGTCGGTCCGTGGATGGGTGACCATTATTGCTCTTACTCAATCTTTATTCAGCACATCTGTGTTACTTGGGTTTTCAACATACCGAGTTTCCTCCGTGCCTCGGAAAGCACGTTAAGCCGTTGGTCCCGGCTGTCATTAGAAGATCTTTGACAGTCGTTACGGGTAGTCAGAAGCTTGAGATCTGACACCAGTCTTGCCAAGGGGTACCGTGTTACCCAGTTACTGGGTTGTGGAGGTCAGATAGGCAGTCGCTCCATGTAAAACACTAGTACTCAGCTGAATCCGGTAAGACTGGAAGCCGACCCCAATATAGTTGGGAAAAGGCTCGGCAGATGATCTACTTATGCTTTATGGTCCAAGGTATGGACCATAAAGCAAAAGTAGCAAGTTAAAAAAACAATTAAATAAAATTTAAAGTTTCGAGAAATAAATGAACACGAGATGATAATTTTATCAGTGGAATAAAATCAAATTTAATTTTTGATCGCCTTTGAGCACCAAGCTATTAAATTGATTGGTGCTCAAAGCATGGGTGCTCTAAAAATAGGTGCTCAAACGGCGATACTTCGAAAAATCGTCCGAAACACAACTGTACCATCCCTAACTATGATTAATAATAGCATGTTACTTGCAGGTATTTCTAATACCCATTCATTACGACATTCAATTAAACATTATTATTTTGCTGCATAAGCGTAATGCCCTCATGTATGTTCTGCAGATATTGTTATGTTGTTGATAAGCTTTGAGAACTTCTCTTTAGACATGGTTGCCTGGTAGCTATAGAAGTTTACTTACGTCGTCGTATACTTATGCCTAAACTAATATTATGAAGACACAATAATATTATTCATGTTTTTAACCCACTGACAGAAAAAGAGGGGTTTTATAAGTTTGAAGTGTGTTTCTGTGTATTTGTGTCTGTCTGTAGCATCGTAGCTCCTAAACGGATAAAGTGATTTTGATTTAGTTTTTATTTATTTGATCGAGAGTGTTCTTAGCTTCTTAGAGCAGTGGTGGCCCAGTGGTATCGGCCGCGACTTACAAGTTGTAGGTCGTGCCCAGGCAGACGCTTTACTTTGTGTAAATTATTTCATCACCCAGTGGTGATGAAATAATCTCAAAACGGTGAGGAAACCGGCATGTCCTAGAACCAAAAAATCGAAGACATGTGACATCCACCAACCCGCACTGGGCCCGCGTGGTGGATTACGGCCCATTCCCTCTCACAGAGAGCAGGCCTGTGTCCCAGCAGTGGGAATATTAATAGGCTGATGATGTGTGATGTGTGATGTTCTTAGCTATGTTTGATGAAATTCGGTTAAGCCGTTCAAAAGATAAGCACTTTTTCTCTTTGAAGCGAGTTATTTTCGCAAGATATTGTATTATAATTACGTGTTTCGATGGATTGTCGACGTAGCGTATCTACTACTAGATACATTATGTAGTTTAAAAAGCATGAGTTAATAAGCCTAGGGTTTTTTTTTAATTTATACTCGTTTATTATAATCTTCAAGAAAGGACCGATATTAATACAAAAAAAAACTTTATCTTATATAACAAGCTAACATAGCCCGAAGAATTGCCAAACTTAAGTGGCAGTGGGCAAGGCACATTGCTCGCAGAATGGATGGCCGGTGGGGCTGAAAAGTTCTAGAGTGGCAACCGCGTACCGGCAGACGCAGCGTTGGATGGCCTCCCTCTGCGATGACGCGCAGGACCGATCAATGTGGCGACGCTTGAGGGAGGCCTATGTCCAGTAGTGGACGTCTTTCGGCTGAAATGACGATGATGAATAGAACAAATAAAATTAAAGAAAATTAAAAACCCCCGACCCATTTTTATTTCATGCTACATAATTTATCTAGTTGTGGACAAGCTTTGAACGACAATCTATTGAACACGTAATTATGACACGATATCTTACGAAAATACACCGATTCAAACAGCAAAACACCCATAACTTAAGAACGGCTGAACCTATTCTCATTAAACATAGCAAGTAAGAACACGTTCGATAAACCTTTCAAACAAAAAAAAAACTAAATCAAAATCGGTTCATCCGTTTAGAAGCTATGATGAGGCAGATACACAGTTAAACACTAATATGATACACATATATACTAAAATATAGGTACATACGTCAAACTTAACACGTGTTATAAGTTTGACGTAAACCCCGACGGAAAAATAGGGGTATAGTTCTCGCCAAACTTCTTGGCCGCCCTGAAGTTGGCTACTATGCCTGCGCAGTAGGAAATCTCATACAAAAACAGCACCGTTTTGTGCCTCGCGCATTCGGTAAACCAACTTCAGGGCGGCCCAAAAATTTGGCGAGGGCTATACCCGTCTTAAAATACACTGTGTTTGAGTATATCTTTCTACTTATACGTGCCTTTTACCCCGGAAATACAGTTTTTTTTGCAAATAAACAAGAAAAAAACCTGTAATATTATTAGTAAGTCTTTTATTATAATATTGCGTCAGTAATTCAGTATTCCCTCACGACATAGCAGAGGCAAAGAAGTGAAACTTATTCTCTACTTTCTATCTAAACTGGGAACCAAACCCAACCTACGTTCTGAAGACCTAGTACTAGACCAACAGGTCTAGTACACTAAATATAATATGATTTACTCCCACGAAAAGATATCCCTCGTTATCAGGAAAAAGAAAAAAGAAAGGCAAAAATATATACGTAAGGATATATTTTTTATATCAATATACTACCAATCTGTCACCCAATAATGCCGAAGCCATGCTGAAGCTAAGAGGAAATGTCTAAGAGAAATTCCAAGGCAAAAATATACGAATAAAGATAGAAAATATATTATGTAGGTATCTGGTTCTGTTTGTTTGTTACTTTTCGACTACTTGGCTTTTCGGCTCCGTTGCTTGACTAAACCTAGAAAATAATGTAACTATGTATTTTCTTGTTTGTACATAACAGTTTTTATCATTATGTTATTTTACTGGCAAAGGTAAACCTTTCAAAGCTTATTTATATAGATAGACAAGTGGATAGAATACTCTTTATTGTTCACCAAAATACAATTGGTACGGTTTTGTGAATGTGCCCTGGCAGTTAAGAGTTGACATGCTCTTTCAAATGTTTCTCTGGTGATGACATGTGTTGTTTTTTTTGTTCCTTACGGAACAGGCTAAGGTCTGAGACCATGCTGCCTAGTCATCAGTATTTTTCTTGAATTCTTTAGTATGCATGAGAATGCGGATGTAACGTATTCTAATGTTTTTTGGAGTATTTGGCAGCAAATTGTATCGAGTCAGCCTTCCCAGTAAGCTTTGCGGAGGTAGTCAATACTACAATAAAATTCTCCGCTCCATTACACCGAGATCGCTTCTGTCAATGATTTCACATATTGTCCAGTTGCGTAGACAGTTGAGACACAAAACTACACCACTTTTATATCACAATATCCACTAGGAATCAATTTGCAAATAATATTAACAGCCGCTGAAGTTCACTCGAAAAAATCCCGCCAAAAACTCTGACATGTGTTGGATTATTTGGTTCCCTTCATGATGGTTAAGTGGTGCCAATCCATGCGTCATGTTCGTGAACGGGCGCCATCAGTTGGGATTGGTCATAACTTGGCTGCATCAGCTTGTTTAAAATTACTTATTGTATTTTGGAGTTGTGTTTTATTCTAGACGCTTTTACGAGCATTTTTTTTACATCGTTTTCACATAATTTTTTTAACAAGAAATATGTAACTAAATACTTGAAAATAATTTTTATTGCACGTTTTTCTCCATAGAGACTTACTAACGCTTGCAAATGTGCAACTAGCTTCTTTTTTTTTGCTTAGTCTGACATTTAAAAGTAACTTTAAATGGTCTTATTGAAAATAAAAATATTTTGGTTTTGGGACTGCTTCGTAATTGTTATTGTCGCAGGCTCTACTACTGAGTTTGAGGTTTTGGGTTGCATTTCCGGGTCTGCCAAAGTGTAAATGGATTTTTCCATATGGTATTTCTTAGAAGCAGTCTGGTTTAATGCCCAGCAATAGGCTCTCGTTTACATATGACTTAAACATAACAGGCAAAATGTGTGTATTATACGGTACCTACCTGTATGACCTCTCGGGAACACTGGATTGATGTTATGTTTGCTTGTCTTTACCTACTTTCAGATACTAAGTAAGCAAAAGATTATTCGATGATACGTTGTCTCCTTGACGAACAATGTCAAAAAGCTCAATTACTACAAATAAGGTTTTAATCCGGCAGACATACTTAAACCCTTGCTCGAATTTTACGATACCCACGCCTATCCTACTCTACATACTAAACCAAGTAATCTTTTATCCTCAAATAACAAAGGGTTTACATTAAAGTTTGACAACAATATATCCTATCATCCTTCTTATTTCTGTTTGCCTAGTACTCTGAGATCGTCTATTCTCATTTCACACCACCGCTATGACGTCACTGGTGGGGGGAGTGAGAATAGAATATAATAATAATTTTTGTTACTATTTCCCCACTTATCTTACAACGGTAAGGAAAAATAAACACATACCATGTTTCTGCCATAAATGGGCCCACTGCATCTAAAGCTCCCTAAACGCACTTATATACTCTTAAACTTTTTTGCGGAGCCCGATTCCTTATAAAACTACTTACGTAGAAGTCAAACTGAGAGGTTCTGTTGGCTGGAGAAACTAAGAATACGTAGCAATCATTCGCAAACAATATTTATAGTAAAGTACATTTACATTTTATACGCGTTAACGATTACCAAAATATCATAATGTTTGGTATAAGGACTTTAAAATGACTAAGTGGCATTTTGGAAGCACATGCCAAAACCATATTCATGATTGCTAATAAAATCTCACTTTGTATAGACTCCACCAAACCTGTGTACGATACAAATAACCCCTACTACGGACAAGGCTTTACTTACACCAGTTCAGTCACAAATAGTTCACAAATACAGTACCGACATAAGATTTCCATTCCACTTTAAGCCCACCGCACAAAAAAGGCCACAAAACCACGACCCCTGCACACCCCATCTCAATACCAAGTCGATATCAATACACTGCATACCTAATACTCCACAATGAGGAACGCTGGGTCTCTTGATTTGCATACTGAGTAATTTCAAACGTACGGTCGGATTGTAGACAGCCTCGGCATATTGGTTTAGGGTCGTTATCCCTCAAATTTACATGGGATAGGGCGTTTTATAGCGGTTTTTAGAGCTCTCGATTATTCAGGCATGTTACAGAATTTGGTATAGTCGAAGTTTCTGAAATTATCTTGGTTAAGCATTGATGTAATTTGCTTATCCATCTTAAGGTACTTATGTCACGTTCATGTCATAAACGGATTGACTTGGATAGGTAACCGAAACTATTGTCACAGAGGCAGTTCTCTAATTATAGAGCCGCTTGCTTCTGCCCGCGGCTTCGCTCGTCGAAAGTGTTTTATTATCCCAATGGAACATTATAGCTGGATGAAAAGTATTATTTTTCCTAATCCAAGTTCTGGTCTATCCATTTGCTAAGTTCCACCCAAATCCGACCACTATTTGACGCAATAAAGCTTACACCACAAACAACATTCGTATTTCTAAAGTCAGGTTTTCGTCCCGTTACTATTTATTTTTTTACTATTGGCACATTATCTAGAAAACGTTTGAAAGCTGCTCATTTTGTTAAATTCCTTTTTTTTTCCTAAAAACGTAAAAGTATTTATTTATTCATTTTATTTATGTAATTATACTTTATTGTACACCAAGATAAAACAATACAAAAAATACATCAAAATTAAAACCAAACATACATCAGGCGGCCTTATCGCGCTCTGCGATCTCTTCCAGGCAACCTTGAATGGATAGAGATAGCCTGGACACGACATGGGGTTGCACTTGGTGCAAATTTCAAATCATATAAGTATTACTAAATACAATTAGGTACTAAAAACACACAAAAGTAGGTTTCGATATGCTCTTTACTCGTATTGTAGATCGTCATCGTAAAGATTAACTTAGCATCGCACATAGTTCATCCTAATATCTTGGGATCAGGTCGAAAATCAGTATTTTATCTTCCTATCTCAATTGCAATTAATATTCCAACCAGCCCATAAAATAACCCATAGACGAGCGAAACTCTATAAGTGTTGGGCATTTACTCCGTTCTAAATGTCCAATTTAAATCCGTATTCGGAATACCGATCGAAATTGACTGTAGGGCAGTTTTACAGTTCTGTTCATCTCTGCGTTCCTAGTACATGACTTGGGTTGATAATCATCGGATTTCGTGACTCGTTTGGTGATTATGCCAATCACCTTTAATTATGTAGATTGGGTAAGTAGATGGCTTGAGTACCAGGATAACAGGCTGCCGGAAAATTTAGGAAGGAAAAGATTATGTTAATTTGATCTTTACTTTAATTTATCTTACAAGTATTATCTTGCGATGCAAGCCAAACAAAATAATTGAAGACCTATTCCCCAAATTCATATTTTCATATTAGGGCCAAAATGTCTACGCATATGGAGCAAAATTGATATTGACAAGTTGTAGACAAGCAAAAAAGTTGTAGCCATAAAATTAAATAAGAACAGCCGCACGGGTCAATCATGAATGTTAAGTAGCGCTTGCCAAGGCAGTTCCGTAGATGGGTGAGCATCCATTACATAGCCATTTTTAATTTCGTGTGAGAATGTGGCCACCTCTGGTGTCAGAATGAATTAAGCCGCCTCTGGGCACCACACAGGCCTCTGACTTGGCTATTTCAGGCTTACATTAACTATATAAGTCCAGGTTTCGTCACGATGTTTTCCTTCACCGTTGCCTGTGATGTCCAAGATAAACTTAGAAAGTACATATGAATTTGAAAAAGTTACTTTGGTACTTGCCCGGATTTGAACCCACGACCTCAAGCACGTGAGGCGAGGTCTTAGCCACTGGGCCACCACAACATATGCAAAAACATAGCCATAATCCTTCGTATTTAGTTTTGCCCAACAATTTTGAGATAGATGGTCTCCGAATCCAAATGAATGCAGCTGAATAATTAGTATTTTACATTTATCAACTTTCTAACCTCCTAGTATGACTGGTTGTCAAACTTAGACTTCTTCCAAATTTATTTACGTTAAATGCGGTACGAAAAATGTTAGCAGGTATAATATAAATTGTTAGCGCAATAACACATTTATTATAATTATATATTATAAAAAAAACACAAATGTCCTTGCAGCCCTGGTTCTTGTACTAAGAAATCATGTAACACAAGAGCCAATAACCCTCAAACATTTTGAAGTAATTTGAAAGCCTTATAATTCTGAAAATAAAGTTGGAAAGAACCTTAATCGCTTAAAGATAAGGATTATGTTAAACAAGTTTAACTATGACAAAACTTTTTCAAGTATTTGAAGTCTATAAGAAACTGAAAACTTGAACATTTCATCTTAAAACTAAAGTTTTGAGTAGGATAATGTAATTCCTGAATAATAATTACTAACGTAATTCTGTTTCTCTCAATCTGAGGGTGTTCTGGAATCCGACTACAGAATTACTTTTCTTCAAGACAATAAAAAAAATTGTAATCGTTTTTTGTTAAAATAACATGTGCCTATTTAACCGCCTCTTGGTCGCAAGCGTGATTGCTGAGTGATGCGTCTCGGGTTTGATTCCCAGATGGGACAATGTGTAATCGGGTTTATCTATCCGTATTAGGATTTTTTCGATAGAGCCGTATCGGATTGTTGTCCCATCGGACTACGACAGCTTAGGCATCATGACCGAAATTCAGTCGCAATTTGGAGCAATTTAGAAGTAACTACCATGACTTTCAGCTGAGATCAAAATTTGCTTTATTACCATCAATTAAATGGTGCACACATGATTGATGAAACTGCAAGGCAGGATAGAGAAGGAATTCCTTGGAGGTACGTGACGGATTTTCATTTATAAGCTGTTAACAAAAATTGCGAAATCATATCCATCTGCCAGGATTTTTTTAAATCAACGTACACTGCCTACCCCACCTCCACAACCCAGTAGGTAACACGATAACCCCCCTGCTCCCACCACCTAATCTAATCGTAACGACTGTCATAGATCTTCAAGTGACAGCCAGAACCAACGTCTTAAGGTATGATTCCGAACTCGGCAACAAGCAGCAGTGCTGCCGCTAAGACATTATACACTACATTGCTGCCGCGACATTGCTGCCTAGCTCGGAATGTAATCTCATATAAGCGTATAGAAATTGTATGGGGACCAGTAGTGTCGCGGCAGCACTGCTGCTTGCAGCGTGGTTCGGAATCATACCTTTATCGTGCTTTCCGAGACACGGAGTAGTTTTATTCTTCTTCTTTTCGAGTCGAAGGAAAACTTTTTATAAATTTTGGGCCCAGTAGGTGGCATATAAGGTCTTCCAAAGTAAAACTGTATGGACACTTGAGACATTCCAGCATGTGTGCCATATTTTGCATAGGGGCACCGCACTCACAGACGTATCAGACGGGTCTATAAAACCTCATTTTGCCAAATTGTGTTTGCAGCGACCTACTTAGGTGCGCAAACGAATGAGTGCTTTCCATGTAGGCCACTGCAGTTCACGTCCAGGCAGGTGTTCCTGGGGTTTCAAGAAGTTGGGTGGTGGTAGGTGAGCTTCTCTCCACAACTTGCTTCTCACTATAGGCGGTGACCTAGACCGATGGGTCTTGGATGGCCCGTGTGCATCGAAGAAAACTCTGCCGACTCTTAAGTCTTCCCGGGGTTGTAGTGTGATCATAGAGGGTATGTCGGTAGTTTCGGCATGTAAGGAACAGTCTCCCATCCACAGACCGAGCTCGGCAACCGTTGCTTAACCGTGAAAATTGATTCGTTTGGCTGTTATTAGGTATACGAGGTGAGTTTTTCAAGTGGGCATGAGTGGCCAAATCCGAAACTATGAGTAATAGCGAAAAACACTCAAAGAATTCTCCTGATTTTTGAAAACTCAATATTCCTAGACAGAAATCAAACGCGATGATTTTTTTAAATAAACACACGCTGTATAGGCGTATAGCCACGAGCTCCTCTAAGATTAAGAAGACGACTCGTCCAACAAGATGCTTATAAACCTTACCACAGCAAAACCCTCCAACTGACCTTCACGAGTTTCTTAAGCTCGTATCGTTTGTTTTCCACAAGATCAGCAAATAACTTTACTCTGTCGTAAACACGCGGTATATTTTCCGTTTCGACACGTCATCTCGCGGGCAACTTCGTGATAAATACTAGCGCGAAGTGGTGACGTATGCTCGAATTCGTGACGTATGATCGAACTTCGAATGTGGGTAGCGTATCGGTGTATTAATTGAAGAGTTCATCAGAAGTGGTGGGAGAAGTCTGTTTTGTATTAGCAGTGTCAGCTTGATTTGTGTTCAGATATTGGAAAGATGAATCAACGGCTTAGTTGCATAGCATTCAATCAATGGTAATAACTTTCATTTTGAAAATTGAACAACACATTTTTTTTTATATAGCGTCGCGTTTGACCAGTATCTCAATTGAGTTATCGAACAGATTAAGTAATTAAACATTCTGAAGCAATCATAATGCATTAGTTATCTGATAGTCTGCATCCAGCAGTGGATTTATTTCGGTTGAAATGATAATGATGACATACTAAGATTGCTAAGTTTTTTGTAATGGAAACATCTCTACTCTTCTTTATTTAACATTTAGGAGTTACGATCTATTTCCCACCATAAAGTTAATCAATTATTAAAGACTCCTTAAAAGTCAGTTTTCTCGAAAAAGGTAGCCAATAAAACTTTAAAGATTTTTCTGGGTAAAATATAAAAAAAAAACAGACTTAAAGGAGTTTCCGCATCAGAGATGTTGACTTTCTTAGTTATAATTTTTGAGGAAAATAATATCACGTTGTGAACGCCAATTATGTAAGGAAACGGAAAATTGTAAACAAACTCAGAAGTTTTTAATTGACTGTTTGTGAAACTAAAAAATATTTGATAAGGGCTGATTGCTGATTCGTGCGATAATTTGTATCATTAAATTTGGAATTTAGAAGTCTTTTTTAGGATTCCGTACACGAAGGGTCCAAACGGAGCCGTATTGCTGTCACTCGCGTGTCTGTATGTCTGTCCGTCTGTCTGTCCGCCTGTCTGTCTGTCTGTGTGTCTGACTATCCGTATGTCTGTCCGTCGGTCTGTCTGTCCGTCTGTCTGTCTGTGCGTCTGACTGTCCGTCTGTCTGTCAGTAGGTCTGTCTGCTTGTCTGTCTGTCTGTGCGTCTAACTGCCCATCTGTCTGTCTGTCCGTCGTCTATCACACAGTTTGTACGGCTGTGTTGTAGACTAGCGCGTAAGACTAGCTCCAACCGTTTGGCTAAACGGTTGGAGCTAGTCTTACGCGCTAGTCTTTTAAGCGGCGCTCACTTACATTAAAAAAAAAACAAAATCAAAATCATTTTTTTTTTTTGCATTGGCCTACATGGGTACTAATAAAACGTCGACAAAAGGTGCACGGTTCGGGTTAGTCGTTTCCTATGGAGAAGAACCGGCAAGAAACTCTATGGTTACTCGTTTCAAAAAATGGTTTGGTTTTACAATATTTCCATGTTACAGCATTTGTATTTAGATATGGGGGAACAACGTTTCAAGCTAAGCGTATGCTGAGATACCTTAAAGTTTAAAGCAAAAAGCTTTAGTTTTTTAAAAAATCGAATGAATGTCCCATTCTTGCGGGATATTCTGATGCGGACTAGGCTTCAGACCCTGATCAGAAGTCATATACTTGTTATGTGTTTAAATATGGCGGTAATTCGGTATCTTGGGGTAGCTACAAACAGTCGTGCATATCGCTTTCGTCCACCAAGGCGGAGTATTGTAGCTTAAGCGAAGCGAGCAGAGAAGCAGTGTTCCTGCAAGCTTTAATTATGGAATTGTTAAAGACGACTAGTTGTAAAATAGTAATGTATTGTGATAATTAATTTGCTATACAGCTTGCTACCAATCACACTCTTCATAGAAGGAGCAAGCATATCGAAATAAGATTTTATTACTATATATATATAGTTGCTAGATTTAACGTTGAAATTTATACATCCCTACGAATGAGATGATAGCAGATGTGTTCACTAAGCCCCTGGGCTGTGTCAAGCACGAGGTGTTCACTCAGTCAGCTTGGAGTGGCATGATGTCACGATGCCCACGTTATGGGCGGGTGTTGGAGTATAACGCTGGCCATTCTAATGAAGGTTTTCTTTTTGAATTAAGTACTCTCTGTCAGCGCGGTCTGTCTATCTGTTTAGAAAAATATATGTCATATATGTGTCTGTAAAATAATATATTAAATGATTTTACATTATTGCCACTGCGCCCGTATTGCTTATTTCTAAAACCCAGTAAAATAAATGCTCTCATTTTTTCTATTACAACCAACTTAATTATCTTGCGGTTTGGTACGGAACCCTAAATGTGCGGCAGTCCGACACGCACTTGGCGGGTTTTTAAGTCTGCCTCATACTCTCCATACATACAGACTAATATTATATATGCGAAAGTAACTCGGTCTGTCTGTCTGTACTATTCACACTTAAACCGCTGAGCCGATTAAGATGGTATGTAGATAATTTGAGACCCTTATAAAGAAGAAGAAGTCTGTACATTTTATCCAAGCGATGTACAGTCGATGTGGTACCCAAGTCCGGTCTACAGTGGGCACTACTGGCAGCTTCAGTGTGGCAGTTGGCTTGCACCAAGGATCGGCTCTAAGTCCTTACCTCTTCCTAATGATAATGGACGCTCTGACTTCGGACATACTTGCAGAGGCTCCCGGTCTATGCTGTTTTCCGATTAAAGAAAGAAAAGAAAGAAAGAAAGAAAAAATATTTATTTGTGACCCGCACAGGAGACACGATTACATAGTATTGTTTGCCGAGAGTGGCCTAGAGGTCCAGAGCAGATTAAAGTTGTGGTGGCACTGACTAGAGAGTGTTTGCTTGAAATTGAGCAGAACCAAAACAGAGTACTTGTTCTGAAAATTTTGGCGATCTCTACAGTTCCGTGCCTATAGCTCTCGCTGGAACACCCATACCGATCTGCTCCGACTTTCGGTACCTAGTGTCGCTTGTCCAAGGAGATGGCGAGGTAGACCGAGACGTAACACACCGGATCCACTCGGGATGGATGAAATGGCGACATCATGGAACAAGTTGCGACCCACGGATGCCCCTCAAGTTAAAGGGGAAAATTTACAAGCCCGTGATTAGACTTGTCGTACTTTATGGATTAGAATGTTGGGGTATGAAAAAGATGGATGAAAAGAGATTGCATGTAGCAGAGATGAGAATGTTGAGATGGATGTGCGGAGTGACGAGAATGGATAAAGTGAGAGATGAATATATTAGAGGAAGTTTGAAAGTGACGCCAGTGACAGAAAATTTAATAGGAAACCGTTTGTCCTGGCATGGTCAGGTGATGTGGAGGGATAAAACGCATGTTAAATAATGTGGATGGATGGAGATGACGGCCAAAGGAAAGATGGATGGACTGTGTGAGGATTGATATGAAAGAAAAGGGAGTGATGGCGTGACCCCGTTCATGCCATCACTCCCTTTTCTTTGACACTGACAGGAGGTATGGAAGAATAAAACGTGTTGTACCGACCCCAAGTAACATGGGACAAGGGCAAGAAGATGATGTTGATGAAAATATTTTTAAAACCCTGCAAAGGACCTAGGATAGTCTTTATCCCAGAAATCATCCAACTTTATTGATGAACTAACTCACACACCTACAATAGTATTGCGCAATATTGCGAAAAAAATGGCTATTTGAAGTACAAATGCTACGCAGACGAACTAGCGGGCAAAAGCTAGTGTTAATATTATTCCAAACGCTAAAAAAATGGGCCGGCCGCATTATAAGCATGTCCACGGCAACAAATTAAGTATCGATTTGATCAAATATTCTTGACTCAATAAAAACATTTGAAACGGTACCTGTGAATTTATTTTGATATTGATTGTCATGCCAATTTTATAATCATTATTGTTTTGTCGAGGGTATAGTTATGTACAGTACGACCGTAGCCCGTCTGCAGTTAGCGCCAATGGGTTGCGCAGAACATACTTTACGAACGAAATGGCGCTGTGCATGCACGAGTGTACATATGCGAAAGTTCGCAAAGCCTATCTTCAGACGGGCCACGACTCATCGGTCGTATTGTAACGGTTAGGAGACATACTGTTTTTTTTGTTGTGTCGATGCAGTCATGAATTGATCGAATTAAAATATTAGCTAATTCAAGCGTGTAGTTGGTGGGAGAGGGGCTTAGCTTAATTTTCTTCGAACCAAACAGCACCCCTTTTCAACTGAACTACCAGGCAAACATGATCTTAAAAGAGCAACTAACAATAAATAATTACGAACTAAACATTAACCTAATTCGTTGACCTGACAGGGTTCAAACGGAGTTCTTTATTAAATGTCCATTACAGAGCCGATTCGTGAATAATTGATGGTCGTTGCTAATAAAGTAAACATGTTTGTGGAAATATTTTGACCTTTTGGTGCGCTTTAATATTAAAGAAACACTGCGTTGTTACAGTTACATGGCCGCTGTAATTATGTTATTCTGGTAGAAACGTTTTTACGAACGATAAATATTGTTCACTGAAATAGTCGGTTTGCGAAACGTGGTGAGGTCGGCGACACCGCTACTAGTGATTATGTTCAACGAGTAGAGAATTGTGACTTTACATTGTCTCATTCTTGTGAATCTTACTTCACGTGGGTTTGTTTATTAAAGTCGCATCTTGGACTATAAGTCCACCTTCTGAAGCTTGGGTACCAGAGCATAGTTACAATTATTTTAAATTATATTCAATATTACATTTGATTTTTTTAGTTCTTCTCTGTCTGTAATTATCATACTATGTAATGTAATTTCGTAGACTAAACTGACATTTGGGGGGTTGCCGCTTTATCGTTACATTAAAAAAAATAGTGTCGTATCCTGAATTAACGAAAGTTGATCGAATACCGAAGCTGATCGAAAATTTAACTATTGCACAAAATAAACATATTTATTTAGTCATTTGGCAAAAAATTACATTTGTTAAAAAACTAGCGGCCCTTATTTAATTTCAACTCATTTATGTCAGACTTCACTCTATCGATCGCATTTATTTTATTGTTGATTTCTTATTTATTACAATAAAAGTTTATGTGATGTGTGTATAAACATTGTTATATTTAAATATGTTACGTTTATATTCATAAAAACATGTATTTACACCAAAAACTCAAATTAAATTGTGGAGTCATGTCACATCGATTCGATGAATCACATAAGATAAAGTCTTACCTTCAACACTATGCTCCGCGCTTGCTACATTTAAAACAATAAGGTCATTGGCAGCTGTCAGTATAGTCTACGAAATTAAAAATCACAATTTAAGTATGTACATTTTAGATTTAAATCTAAGCCTCAACTCAAACTACGAAATACCGGTAGCTGTTCCAGCAACGCAAGGGCGATTTTCGGAATTCTCCGGTTTCTAAACACCTCTAAATGCTGTCATTTGCAGTCACAATGAATATAATAGCAAACGGTACCAGGAGATGAGAAGCAATACAGATATCAGTGAAATACTAGCCATACAGTTTATTTTAATTGACAAATATAAGCGTTGGTACACAACGTTTGGAGCGTGGCCAATTGAGCATCCGCGCGTTACACTAAATGTTAATGAGTTTAACATTATCTGTATAGTAAATGCATATTGTTTTGTCGCTATGTGCTTACTACCAAGGTAGCAGGATTAAAAGATTGTACCCATTTTTGTGTATTTTAATGTTGCTTACGTTGCACTAACTGGCTGTTAGCAGGTCGGAAAGGAAAAAGGAGTAAATCCATTTAAATTTTACACTCAATGCATGAGATTATTTTGTACAGACCATTACAGATATGTTTAACAAGTTTAAAGGAATAGGTTTAGGTTGCAACAAATTTAGGTTTCTTAGGTATTTAAATTGGTTCTAGGTTGGACATTGTATTGACCAAGTTCAGTTTACTATTTTTTTTATATTTTCGCTTTTGATCGTCACTTACGAATTTATGTTTTATTTACTGATTTACTAAGATATAAAGTTAGGTAAAATATGGTCGCCATATATACTTACAGTACTATTGACAAATAAAAAAGTATATGTGTCACGGCTAATACCCGAAGTGCGGCTACACCTAGTTTTAGCCGGTTAGAACTAGGTGTAGCCATTACTCTTGGTTAAACCTAGTACGAGCCGATTGTTTTCGGGTAAAACTAGGTCTAGCCTTCATCATGCCGGCTACAACTAGGTCCAGCCATTCCCTGTTGGATAAAACTAACCTAACCTAACCTCGGGAGCTTAGGGCACCCCGACACGGACAGGTTAGGTTCGAAGGGGATGACGGGAGCTGAAGTGAGCGAGCAAAGCGAGCGAACTCAGCTCCCGTCGTCCCCTTCGTGTTAGGTTACTTTAGACCCTGCATTCAGAAATAGGAGCCCCGCGCAGCGGGGCTTCGTCGACCATGTTGCATAAACACTAAACTAAATTGCACCAATACCTAGTTCTAGCCGGAATGATATCGGATAGACCTAGTTTTATCCAACAGGGAATGGCTGGACCTAGTTGTAGCCGGCATGATGAAGGCTAGACCTAGTTTTACCCGAAAACAATCGGCTCGTACTAGGTTTAACCAAGAGTAAGTGGCTACACCTAGTTCTAACCGGCTAAAACTAGGTGTAGCCGCACTTCGGGTATTAGCCGTAACATATGTATGAGTTGTTATGGGGATTGTCGACAGAAGTGATAACTTAAAACTTTGGAATATTTAACTGGCTGCTAATAATAACTGCCGCTGCCGCCACACTTTGTTTATTATTGAAGTTTTGACTGGCGCAACACGTCAGACTATCATGTCAGTGACGCGGTCACATAATCATGTCTGACTACGTGAACCCATAAGTTTTGCTCCTACCAAAAACCGCTCAACGCGGCTAAAAACTGTTACACTTGAATAATTTCAAGTTTCTTTTAAAAATAATATAGCTAAGGAACACATAATTTGAGTCCTCTGTCGAATTAATTCTATATTTACTGAATTCTGAATAATTCCTGTTTTTTTCTTTTATTACTTTTTTAATGGTGATGACAAATTGTTAACGATAACGGTCTCTTTGTAGCGACCTTCATTGTGACTGTAATTGATTATCTATATAAATAAAAGTGAATTGTTGTTCGTTAGTCTGATTAAAACTCGAGAATGGTTGGGCCGATTTGGATAATTCTTTTTTTGTTTTGTTCGACAGAATACAGGGAAGGTTTAAAAACAAAAAAAATGGGGAAAAAAGGGTAGGGTAGGTGTAGGGTAGGTGTAGGGTAGGTGTAGGGTAGGTGTAGGGTAGGTGTAGGGTAGGTGTAGGGTAGGTGAATGTTTGGTGTTTTTATGGCAAAACAAAGTTTGCCGGGTCAGCTAGTTACTAATATTATTGTGTGGTCAATAATGTGGTTTATTTGTTAGTGTGAAATAGCAATATTCCCTTAACTAATTATAGAAGTGTATTTAGTCAAGGATCGGTGGATTTCGGATTCCCATTGTATGTTTACGGAATAACGTTAAACTGATGACTTCACTGGCAACTGAGAAGAGCCGAAGAAGAAAAGGCCCTTTGTGTACAGTAGTTAGGTTGATATCACCCTTGTGGTTAATTTGCCGCGAGTGCTCTAGCAGTACCAGGGACATATAAAATTTCGGCGTTTATTAGAGCTTCGTCCTGTCCTGCATTTTTTCTGAAAGAATGAGAGGCCTACACAGGCATATGCATCAATAATAAGTTTCGAGTTAATTTTAAAAGCGTCACGTGTTTGTACCTACGACCATAAATTAACGATAAACGGCTGATGTTATCATTACTATTCCTGTAATTTCAACTTTAAAACA